>CM062286.1:7130772-7649049 GCA_031216635.1 Dissostichus eleginoides
CTTTTGCGAGATCTCGCGAGATCTTTTGCGAGATCTCGCGAGATCTTTTGCGAGATCTCGCGAGATCTCGCGAGGGGTTTTTGCGAGATCTCGCGAGATCTCGCGAAGGGGTTTTGCGAGATCTCGGAGATCTCGCGGAGGGGTTTTGCGAGATCTCGCGAGAGGTTTTGCGAGATCTCGCGAGATCTCGCGGAGGGGTTTTGCGAGATCTCGCGGAGGGGTTTTGCGAGATCTCGCGAGATCTCGCGGAGGGGTTTTGCGAGATCTCGCGAGATCTCGCGGAGGGGTTTTGCGAGATCTCGCGAGATCTCGAGCGAAGGGGTTTTGCGAGATCTCGAAGGGGTTTGCGAGATCTCGCGAAGGGGTTTTGCGAGATCTCGCGAGATCTCGCGAAGGGGTTTTGCGAGATCTCGCCGAGATCTCGCGAAGGGGTTTTGCGAGATCTCGCGAGATCTCGCGAAGGGGTTTGCGAGATCTCGCGAGATCTCGCGAAGGGGTTTTGCGAGATCTCGCGAGATCTCGCGAAGGGGTTTTGCGAGATCTCGCGAGATCTCGCAGAGGGGTTTTGCGAGATCTCGCGAGATCTCGCGGGGGGTTTTGCGAGATCTCGCGAGAGGTTTTGCGAGATCTCGCGAGATCTCGCGAAGGGGTTTTGCGAGATCTCGCGAAGGGGTTTGCGAGATCTCGCGAAGGGGTTTTGCGAGATCTCGCGAGATCTCGTGGAGGGGTTTTGCGAGATCTCGCGAGATCTCGCGGAGGGGTTTTGCGAGATCTCGCGAGAGGTTTTGCGAGATCTCGCGAGATCTCGCGGAGGGGTTTTGCGAGATCTCGCGAGATCTCGCGGAGGGGTTTTGCGAGATCTCGCGAGATCTCGCGAAGGGGTTTTGCGAGATCGCGCGAAGGGGTTTTGCGAGATCTCGCGAAGGGGTTTTGCGAGATCTCGCGAGATCTCGCGAAGGGGTTTTGCGAGATCTCGCGAGATCTCGCGAAGGGGTTTCGCGAGATCTCGCGGAGGGGGTTTTGCGAGATCTCGCGAGATCTCGCGGAGGGGTTTTGCGAGTCTCGCGAGATCTCGCGAAGGGGTTTTGCGAGATCTCGCGAGATCTTTTGCGAGATCTCGCGAGATCTTTTGCGAGATCTCGCGAGATCTCGCGAGGGGTTTTGCGAGATCTCGCGAGATCTCGCGAAGGGGTTTTGCGAGATCTCGCGAAGGGGTTTTGCGAGATCTCGCGAGATCTCGCGAAGGGGTTTTGCGAGATCTCGCGAGAGGTTTTGCGAGATCTCGCGAGATCTCGCGAAGGGGTTTTGCGAGATCTCGCGAAGGGGTTTTGCGAGATCTCGCGAAGGGGTTTTGCGAGATCTCGCGAGATCTCGCGGAGGGTTTTGCGAGATCTCGCAAGATCTCGGAGGGGTTTGCGAGATCTCGCGAAGGGGTTTTGCGAGATCTCGCGAAGGGGTTTTGCGAGATCCGCGGAGGGGTTTTGCGAGATCTCGCAAGATCTCGCGGAGGGGTTTTGCGAGATCTCGCGAAGGGGTTTTGCGAGATCTCGCGAAGGGGTTTTGCGAGATCTCGCGAAGGGGTTTTGCGAGATCTCGCGAAGGGGTTTTGCGAGATCTCGCGAGATCTCGCGCGGAGGGGTTTTGCGAGATCTCGCGAGATCTCGCGGAGGGGTTTGCGAGATCTCGCGAGAGGTTTTGCGAGATCTCGCGAGATCTCGCGGAGGGGTTTTGCGAGATCTCGCGGAGGGGTTTTGCGAGATCTCGCGAGATCTCGCGGAGGGGTTTTGCGAGATCTCGCGAGATCTCGCGGAGGGGTTTTGCGAGATCTCGCGAGATCTCGCGAAGGGGTTTTGCGAGATCTCGCGAAGGGGTTTTGCGAGATCTCGCGAAGGGGTTTTGCGAGATCTCGCGAGATCTCGCGAAGGGGTTTTGCGAGATCTCGCGAGATCTCGCGAAGGGGTTTTGCGAGATCTCGCGAGAGCTCGCGAAGGGGTTTTGCGAGATCTCGCGAGATCTCGCGAAGGGGTTTTGCGAGATCTCGCGAGATCTCGCGAAGGGGTTTTGCGAGATCTCGCGAGATCTCGCAGAGGGGTTTTGCGAGATCTCGCGAGATCTCGCGGAGGGGTTTTGCGAGATCTCGCGAGAGGTTTTGCGAGATCTCGCGAGATCTCGCGAAGGGGTTTTGCGAGATCTCGCGAAGGGGTTTTGCGAGATCTCGCGAAGGGGTTTTGCGAGATCTCGCGAGATCTCGTGGAGGGTTTTGCGAGATCTCGCGAGATCTCGCGGAGGGGTTTTGCGAGATCTCGCGAGATCTCGCGGAGGGGTTTTGCGAGATCTCGCGAGATCTCGCGAAGGGGTTTTGCGAGATCTCGCGAAGGGGTTTTGCGAGATCTCGCGAAGGGGTTTTGCGAGATCTCGCGAGATCTCGCGAAGGGGTTTTGCGAGATCTCGCGAGATCTCGCGAAGGGGTTTCGCGAGATCTCGCGGAGGGGTTTTGCGAGATCTCGCGAGATCTCGCGGAGGGGTTTTGCGAGATCTCGCGAGATCTCGCGAAGGGGTTTTGCGAGATCTCGCGAGATCTTTTGCGAGATCTCGCGAGATCTTTTGCGAGATCTCGCGAGATCTCGCGAGGGGTTTTGCGAGATCTCGCGAGATCTCGCGAAGGGGTTTTGCGAGATCTCGCGAAGGGGTTTTGCGAGATCTCGCGAAGGGGTTTTGCGAGATCTCGCGAGAGGTTTTGCGAGATCTCGCGAGATCTCGCGAAGGGGTTTTGCGAGATCTCGCGAAGGGGTTTTGCGAGATCTCGCGAAGGGGTTTTGCGAGATCTCGCGAGATCTCGCGGAGGGGTTTTGCGAGATCTCGCGAGATCTCGCGGAGGGGTTTTGCGAGATCTCGCGAAGGGGTTTTGCGAGATCTCGCGAAGGGGTTTTGCGAGATCTCGCGGAGGGGTTTTGCGAGATCTCGCAAGATCTCGCGGAGGGGTTTTGCGAGATCTCGCGAAGGGGTTTTGCGAGATCTCGCGAAGGGGTTTTGCGAGATCTCGCGAAGGGGTTTTGCGAGATCTCGCGAGATCTCGCGAGGGGGTTTTGCGAGATCTCGCGAGATCTTTTGCGAGATCTCGCGAGATCTCGCGAGGGGTTTTGCGAGATCTCGCGAGATCTCGCGAGATCTCGCAAAACATCTCGCGAAGGGGTTTTGCGAGATCTCGCGAGATCTCGCGAAGGGGTTTTGCGAGATCTCGCGAAGGGGTTTTGCGAGATCTCGCGAAGGGGTTTTGCGAGATCTCGCGAAGGGGTTTTGCGAGATCTCGCGAGATCTTTTGCGAGATCTCGCGAGATCTCGCGAGGGGTTTTGCGAGATCTCGCGAGATCTCGCGAGATCTCGCAAAACATCTCGCGAAGGGGTTTTGCGAGATCTCGCGAGATCTCGCGAAGGGGTTTTGCGAGATCTCGCGAAGGGGTTTTGCGAGATCTCGCGAAGGGGTTTTGCGAGATCTCGCGAGATCTCGCGAGGGGGTTTTGCGAGATCTCGCGAGATCTCGCGAAGGGGTTTTGCGAGATCTCGCGAAGGGGTTTTGCGAGATCTCGCGAGAGGTTTTGCGAGATCTCGCGAGATCTCGCGAAGGGGTTTTGCGAGATCTCGCGAGATCTCGCGAAGGGGTTTTGCGAGATCTCGCGAAGGGGTTTTGCGAGATCTCGCGAAGGGGTTTTGCGAGATCTCGCGAGATCTCGCGAAGGGGTTTCGCGAGATCTCGCGGAGGGGTTTTGCGAGATCTCGCGAGATCTCGCGGAGGGGTTTTGCGAGATCTCGCGAGATCTCGCGAAGGGGTTTTGCGAGATCTCGCGAAGGGGTTTTGCGAGATCTCGCGAGATCTTTTGCGAGATCTCGCGAGATCTTTTGCGAGATCTCGCGAGATCTCGCGAGGGGTTTTGCGAGATCTCGCGAGATCTCGCGAAGGGGTTTTGCGAGATCTCGCGAAGGGGTTTTGCGAGATCTCGCAATAATGTTTCTCTTTCTCTTTGTCGTAGTGGCAATTTGACCTGTTCCAATGTCCTATATCCTTTGCCATTACTTCACAGGAGGGTTTAGAGTGATCCTGACGCAGACACAAACATATGGATTTCCGGTCTTTTGCTGCAGTTTAGAATGGTGTTTATTGCTTTACATACCAAGGTTTAAGTACACTGTGTCAATAGTTGTGGTATGAGCATCTGCCGGGGCTGGCCGTCTGTGCTGAGCTGTCTGTGCTGAGCTGTCTGTGCTGAGCCGTCTGTGGTGAGCTGTTTTTTTTCAAGTGACTTTCTGCGTCTTTCAAAAGACAGTTGTGTATTTATTTTTCAGCAAATTGGACGAGTCGCTCTCTCTAATCTGAAAATGCATTTAGGACCTATGTACGTATTTGTGACCAAAGCTGGCTTTTCTCAGGACTTATTTGTATCTCAAATATAACAATGGGCTCAATGTCCTTGAGACCAGCAGTATGATCCAATGTGCCTAATGAACAAACAGCCTGTAGTTTAAGAGCATTTACTGTATGTATTTAATGATGTGTTAGTCTGATGGGTTGCAGTACTGTTTTTTTACTCCTGAGTTTACCTGTGCCTTAATATTTGCTCACACTGTTAATAACTGCCTGTATCATATAACACACTTTTCAATTCCAATTTGCACCGCTTCATTTACACGTCAGTATGTGTGTGTATATATCAGCTTTGTCTTAAACTGACTGTAAAGATTGCACAGAGATGTTTAAAATGTTTGTACTGTTTACAGGTTGTTTAATATAGTACAGCTACAAACAATGGAGACATTGTACAGAAAAATAAATGCTTTGATGCTATTCTAGTTTGTTTATATTTCTCTTTTTTTCATTGAAATGTCTCTACAAGCTACAACAAGGTACAATACGGCACATACAAACAATTACACCAAATTACAATAAAAAAATGAAATAGAAAATACCTTAATTTAGAATAATATGAACGTTTTTACCAGATTACAATAAGTAAAGAAAAATAAACAAGGTATTATTCATTAGTTTTAAAGAAACGATATGATATATATACTCCTGTTCGTTTATTATATTGTGAAATATCTGAAAGCCATGTTCTGTACACATTTTGTACCTGTACGGCTCTGCCTGTACCATGTACAAAGCATGTCTACAGAAATAATCGTGACGCAATATCCGGATGCAGCGTAACGCGTCACCTTTGCGTGCCCCGGAAACTGAGTGACGAATGGTCGATTTGTTCCCCAGAACAGCAAGCTACATTTTCACTAATTTCATCAAAAAAATACGATAAATAAACCATATAGCAGTGCTTTGGATGCTCTTATAAGGTAAGATGAATGTTCAGTGATAGTGTGTTACACTTATTTTAGATATAACTTCCTGTTTGAGTTCACAACAACGACGAAGTGTTGATAGCATCATCATTTGCATCGCGTTAACACGATTTAATGTCCTTTTTATCGGTTTGTAGTGTCATGCTAACGTTTCAATGTATTAGAGAAGAATGCACAGTTGCATCAGCTTCATTATTATCATTACACTTTGCTTATGGCAGCCTCCTTGTGGCTTTTTAATTCGTCTAACGGAGCGAGATTCAATTAAGTCAATGGTATTTAACGCATGACATTTGACCTTATGTTATTAACATATTTACAACTCCGTATTTTTGGAGGTATACACCAATATGATATGTCGTTGTCGTGATTGAAGGTGCAAAACAATGAAAGCATTTCCCAAATATATGTCATACACGTAATTGTCATTTTAATAATAAGCATACTACTGGAATTTTGTATCCAAGGTATAAAAACGGACTATACATGAAAACATCAGGATAAACAAAGTCAAAGAATGCTAGTTGTGACTTATAATATATGTGTTGTAATATATAATATATGCATGCTTTCAACTGGAAAAACTAGGATTAATATCAGTAACAAGCCCAATTTTTACAGCAGGCAGTTGTGTAAAAACTGGATTTGTTAATGATTCTAATCCTATTTTTTTAGTTGTTATATTACACACATAAATATATGCAATGGTTGTATATTAAATTCCTTTTGGCAATGGCCCCGAAGAATAGCCATATCTGTTATTATAACTGAAGTTGTACTATATTTTTAAGCCCATCTGACTTCTGTTGGTTTTTCTTATTCTCTCTATATAGCTGCTATCTGTCTCTGAGGTCCAGCAGTAAAGCGGGTTGCCATGGCGTCTCCAGGGGGACAAGGAGGAGGAGCGCTGTCGACGAGAGGAGGCGGAGCCAGGAGGATGAAGTGGGCTCTGGAGCTGAGCATGGGCAACAGCAGGTAAACAAACATCCAAACACCTGCAATAATATATCTAATAGTCTACTCAATACTGACATACAGGAAGTCTAAAGAGACACTTAAGGCTGAAATAATACTCTGTGTAACATTTTAAACTATATAAGACTTTGACACACCGAACAATCATGTACTACTCCAGTAGGAGCTGCACTTTTCCTTGTGATGTTTTTTGTGTTTCTCTTATTTTCCTACGATACTGTTATGATTGGCTGTGAATAAGAAAATATGAACATACAGACCATCTATTTCTATTTATTTATTTATTTTGAGAAAGGGGCAGGTAATATAAGATTATTTTCGGGTACGGTGTGTTTTATAGAGACATGTTTTGTAAATAATTGTTATACATTAAAGTGCCAGTGAAGTGCATTTTTTTGCGCCAAAGTGAAATGGCAGTTTCATTTCTTACATATAATTGTACCTGTTCATGGCTAAAATTATTTTTTAGGAAGTGCGAGGGACGAGATAAACATCGCAAATTTTTCAGAGTCTGAGCCTACCGCTGCTGCAGACGATAGCGGCTGTGACGTCACAAGATGGGCCCAGTTGTGATTGTAAACATGGCGGAGCCTTCGGAAAGTGATACTGGTGCGAGAGAAATGAGTGATTTTGACAGCTTTTCGGACAGGATAGATGAGGAAAGTGGCCATGGAAGTCAATTTAGTTGAGGACAATATTTTGTCATAGATCTAGAGTAGATCTACACACAGGATTGGCCGTCACCTGATCATACATTCATCTGTTCATAGCATGATGCAACATTCATGTTCACATGCAGTGTTGTGCTAGTTACTGAAAACCAGTAAGTAGTTACAATTACTAGTTACTTCACTACTTACACCAAAAAGTAATGCGTTACTGTGAAAAGTAACTTCTTAGTTACTTAGAAAAGGGCACCCATTAATGCCCTTATACTGTAGCCTTCATTTCAGTACTGTTATTGCATCGGAGAATAATACAACCTGTTGATCAACTTGACATGCATTTGCATCACTGAACTCTGCTAAGCAATGTGGTCTATACAAACACAAACACAAAGATATGTTTCAAAGTGCCAATCCAGCCGCTGTTGCTTAGGTGGAGGTGGAATGGCGTCGGATGAGTCTGGGTCTGTGGTCTTAGCTACTAGCTTCGCTACTAGCTTCGTCCCAGCATTTTTTCTGCAGATGTTTCAACAGATTTTAATTGCTGTTTTGGGCAGTCGATAGGATCTTTGACCCGCCAAGACACAACTTACATTTAACTAAAACCTTCTTTTCTTTGTGCTCGACAAAAGTGAAATAGTGAGAATATCTCCAGGCGGAGAAACTCGACTTGAGCTCTGCCGCCGCCATGATAGTCTTGTTAGTTAACACAAACACAGTGGCGTTTATTTTTCATAAACAATCTACGAATCTACGAAACAATGACACCAGCCACTCACCTTCATCTTTTGGGAACAGAAACATCGCCACTTCGGCAGACTTCACATTACCACAGCCAGCGGCAATGCATCGCTTCCCGTGTGTTTTTCCTCCCTTTTTCGTCACTGTCGCCTCCATTGTCAGCTTTTCTCGATTGGCAATCACTTCCAGTCGACTGCGAAACACTTTCCAATCAAATACTCGCTCAAAAACGTTGGTAAATTCGACTTTGAAATAGAGACAAAATGAATGGTGGTGAATGTAAACACTTCGGCTTGGCCCATCTTCTGACGTCACGCAGTAGATCGCAAGCCACGCCCACGAAGGCGGAGGTCGACTGCGAATTTCCCAGCGGAAAATTCAAACTCGTCAAATTCGTTGCTATTCCAACATCTTTGATATGGGTTCCAATGGACAATTTTGGTCATTACTATACGTATTAGCATAAAAGATCATGCACCGTCGCACACTTCAGTGGGTCTTTAAGTTGTGCATACCATCAACGGAACAAATAAAAATGATATGAAATGAAATGTACACTTGTAAGAATAAGTGCCTCAGACTTCCTGTTTGAGTTCTTAATTCAGCCAGTCCATCCACGCCTATGTCTCTCAACTTTAAAAAAAGAGTAACAGTCGTTCTCATGGAAAAAAGCTAAACTCTCTGTGTTGCAGGACTCGTGGTGACCGTCAGGGCGGTCAGGGAGACGTCGTTTACCCCATCGGCTTCTCAGAGAAACCCGTCCCCGACACCAGCATTCAGGAGACGGACAAGAACCTGGTGGAGAAGGTAAAGCCCGGAGGGAATTAGATTAGATAAACATCCATTAAAGGTCACCTATTATGCAAAATCCTCTTTTTCATGTCTTTTCTACATCAACATGTGTCCCCTCTTCTTCCTGTCTCTTCTACATCAACATGTGTCCCCTCTGTGTAAAGAGACTCTGAAAGTTTCAGGAAAAAAGATTCTCTCTCTTTTTGTCCTGATCCATTTATATAAAAACCTGTCTGAAAATGAGCTGATCAGATTTTGGCCACTTTATGATGTCATAACGTTTTTTGGCTTGTGTAACCATTAGCCAATCACCAACCAAGGTAACCCCCCCCCCACCTTATCACCTGAATTTCCTCCTAGAGCACCATTGTGTTATTTTTAACCAAATATCTCTCAGAGGGGCGTGGGGAGGGGCTCCTTATTTTCATCTAAAGTAACAGACAGAGAATCAGCACTTTTGAAACAGGGCTGAAACAGAGGGGATTATGGGATGCTGCGATGATCTGTTTGGTGTTTGGAGCCAAACACTTCAGAGATTTGTATATATCTGAGACCTATATTATATTGATGAAAAACAGTATAATAGGGGACCTTTAAGGAATGTACCATATGGGAGAGAAGATCAAATGTTAAAATAAAAACCTTAATCTACCTCTAAATATCTGAACCTTTGTGTTACAGCGCTGTTGGGACGTGGCTCTCGGGCCCCTGAAGCAGATCCCCATGAACCTGTTCATCATGTACATGTCGGGCAACACCATCTCCATCTTCCCCATCATGATGGTGTGCATGATGGCCTGGAGGCCCATTCAGGCGCTCATGTCCATGTCTGCCAGTGAGTATCCGCCACAAAGCTATATATGGAAATCACTACATTTGAATATCACCCAGGGTTTTTGCTTTTGAGATCAAAGTTTATCACCTGCGGTATTAAATAGAAAAATATTCAAAAGCTTAGGTTGCGCTCCTGCACCCGTCTACCTCTACTAAGCAGTATTTTATTTCACTGTACAGCATTTGATTTCTACTTTTAGCTCATCTTAATCTATTTTACTTGAATATATGTAGCTTCTCCTGCATTACTTACACATTAGTCTTGCAGCATACTCTTGCACTTTTTTATTTCTACTCTGTTCTTGCACTATTTTTATTGGGTTTTTTATGTTTTATTTATTTATTTCTCTATATATATTTATGTTGCATTGTTTGATGAGCCTGGGACCTAAGATTTCCATTGCCATAACTATACTCAGGGTTCCCGCGGCGTCTTAAAAAGTCTTACATTTGATAATCAGAATTTAAGGCCTTAAAAAAGTCTTAAATATGATCAAAAAAATAAGAAAGGTCTTAAATATGATTTAAAAGCTCTTAAAAATGATGGGATTTGAAAGGTACTTCTGTGTAGCGATCGCGTCTAAATGTGTTTTGGGGGAAATGTCCGGGCTGCAAAGTAACCAGTACGGTAAGAGCCCTTCAGTTCCCCCCAACAATTTGTATTGAAATAAATCAACATGGAACCAGTAATCACTAACTTTGTTTCCCCCGGCCCCTTATCGGAGAACACCCAGCTAGTAACCTAGCAACCAGGCTTCAGCTAGCGAGAGCGCGCTCGTGAACCGTTGCGCCGGTGTTACGGCCCGTCCACACGGCGGCGTGCGTTGGGGTGACGTCACGCTTTGCCGAACTGCATTGTGGTTCCGTCGCTTTGCGTTGCTCGCTTCAAAAGTTGAGAAAAGTTCAACTTTTGAAGTTTCGACGGAAGCGTCAGCCAATCAAATCATATGCCAGTACAAGCGCTAGCCAATCAAACCGCGTGCTTGTGTGTCCGGGGGGGGGAGAGATTCATGTGATTGGTTGTTGGTCGAGTTTCAGACACGCCCGCCGGCAAGCTTCAACGCGCGCCGCCGTGTGGACGCTGCGTTATGCATGCCCGCCGAGATATGCATGCACCTCGCGGGAGCTTGCACAGCGTAAAGCAAAATCTCCCAGACATTTCAATGTTTTGTACGGTTTGGAAGCGATATCATTTCCTTTTCCGACGGGAATGCATTTGGCATAACACCGGAGCCTCGCTGCGGGGAAACTTTTGCGCTGTTCCGAGTTTGTTCTAATCCGTCAAAATGACAGACTGCTTTCAGATTTTTCCGTCATTTTTAAAAAAAATCCGTGAATATATTTACTTTGAAAGTAATTATGGGACGTATTTCTTCTTTCATAGCAATTTTCCTTCATACTTTCTTGCCGTGAAATAGTTTGAGTTGGTGAAACCTGCAGGAACCCTGTATACTGTAGTTGTGCATATGACAATAAGGCCTTTAAACCTTTGAACATAGCCATGTCTAATCTCCTGTTTCCCCATCCCCACTTTTAAAATATTGGACCATTTTACATTTTTGTGTCAATTTTTTTCCCCCTCAGAAATATTTGTATTAGATTTTTCAAAGACAACAACAAATCAACACATTTACACATGTACCCCTTCCCCAGCCCCAAACAGACCGGAACAATATGTGGAAGGATATGACATCTCTGGAGTACAAAACAAAAAACAAAAGAGACAGTAGCTGGAAGTCTAGGACAATAGACAGAGTAATGGAAAAGGAAACAAAAATAAAATACATAAACACAAATAACAGTTGTGTTAATAATAATAATAATACAAATTATAATAATAATAGACAGTACAGTCAGAAATAGTACACCATCATCATGACTTAAGCAAGTGCTTTAGGAATGGTTCCCATACCTTATTGAACTTAGTACTTGAGCCACAGACTGAGTATTTGTGTGTCCATTTTTACCCTTTCATTAATGTGTGTGTCTGTGTGTGTCCCAGCCTTCAAGCTGTTGGAGAGCTCCAGTCAGCAGTGGCTCCAGGGCCTCGTCTACCTGGTGGGGAACCTGCTGGGCTCGGCATTGGCTATCTACAAGTGTCAATCAATGGGACTGCTCCCCACACACTCTTCTGATTGGCTGGCTTTCATAGGACCCCCTGAGGTAAATGCACACTTTCTGTATATGTCTAATTGTTCCTTGTTGGTTCTTTAATTTCCTTATAATACCTCTTAATGAGTCAAGCTTTTCAAGTGTTAATCCTGGATGTTGTTCATCCTCAGGCCAGTAGAGGGCAAATCAAGCCCATTTTGTAATTCCATTAAAAAGCACAGTAACACAAATAATTAGGGATGCTCCGATCGCCAATTTTGGGGCCGATCGCAGGAATCAGTATCGGCCGATACCGATCCGATCGAGTGGGCGGGGCCTATGGGGATCTTCCATTTAAAATGATGTTTAAAACTCAGTTAATGCTCATTCACTGGCGCTTCCACAAACAACAACCAACATAATTATTACATTCAAATGAAGTACATTATTCAAGTTTACATTAACTTTGGAGAATAACACGGGATAAATGAGCGGAAGCGCTCTCTCTTTTCCTCTCTCCCCCTCTCTCCCTCTCCCCCTCTCTCTCTCTCCCCTGACAGCCTGTCAGTATCGTCTCATGCAGCTCGCTGATCCACTAATGAGTGACCCGATAGTGAAGAATAAATATATGTATAACTAGTTTAGCTTGTTCCAGAGGTAGATCAAATAGCTAAGTGTGTTAGGTCTAACTCTTAGTGTGTGTGTTGCTCCGCTCACCGGTCCGTCACAGCGGGTGGAGCTGCAGGATTTCTGCTTCACACACGTTGCATACCGCTATTTTATTGTCATTTTCGTACACCTTAAAATACTGCCAGACTGGTGAAGCCATTTTGGCGAGCTTGTTTTTCCGCGCACAGAGAAAAGTCTCATGTATTTTACGTCATGCGATCGGCTCTCGCGATCGGCATTTTTAGAGAGCACCGATCGATCGGCAGAGAGTGAGTATCGGCCGATATCGATCGGCGGCCGATCGATCGGAGCATCCCTACAAATAATTGAAAATATAATCCAATCAAGATTTTTATTTGTTGATATAATGGTAAGGCTCTAATGAGAAAATATTTTTGTCCCACTTATTTTTTATCGTACCTAATTCTGAAAAGTATTTCTTTATTGTATTTTTATTTTATTTTTATTTTCATAATGCAAAATGTTAAAAAAGTTAACAATACATAGAGAAATAAGAGAAATATACAACATCCAAGAAGTATGAATAGATTAAAAAAAGAACATGCACCTAAAAATGCACTCAGTCAGTAGGGGCTTGGACTGTGACTGTAGGGTCGCCGGTTCAAGTCCCCGACCAGACCTAAATATGGAGTGTGGACTGCTACTTGGAGAGGTCCCAGTTCACCTCCTGCCCTGCCGTGGTGCCCTTGGGCAAGGCACCGGACAACCCCCTTCCCCCCTCACTCCCATTGCTCCCCGGGCGCTGTACAATAGCTGCCCACTGCTCCTAGTACTAGACTCCTGGTACTAGGATGGGTTAAAAGCAGAGAACACATTTCACTGTGTGTGCTGTGTGCTCTGCATGCGTGACCATTAAAGAGGGTTTCATCTCTCCCCAATTCTATTCTATATATCATGTAAATCTAATAATTCACTTAATGTCTTTGTTTCTAGTAAAAGCCAAACACAGGCTTGATTTAACCATGTCCTTTCCTTCCCTGCAGAGGATGGAGATCATGGGTGGAGGCATGGTGTTGTGAAGAGGATGGAGCGTTCTTATACCAGATTCAGATATTTACAGAGGTTATATAATGTAAATTCTACTCGTATTCTTTCCTTCATCCAGACTTCTGTTGTTTCCTGTTGATGTTTTCATACAGGTTTAAACGCCAGCAGATCATGTTGATTTTCCATTTCTTTACAGTTGAAAAAACATAATTTTAAAGTTTTTGGACAGAATATAGAATTAATTACATCATTAAAACAAAACTTTGTCGACATGGCAGCAAAGTAAATAATGTTAGGTTTTATTCTATTAATGTAGTTTTCTCTTATTTTTTCCCATTCTTTTGATTCTCTTTTCGTAGTGACGCATGATTTCAGCATGCTAGCCAGTAACATTACTAAACTGTTTTGTAATTTATGAGTCTGTTTTAACTTATACTGATTTGCTACATGAGAATGTTCTATAAAATGAATAAAAACCTTGAAAGGACGTGTTGTAAACCGTGTCAATACATGTGAAAAAGAACAGGTTGTGCTTCATACTTTTTGTTATGGCACAGGCTGCTTGTTTTTGTCAAAATGTGATGTGGAGAAGTGGAAACCAAATGACTTCAGCAGCATGTTTTGATGTACAAACAACGCAGTTTCACCGAGAATGTCATGAAATTATCTCTCTTTAAAGAACATTCAGATTCTAAACAATGGCAGTAATCAAACTAGGCCAACGTGCATCCACAGTGTTGTAAAAACATACATTTATTTGCTCAAGATGATAACATATTTCAGTCACAACCACAAGAAATCTAGGCTTTAAGTATCAAGATAACATGATTAATAATTCAAGAACGGTTGTGCAATGTCACTTTGTATATTTTAAAATAAATATAGTGAGAAATGGTTGATTAAGACGTGGGTATGTTGCATTTCGGTTTATGGAAATATTGCATTATCAAGCGTTTTACATCATTGTGGGGAAGCACCTTCACCCTTGTTGGTGTATTTTCAGGTGTTTAACTTTCTGGACTAGCCAAAAATATACATTTCTAATTGCTTGTTTGATCTATAAACTGTTTGCCTATACATTTTCAGAAAGACCATTGATGGGCTTCCATACAGAGGCAGAATGCTATTGCCAAAACAGGGTCCCTTTATTTTTACTGCAAACAACTGCATGTAGAACTTGGCAGCCTATATGCAATTCATCATGGTTAGAATCTTATTACAATATACCTTTAATTCAATTAGAAAAAAAGCAGAGCACAAAGAAAACTGCAGATTTCTTTTTCTCTACAAAGTGATTGTTAATGTTCTGATTTGGGTGTGTGCATTTGTGGTTTTGGTATCAGCAGCTCCACCCTGCAGGGAGAACAAAAGCAGGTAGGGTAAAGGGAAAACTGGAGAGGTGAGCAGAAAGCCTGCGCAGTTTTTGTTAGTCGTTTTTCAATGCTGGTAGCAGTTGTGGTGTTTCCTCGCTGTGTTTCCAAGACATTACCTGGACAGATTTTTGCAAATATTAAAGACATGTTTTTATTTTTGTCATACAGAGAAGTTACAAGAATATTTAGTATCCAATATAATCTCCATAGGCTGGTTTTAATGGTTAAAATATAACATGTAAAGCTAGAATATGAGATAGAATATCATATTTATGAGATCTTCATTTTCACCAGGTGTCTAGTAAAGCGTTGAACTCCCTATTGTGTACAGAAAGTTTCTGTTTCGACATAGTAAAAAGTCTAAATACTTTTGTCATACTTAAAATGTATTTAGCGTAGTCGTTACTTTGAGAAACTATAATAATAAAGTACTTTCAGGTTAGGTTGATGAGTAAAAGTAAAACAAGAATAAAAAAAACAGATAGCAAACTATATTAAGAACACTATAATAACGTTACAAAACGGTTTCTATTGGCAGTAATGGGCTGGTGTCTAGTAAAGCGTTGAACTCCCTATTGTGTACAGAAAGTTTCTGTTTTGACATAGTAAAAAGTCTAAATACTTTTGTCATACTTAAAATGTATTTAGCGTAGTCGTTACTTTGAGATACTATAATAATAAAGTACTTTCAGGTTAGGTTGACGAGTAAAAGTAAACAGATAGCGAACTATATTAAGAACACTATAATAACATTACAAAACGGTTTCTATTGGCAGTAATGGGCTTCCATAGACACTTCGTCTCCCCAAAGAGCCTTGAGTACCGGGGGTTCAGTTTCGGGAGCTGACTGGTCAGACCTGCCTTACCGACCCACCCATGGGAGGACCTATCATCGGGAGGACCGGATCCGCCCCCGAGTCGCAGTTGGCCGTCCTGTCACACTGAGAGGGGGCGGGACAGGTGAGGAGGAGAGCGTATACAAGAAAGAAAAGGATGGTCAGTTCTTCAGGAAGGTGTGTGCTTCGCCATGCGTTAGAAAGAGACAAGAAAAGTTTATTTTTTAGTTAATAATCGTCGTGTTTTCCGGGATTTATTTGTCACCGTTTTCTGTGCGGAGTACTTTTCAAACGTCAACGGTTAGTTTTTTAAACCGAACCTACTATTTTTTAATTCGACTGCGCGAGACCCTTCAGTTTGTTTTCAGTGAAGCGAGCCTTTGTCAGCACACAGGATCGACTTTTTATTTATTTTTGAAAACGTATCTTCGAAGCATAGAGGAGTGGAAATACCTTTTTTTTACTTTTAAACGTATTTTTTATTGTGTTTTTATTTTTTTGGTAAACTACTTGCCCCGTAGTCATGGAGAGGGACGACTGTCACTCAGCAACGCGCACACATCCGTTTTTTCACGAGTTGAAGATGACCCGTGCGCAGAGGATAAGGGTAACGTTCATATATATTTTTTTAAAGTATAAAGACATAAGATGTTTATGCCTGAAATCAGGACACAATGGCACTACATAACACGTAGTTATAATAAAAAGGCGATAGATGTACAACAAGAAGTCCAAAGGTGCTACCTGAAACTAACCTGGCAGTAATTGGCAATAGCGGTGTAAAGTAAAGTGGATTTACTCAAGTACTGTACTGAAGTATACTTTTCAGGGACTTGTACTTTGCTTGAGTATTTCCACCTTTGCTGTACTTCTACCCCACTACAATTCACAGGTAAATATTTTTACTTCTACTCATAAACAACACTTAAATAATACTTTAGTAACACCTGGAGTAAATTCACAAGCTACCTTGGCATACCAAGTATTTTAAACAAGCTACAGCTTAACCAGCTTTGATAACATTTTAATGCATCAATAATTATAAAACATATCATATTCTGTAACGGGCCAATCTGCACAATGACTACTTTCACTTTTGGTATATTAAATATACCAAAAGTGAAGTAGTCATTGTGCAGATTGACCCGATAATAACTCAAGTAAAAGTACAAAAGTAGTGGCCACTACTTTTGTACTTTAACTTGAGTGACATTTTGAATGCAGGACTTACTTGTTACAGAGTATTCGTACTGGTACTTCTACTTTTACTGAAGTGTCTGATTACCTTTTCCACCTCTAGCTAGAGTTGTCCTCTGTATAGACTGCTTACTTAAACATTAACTTCTAATGTGTTTAAATGCTGTGCTTTGAGTCAGTGGGATAAGGGTGCTATATTTGGACATCTGTTTAAACTCATGGTTTTCCTTCTATGGTCATTTGGAGGTTTTTTTTAAGGGAACAAAGACCCTTTCACATTTCACTCTCTGACTTTGGGGCCTAGGCAAAACAGCCAAGTCATAAATGTGTTTCAGGCACAGGCTAGCATGTCAGAGGGGAACAACATGCCACAGAGTTGCATAACTCTACGACTGACACGTTAGTAGAGCTGAGCCACATGGCTGACATTGGTGTCATGATGTTTAAAGGAATATATATCCCATTCCCATTCAGAAACCAATCTAAGATCACTGAAATTGATGGTAAATCCAGTGTTAAGTATGGACTGACACCTTTCAAAGTTGATATACAATGAGAGTTCATGAGCAACAAAAGTCACTATGAATCGTAACAGCTTTAAATTGACGTATGAAATCCAAAGACATTAAGAGACATTAAGCCATTTTTATGTAGTTCACAAAGTTTTCCCTGTCGAGGCATATGATGTTTTCATTTATTTACAGCTGCAACGATTAAATGAAAGAAAAATAATCCGTTACCAGTTTGATGTTTTTGATTAATCATAAAAGAATGTTTTCATGCTAAATGGCAGAAAATGCAGATTTCAGCCCCTCGAACATGAAGATTTCCTGCTTTTCTTGTTTTTTTTTACTAAAATACATCTCTTTGGGCTTTGGACTGTCACAACAATACAACTAAAAACATGACCTTGGGCTTTAAGAAAATGGGATGAATATATTTCACTATTTTCAGAGAATTCAGCTCTTATTATAGAAAATGGTCAGTTTATTCAATAATATAATCGTTATTATCCACCGTAATTTATATATCTTCTGATCTCCAGGGCATCATCCTGGGCAGCGTGCTCTTCCCTCTGCGCATCACCCTGACGGCCCTCATCTTCCTCATGATGTGGCCCCTGGCGAGGCTCCGATCTGCCGGCCTGTCTGCGGAGGAGTGCTCTCGCCCAATCACTGGATGGAGGCGCTGGCTCCTCCACCCAATCATCAGGTTTCTGAGCCGATCCGCCTTCTTCTGCCTGGGCTTCCTGTGGACAAAGGTCAAAGGTCGCTGTGCGGACCTGAAGGAGGCGCCGGTGCTGGTGGTGGCGCCTCACAGCAGCTTCCTGGACATGCTGGTTCTGCCTCAGACGGAGCTGGCAACGGTGGTGTCGCGGTCGGAGAACACCAGCCTGCCCGTCGTAGGAGGTGAGACACACACACACACACGCACACGCACATGCACACGCACACACCAGCCAGTGCTGACATGATAGAAATTAAATCTGGATATACTCCCCATCTTATAATTTGAAATGAGCCAATCCTCCTCATATTTGTTTCTACATTTGTAATATCCAGTAACAGAAACAAAGTGACAGTATGCATTGCTTGCTGAGTGTCAAAACCTCACTTGCTACAGCTTCTGTTTTTCTTCTTAATCTTCTATTCATTGTTATATTAATAGGAAGGCATTGCGTATCTTTGATTCCCCTGCTGTTTAAGGCCCTCCTTCACTCTCCTGGTGTAGTGGAGCTCATGCATGCAGGTGTAAATGACATTGATTGTTTGAAGTGTCGGTCGCACACTGTGCTCTGTTAGTTGAGTTGCTGTCCCTTTGCGGAAAAACACAGATTTGTAGATGTTTACACTTCTTGCTGGTGTACCTTCTTCCCCTTCATACTTATATCTGGAATATCTTCTAGTAGGGGAAACACAGAATAGAGGAAAAGTGTGAAAACGAGAATCTCTTTGGGGACACATAATCGAAGGCAGGCTGGGAAAAGTGTAAATGTTTTGCTTTGAATCATGAGAAAAGAAATGGAGCGTTCCCCCTGCCAACAACCGAGTACTGTTTGTTACTAGGCAACTGTCAGAGTGCCTGGATGACGTCATGTTTGACCAAATGAATGTTTAAAGAGACTGGCAGAGAGAAAAGCAGCTAAACCCAGGTTGGCGAGCTTGTTTTGCCGCGCACAGAGAAAAGTGTCATGTATTTTACGTCATCATTTTACGTCATCATTTTTCGTCATGCGATCGGCTCTCGCGATCGGCATTTTTAGAGAGCACCGATCGATCGGCAGAGAGTGAGTATCGGCCGATATCAATCGGCGAACGATCGATCGGAGCATCCCTACCAAAAAGATAAACAAGTGACTCAGCCTGTTGGCTTCTACATCTCTCTGCCTGCTTTGGCACTTCCTCTCTCCCCACTCCTCCCTTTTGGTTCTGGTTCTGATTTTCCCTCTTTTGTTCTCGTGTAATCGTTCTGTTCTCGTTGACGTTTCAGCCCTGCTGGAGTTCAACCAGTCAGTGATGGTGAGCAGGAAGGATCCGGAGTCGAGGAGAAAGGCGGTCGCTCAGCTGACCGAGAGGCTGAACTCCGGCGGATACTGGCCTCAGGTGAGAAACCTTCTGGGAGATAATCTGCTGCATCTTGGGTATATTTTGGTGGTAACACAAATAAATAAGTTGTTGTTTACAGAACTAATAATGACCACAAACTATCAAACACTTGGCAGCATTCTGGCACTTCATGTTCCCTTGTCTCAAAGTCAATATGTGTTTTTGGATGTATGTCGTTAACACAAGATAAACAGACATCCAAGTATTGATCTACAGCTTTAAATAAATCAGATGGTAAGACTCCCTTTGTTTTTGTTGTCAAGGGAACAACAACAACAAGAGTAGCTTCCAAGTTGGCCTTAGAATGAGGTCATCCCCGCAGCGCTCGATTAGAGGAATGCCCCAAATGACGACGACGACAACAACAGTGCAGACCTCACTGAAACCCTGAAGTCTTTGCTTGTTATGGCTTCACATCTCTGATTCAGCCCGAGCAAACAGCTGATCAAGATTAGATCAGGTGTTTAGTTTTGGAACCG
The DNA here is from genome assembly GCA_031216635.1 of Dissostichus eleginoides. Lineage (NCBI taxonomy): Eukaryota > Metazoa > Chordata > Actinopteri > Perciformes > Nototheniidae > Dissostichus > Dissostichus eleginoides. Next base: position 7,150,388 of record CM062286.1, read on the forward strand.
GAGAGAGCAGCACATGTTTCTGCACTTATTATTATTCCATCCTTTTTAGTTACAGTGGGAACATTTTCAGACTTCAGGAACAGAAGGATGGATCATAAACTCATTTGTCGACATCACAGAAGACAGATTGGCTTAATTTACGCTGCTGGTAGATTTCTGTTATTCCTGGCTCTCCGTAAACTCACCTGCTCATAAATCACACGTCTCTTCTTGTTGGCTAGATGCTGATGTTTCCCGAGGGAACCACGACTAACGGCAGCTCTTTAATCAAATTCAAACCTGGTGAGTACACGTCTGTCTCCTTTCTTCCTGTCAGTTTGTTCCCCCTTTCGAACAAATCACACAGGAATGAGTGTCATGAAAGGGAAAAGGGCGGAGCAGCTCATTGTTTTTGCTTCTACAGCGACGCTCTTTAACATTCCTGTCCGTCTCGTTCTTTATTTCTCAATGTCTTCAGGTGCCTTCCTCGCGGGCGTCCCTGTCCAACCGGTTCTGCTGCGTTACCCCAACAAGCTGGTGAGTGGAGTCATCGAGGTGTGTGTGTGTGTGTGTGTGTGTGTGTGTGTGTGTGTGTGTGTGTGTGTGTGTGTGTGTGTGTGTGTGTGTGTGTGTGTGTGTGTGTGTGTGTGTGTGTGTGTGTGTGGGTGTGTGTGTGTGTGTGTGTGTGTGTGTGTGTGTGTGTGTGTGTGTGTGTGTGTGTGTGTGTGTGTGTGTGTGTGTGTGTGTGTGTGTGTGTGTGTGTGTGTGTGTGTGTGTGTGTGTGTGTGTGTGTGTGTGTGTGTGTGTGTGTGTGTGTGTGTGTGTGTGTGTGTGTGTGTGTGTGTGTGTGTGTGTGTTGATATTTTTTAGGAATTGCCTTATTTACTTAATGTTACAGAAATAAAAAACATTTACTAAAGTGACAAGATCTTTCAAAAACAGGAAGTTATGTGTTAGAGGAGATAGTATCAGCACTTTGTTGACTGCATGCAGAAGGGTTGAACTCCAAACAAATAGGTATTTAAAAAAATGTTAGAGATGATCTGAAAGGATAGCAGATCAGACAGTGTATTGGAACAACAGTCACACTGTTTCGTTTCTCGACCAACCTGTGTGACACGATTCCCTCACAGGGGCGGGCTTTGTTCTGCTGCTGCACTTTGTTTTGAAACACAGCTCTTACTCAGTCGTGACTTCCTTGTTCCTGTCCCTCCCTCGGATGGGTGTATAAAAAAGCATATTTATTGTTATTATAAGTCCCCAATTATTATCTCATGTCTTGTCCAACAGGATTTCCTAAAATGTCCGCCTGGTCTGGATTTACATTTCCCCATACTGTAGCTATGTTTATGAACACATTGTTATATTTGTCCACTGTGTTTGCATACTGCAGCCTGTCAGGATTTGTACTCGGGTCAAAGTGACTGGAGTTACACATGCTATAATAAATGGATCCCCACCGTGTGTGTGTGTGTGTTACTGAAGATGTTCTGTTCCTCCTGTTTGTGTTTCACCATCTGTTTACGACTCTCCCTCAGGACACTGTTCGCTGGACGTACAAAGGAACATCCTGGTGAGCGAATCTCCACTCTTTCTTTCCACTTTCAGTGTTTAACCCTTAGATGCCCTTAGAGTGACTACACTCTGTATAATATTTAGTATTATATTTTGGTTCACACTAGAAATATGTTATATTTAATTTTTCACTATTTATAATTTTAGACATTTTTTTTACATTTTGAAAAAAACGTTTTGAACATATCGATGCAAAGATCTCCGCTATTCTGAGACCCTCACAGTATTCCAGTCCCTTTTCAGAACTCATCTCTTCTCCTCTTGTCTACTCATAGCCCACCCCCCATCAGTCCATGCCGGTTGATCAAGTTTGATAGTCCTATACCCCCCACCCTAACCTTCCCTTATATTGTAAAGCGATTTTGAGTCCTTGAAAAGCCCTATACAAATATAATGTGTTATTATTATTATTATTATTATTATTATTATGTATTATTATTATACTGACAGGTATCAGATCTTGCTGTGTAAAATAATCTTCCTGAGAGGTGTCACTTGTGATGTAGTCTGTGTGGTCTACAGTGAATGTATTCCTGACAGCAACAGGTGATAAGAATCAAAGGTTCCCATGGAAACCCATAGAAAATGCATGCGGGTCATTTTTGACCCACTTATGGAAGCTTGGGGTAGTAATACAAAAACTACAATTTCTTAAAATGTATCAAATGTAAATAAAAAATGTGAATGGCATGATATCCAAAACATGTTTTTTGAGGAATAGCTGGAATATGAAATGATAAAAAAATGTAGTTACAAAGATACTTCAAGAAAACCACTTCACCGGGTCAAAAAAGACCCACTTATGCATCTAAGGAGTTTTTTTGTTTTTTAATTCACGTTCTCTCCACTGTTTTTGAGGATAATTATTATTTGAAAAAAATTGTTAGATAAAATAATACCACGGGTAGCAGTTGCACACCGTGACAGTTTTGTTTCCCATCTAATATTGTCTCTTTTGTCCGTTAGGGTGGAGACCCTCTGGTACACAACTTCTCAGTTCTACACAAACAGCACTGTTGAGGTGAGAAGGTTAACCAAATCCTCCTCGCAGAAAATGTACACTAATATGGCTTTGTGTCACATTGCATTAACATCTGCCTTTTTATAAAGAGGAACTTAACACCATGCGGAAAATATGGTAGCTAACTAAGTACACCGTGACATCACTGTTGGCGTAGTAACAGGTGCAGCACGTGACTAATCCTCATCAGCAGTGGTGTAACACACAAACAGGAGAGATCAGTACTTAAGCTTGGTGTACTTTCCTTATTTTATTGGTGAGACGATTTAAATCCACCCTGTGTTTACCTGCTACTATGTCTACAAGGTGTGTGTGTGTGTGTTTCTTTGTGCTGCAGTTCATGCCCGTTTACACCCCGTCAGAGGAGGAGAAGAAAGACCCCAACCTGTACGCAGACAATGTTCAGAAACTCATGGCCAAGTGAGTAGCATAATGTTTTATGATCTATATCCGCCCGTTTGTGTGTCACTGTGTAGTCCACAGTCTGTAAGGATTTAAGATAAGATAAGGGGGAAATCATGTGATGTAAGGAGAGAATAGGGACAGGAGTGAAAATATATCATAGGGATAGATAAATAAAGCATAAATGATTCTAAATATATTATCATTTATCGCCTGTGGACATTTCTCAAACAAACAAAACAAACATGGTTCTTGTTGTTGTCATTTCCCCTTTCTGCCACTAGATACTAATAAAGAGCCATATTGTTAATGAAAAACTTAAGGTACAAAGTTCAAGCCAGCATTTTCTCCCTTTCCTTTGCAACTGTATGCAAGCTACGTGGAACAGTATGTACTTTAAGGTTGAGCTGAGCTATATTTAGCTGACCACCGCATACAGCACAGACTTCACATTATGCTGGATGTCTGCTGTCTCTTATGATGCGTGTTTCTGCTGCAGGGCCCTCGGGGTGCCGTCCACAGATTATGTGATGGAGGGCCGGGTCCCTGTGAATAAAGTGGGGGGCCTTTCTCTCCCGATCGATTCTCCTGCCAGGGACACGCTCTCACTGCTGCACAAAAACGGGTAAGAGAAGATCTTTGTTTCGCTTCAGTTCTGTGAAAGCTCCTTTTTGTCGTCGTCTCACCATCTTTGTCTCTCTCTCTCTCAGTCTGGAAGCTCATGAAGTGGAAGCAGCGCTGGACAGAATGATTGACAGGTGTCAGTCAGGAGCTCAGGGGTCAAAGTGCAGCGCAGAGGAGCTCGCCTCCATCCTCGGGCTGACGGACACACAGACAGCCGGGAACATCTGCAGCTTCTACTCCAAGGTACAAACTGTTGTTGTTGTTGTTGTTTGTGTGTCTACTGAGATTATCTTCTTGGGCTTTTTGCACTAGTGTTTAATTACATCTGTGTTTTTGTTAAAGTACTGAATGTTCTCAATACGTTTGATACATCTGCTACGACTTGTCTAGTATAATGTTTTTCACAATCCAAATGCGACTTCAAAGCCTTCAAACTGCTCCCTGATGCAGTTCAACACTCTTCAGAGCGAAATTAGCACCTTTTTATACATTTTCTATGATTTGTTGTTGAAGTGGAACATGCCTACAAATATGATACCTCTAATATAATAGTATAAACCAAAAGAAGTCGCTGCTTCTAAATGATGAGACTGTGCACAGCAACTACTAAAGCAGGGCTTGGGCTTGAGCTAACCTGCAAGCTGCATGTTGTTAACCCTTAGATGCATAAGTGGGTCTTTTTTGACCCGGTGAGGTGGTTTTCTTGAAGTATCTTTGTAATTACATTTTTTTTTTATCATTTCATATTCCATCTATTCCTCAAAAAACATGTTTTGGATATCATGCCATCCACATTTTAAATTTACATTTGATACATTTTAAGAAATTGTAGTTTTTGTATTACTACCCCAAGCTTCCATAAGTGGGTCAAAAATGACCCGCATGCATTTTCTATGGGTTTCCATGGGAACCTTTGATTCTTATCACCTGTTGCTGTCAGAAATATACATTCACTGTAGGACACACAGACTACATCACAAGTGACACCTCTCAGGAAGATTATTTTACACAGCAAGATCTGATACCTGTCAGTATAATAATACATTATAATAATAATAATAATACATTATATTTGTATAGGGCTTTTCAAGGACTCAAAATCACTTTACAATATAAGGGAAGGTTAGGGTGGGGGGTATAGGACTATCGAACTTGATCAACCGGCATGGACTGATGGGGGGTGGGCTATGAGTAGACAAGAGGAGAAGAGATGAGTTTTGAAAAGGGACTGGAATACTGTGAGGGTCTCAGAATAGCGGAGATCTTTGCATCAATATGTTCAAAACGTTTTTTTTCAACATGTCTAAAATTATAAATAGTGAAAAATTAAATATAAAATATTTCTAGTGTGAACCAAAATATAATACTAAATATTATACAAGTGATTTTTCTGAACCAAAATGACAAAGATGGCATAAAAACACATATTATTCTAATACGGGTCCTTTTTGACCCACTTATGGAAGAGTGTAGTCACTCTAAGGGTTAGTAATTGACTTTCTAGCAAATTCATTTAACTGCAATTCCTGTTTGCTTTCATCTCAAGAAACCTGCTTGTTTTTCAGGATGAATCTGTGGACCTGAGGCAGATCTATTTAAGTGTTTCCGCTGTGTCAGGATTTGTCAGCTTCAGCACACTGCTCCACACGGCTTTTACTGTAAGTCCTGTTTTATGTACAGCATTAGTTTCTACCTAAGATAAAGAATAGTCTTTCACAATGCTTCTAAATGCACGGTGTTTGTCTCGCAGCTGTTTGACGCAGAGGGCAGCGGCAGTCTGAGTGCAGAGCAGCTGTCCGGCCTCATGGGGGCGCTGCTGGGGTTCCCTCAGCATCGAACAGCTGATCTCTACTCTCAGGCGTCTGAGGAAGGCCAGCTGACTGAAGGTGAGGACCAATAAGCAATCAGTGGGGGATCATAATAGTTCACTATCAACTAGTGTCTGCAGCTGGACACGGGATGCACCAGCCTCTCACTCAGTCATCTTGTTACATTGAGATTATACGCAACAAAATGTGGTAAAATTACTTTTTTGGAGTTAATGAAGGTTTACTTAGGCCGGCATTCATTTTGTTATTCTACAGTATTGTTTTATAGTTATTTGTTAATGTATATAACCCAATTTGTGTTCTTTGAAATTGAAAGAGAGAAGGAGAGTTAGCGCTGTTGACAGGAAGTTGTTGTTGCTATGGAAACAACGTGACGGAGATTAACGGAGAAAAGTCATATCTACATATAAAGACGGAGAAAGTAAACGATAACGTTTATGGTTAAGTGTTAGCACCCCCCGAAGAGGCGCTAGCTCTTACGTTGATATTGGAGATTTCAAGCAATTCAATTTGGCAGCCACAGTCAAAAAAAAAAGGAAAAAAAATCAGAATAACGAAATTGAAACCCGAATAGTACTCCAACCAACGAATATCCGGATATTCGGGTACAGTTATAATTAAGTGTCAAAAACCATTGAAATCCTCATTAAATCCGCCTCGTTGTTCACAGAAAATCTGCTGCGAGTGCTGACGAGCCACCCGACCTATCAGAAGGTGGTGAAGGAGTACTTGCAGCCTGAGGAGGAGGCGGGCTCTCAGCTGGCCAATGGGAAGGCTGTAAACAACAACGGAAACATGCTAAACGGCCATGGATCCATCCACTACAAGAAGTTTGAATAGGGAATAAAAGAAAATAGGATGTGTCTTTTTTTTATAGGATGTTTATTAGTTTGTTATGTATTCTGCAGCAACCGGACACAATGTAGCAGAATAATTGACAATGGATTGTATTTTTATACGTTTTGTGCCAGTTTGAGTGTGTGTGTGTGTGTGTGTGTATGGGTGTATATTTAAAATCTATATTTTATCAACCACACTCACAAAACCGAAGAATGACCTACATTATGAATACAGGCGCTCTCTGATGTCGGTGTGTGTTTATTTAACGACTCGTGTTTACCCGTGTATATTTCACAATAACCCAAAAGAAACACATGTTGGTCCAGATGCTGTTAAAACACTACGTTATGTTGAAGCCATAAAATGTCTTATTTATATAATTCCTTCCTTTGTACATTGAATGTTTTTAAAACGGGGACAGTGGTACGTGTAAAAAGAAACTCTGTAAATCAAAAAGTTTATTTTATGTAATACTTACATCTTTGGAATACTGTTTTATATTTAACAATTAATTAAACTGTGAATTATTTTTAAGGAGGATTTCATGAGGTTTTTTTCCACATTTATTTAATCTAAAAACACATTAATTACCAATCTTTCTTCCACTTCTTGGCGTTCTTCCCTTGTCTTTATCCAGCCGTCTGCTGCGTGCGTTTGTTTTGCACAAGATGAAGTCTTTATACTTGCTGGGTAACCTGTTGTAAAGCCGTGTTTGTCTGGCTTTTTTACAACTTGTTCTTGCTTCCATCGCACTTCTTGAGTCTCCTTTAAAAGTGTCTTCTCCAGTTGATACCCTTGACCTTTCTCCATCCTTCTTCGCACTACTTCTGGTTGAGGGTTGGCTCGGTTTATTGGCCGATTTCTCTTTGGACCCCTCTTTGACTTTCTCATTCGCTGTCAGTGTTTGCTGCTCTTTCTCTGCGTGCTCCTTCGCTCCGCTCTTCCACCTTCCTCTCTTCGTCGGACTTAAACTTGAGATTTCTGTTTCAATCGCCACATTGTCCGTCTCTTTTATCGCTTCCCTCTCTTCCAAAGATCCTTGTTCAGTTCGGTGTCTTTTCATCCGACTCGACGGGTACTCTTCTCCATTTAGTCTTCCATCTTCACCTTTCATATCTGCTGTTAGCTTGACGCTAGTTGGTTCATTTGTCGCTTTGTTTTCTTGAATCCCTTTACTACTTACTGTCCGGCTTTCTGACACATTATGTGACCTTAAGCTGTAAACGTCAGAGGTTCCTGTGACTTCACTCTGTCCATCAGCTGTTTTTTGTTGTTGTTCGGCTTCTGGACTCGTTACATTTTGGTTTTCCTTGCAGGTTTTCTCCGAAGGTGGCTCATTTATCCTGCTCAGAAGTCCCTCTTTGGGTACTGCTTGTCTACTTTGGTCATCTTTTATCAAGTCTTGTATGTCATGAGGATGTGTCTGAACTGTTGGGCTCTGCAGAGAAGATTCTGGTAGCGAAACGTTGTCCTCGTTGGTTCTAAACACCTCTTCGTCACTTCTGTTTCTGCTTCTTTTCAGTGGACTTGAAACCGAGAGAGTCTGTTGGTTCAGTTTCATCCTCCTTAGCATTTACTTCGAGGTTGTCACCGTCCAGAATGTCTCTCTTAGATGAGGACTCCATCTGGTTTCTCTCCGTCTCTAGGCTTTTGACTTTCCTTCTAACTGGAGTGGCAGGAAGTGGAGTCATCAGCACTTTCTCCTCAGTCGTCATGCTCCTAGTCTGTCTCTTTACAAAACTGGACATTTGAATCTCCTTTTCTTTTGTTTCTTTACCAAAGTTTTTCTCTACTTGTGGCATATGGTCTAAAAGAGCATTTTCTGCCCCAGTTTCAGTGCTCATATCGAGGTTATCGACCCAATGCTGTTCCCCTCCCTCCATGTTGAGTTTCTGTTGTTCCTTCTCTCCAGTCTCTGAACATTTGTCTGTATCTTCTGGTTCTGTGGCGTGGCTCAACCGTTTAAATAATTCCCTTCCTACAAACGACCGTCTTTTCTGCGTCACATAAACAAGCCGTTGCATTTCTGGGGTACATTTAGCTGTTTTCTTATCACTCTTTTCAACAGGCTTCCTCTCAACTGCTCTCTCTTTGCTCACTTCACCGCTCGGTCTCGGTTTCTCTTTCTCAATTTGACCCGACTGCCTCTGACTGCATCTGGTTTTTGTCATGACCTTGAGTTTGGTCTTACTTTTTGTATTCTCCTCCTTTCTTTCTTCTCTTGATTTTGTAGCTGTTTCCTTCAATGTTTCTGCGACATCTTGTCTCTCTGTTTCCTCCTGATTTCCTGTCCTGAGTTCAGGGGATGCTAAGTCTTTGGAAACTACAAAAACTGTAGGCTCAGTTTTATCTTCGGGCACTGAGTCTGATAGCTTGCCATCTACTGCTTGTGAGTCTATCACAAAAGAAGACTTAGCTTGCACAGAAACTGCCTCGACACAAGAGGACTTTAGGTCTATGTTTTTGGGGCTTAATTGTTCCTGAGACTCCTTTATTTGATGCTGTGTTTTCAAAGCTAGGACACTCACAGCTGGAGGGCTAAAAGTCAACAAATCGTCTCTAACACTAGGCGTAGATTCCTTGACGCCAACGGTACAAGGGTCCTCATTTGACCCTGAGACACTGGAGGTTGAGGTGGACTCGGAGGCAAGAGGATGCCCACGTAGAGGACTTTCCAGAAACAACTGAGCTGACTCTGGGTCTGTTAGGTTCAAGAGGAACATTACGTCTTCTATTGACTCATACCATTTCGCTGCATGTACCTCTACCAATGCATTATTGTCTCTGGTCTCCAAATCAGATGCAAGACTTGTCTCTGGGGAAACGTTGGCAGGCAGCTGTAAAGATGGGAAGTTCATGAAAAGGGAGCCATTGTGGTTAAGAGCAGATGTGGCGCTAACAGGGTAATCTGTGGAGAGTTGTTCTTCCAGAAGGTGTGAAGGGATGAGGGGAGAACAGGTAGTCAAATCTCCCTTTGGTTCTACATTCCTCTGACGTGTGTTTTCCCCATTGCGGTTGGGATTGTCCACCTTTTGCTTTTCCAATGCAAGAAGGTCAATGGGATCTGGGTCGGAAGAAAGAAGGGAATCCAGGAACTTTGTATCCAGTGTAAACTCCACCTGCGAACAAAGATGGATGTGGATTAAAACACAGAGACGATACACCTTTTCCTTAATTAGAATACTGATAGCTATGGTGGTTTTAACAGTGGTTTTGTCTTCCAATAGCAAGCAGTTTAGACGACCAAAGAGACAAATATACGTTTTTTTTTTCTTTGCTTAACACAAAATGATCATATTGCCCTGAAAGCCACTAGATTCAATGACTGTCGGTCAAAAACTGCAACTAAAATAATGATATACCAATGCCATTGACGACTAACCTCTCGGACAAATTTCTCATCACAGCACAGTTCATCCAATACTCCAGAAATGAAGAGTTGCCGAGAAAGTGTGAAGGTACGAGAGGGGAAAAGGTAGGCAAAACTCCCTTTTGTTCTATCGTCCTCTGAGCTGAAGTTTCCCCACTGTGGTTGGGATCTATTCCGACTGCGAGCATGGAAGAACCAAATAAAACGCTTGAGAGTTTTGCAGTGGTGACGTTTCCTCGACACGTGAAGTGGTAGGATATTTGTCTTCGGTTACAGAGTGGTCGTGGCGGAGATACGACAGCTTCTCCAGGATCACCTTACGTATCTAATGAAAGAGAACAAAGAAAAACACCTTGTTTTGAAAGAAAGTTTGACCTTTTCCTGAAGCATTTTCCACAAAAAACTGGCCATCTAAGGGTGTTTGACATTTTGTTCTCCAAGCAACATTGTTCTCGCAACTTCAACGTTTTAAATATCCCACCTCTTGCACAAGTTCACTCGTCGAAAGGAGGTCAATCGGATCTGGATCTGATTTGGGAGCAGGAGCCACATTCTCTGTTTTCAGTGTCACCTGAGGAAAAGAGATGACATTAAAGAAGTGCTACAACATGTTAGTATTCGGCTTTTGCTCATTTGTGCAGCAACAGATTCAAAAATGAATTAGAGCAGCTGAGTTGGAAATATCTTGACTTTGTCTTAACCACACCCAATACTCCTGTATCCTACATTTCCCATAATGCAACTTGATAGCATCTTTCAAACTCTGGAGCCCGAGATGTAAACTGCTAAATTTCAGCTCCAAAAGCAATAGCAATATCACAGTAAAGAAATACTTGGTAATGCTTTTTTCTTACAAACGGCAGCTCTCACTTCTATATTTCAAAACTGGCACTAATGTTGAACTTAGCTTGTTCAAGATTTAAAGTACGTATCATGTTTTATCACCTCTTGCTCTTGTTTTTCCTGTGCAAGAAGGTCAATGAGCTCTGGGTCTGAAGAAAGAAAGAAATCCAGGAACTCTGTATCCGGTTTAAACTCCGCCTGTGAACAAAGACACAGATTAAAACAATACGTGTCCTTGTTTAGAATACAGTAAGCTATGGATGCTGGTTCTAACAAATATCAAGGAAAAACTGCTACAAAAATAACGATATGCCAATGCCATTGACGACTAACCTCTCCGGAGCGTTTCTCATCGCTGCACAGTTCATCCAGATACTCCAGAAATGACGAGTTTTCTAGATTTCCCCGATTCTCCTCTTCCTCGTTTCCTTCCTGCAGAGCAGAATCAAAAATGATGGTGCTTTTAGTTTTACAGTACAAACATTAAGAAACAGTTTTGCTCAATAATGAAAATGTCGGGGCATTGAACACATCGGAAACCTTTTTGAAAAGATATGATTTTTGTACATTCGACACCATGAAAGAGACGACATGTTTTTCTTATCCAACCTTACAGTGTTTAGTATTTAAATAAAAGCTAGTGTTATAATCCCTCCCCCAGATTTGATATGATTTCTTATAGAAAGTGACCTGGGTGCTGAAGGAGTCGCAGATCGCCATGTATTCCTCAAAGGATTGTCCTGCCAGTATTTCTTCATCCAAAAAGTGAGCAGAACCAGAACAATCCTCCAGTTTAATATTTTGCTGCTCTTCTGTGAGGAAACACCATCATATTTAGATATTTAGAGCAAAATGTATTAAATTGTTAGTTCAATCATCGACTTTTCTTTAAAGTATGCTTTTCTTTAGAGACAAATTATGAAAAGTAGATATTTTATAAGCTATCTTATAATTAAAAATGCAAAAAGTGCTTTTTTTATGTTCAAATGAGCACAGTTACAACGACAATGCTGATGTTTGACACGTGCAATGGTAATAATACTTATTAGCAACAAGAACTTCACCTGAAGCTGATAAGAATGTCTAAAATGTTGACCTGTATACTAATATTTGACACCACATATCTCATACTCATGGTTATGCAAGAAGAAAAAGTCACATGATCACTAAAGTCCTAAAGATTCTCTGGGGACCATGAATGCTACAACCATATTTCATGACAATCAATCAAATAGTTGTCGAGATATTTCAGTCTAAACTAAAAGTAGGATAAACATGTCCTTACATTGACTCATATTATAATCCTTGACCTCTGACCTTCTGACTTGGCCCACATGTTCCCTGACACGGCAGACTCTGGCTTGATGTTTAACTGATCTCTGACCTGCTGAGAAGTCCTTTCCCTGGGGTCAAAGTGAAACGAGTTAAATACAGTAATCATTAAAGGTCTTATTGTCTCTTATGATAATAATAAAGCTTTATTTATATAGCACTTCTCATACAGCACATGCAGCTCAAAGTGCTTTACAAAATGACACAAGTTAAAAACAAACAAGAAATTCCCCTCAGATTATTTGTTAAGAACTTTAAAAAGTACATGCAGCAAAATATAACCTTTTATTAGATAGACACAAGGAGGTAAAAGGTATGATAATACAAATACAATAAATAATGGTTTCTCTCTGACAGATAAGAAAAAGATCGAGAAGGGGAAGGGGTGGGATTAACCCTCCTATTGTCTTCGTTTCCCCCCCTTACTTTGGTGTTCACGGTCAAATTTGACCGGTCCTGTTTTAACTGCTATTACATTAACACAAAAACCATTAATCATCACCAAATTTTATTTAACACCCTTTCAAACTATAAATATTGTATCAGATTACTGGTATACATGAAAAACTGCAGTAAATATATAAAGAATAGACACTGAACATGTATTGCGTGTGCCAGGTGTGATCCATGTGGGGGATGGGCACATAAGAGCGGGAAATATATTTGTGTGTGTGTGTGTGTGTGTGTGTGTGTGTGTGTGTGTGTTGTGTGTGTGTGTGTGTGTGTGTGTGTGTGTTGTGTGTGTGTGTGTGTGTGTGGTGTGTGTGTGTGTGTGTGTGTGTGTGTGTGTGTGTGTGTGTGTGTGTGTGTGTGTGTGTGTGTGTGTGTGTGTGTGTGTGTGTGTGTGTGTGTGTGTGTGATTCACATGGGGGGGATGGGCACATAAGGGGGGGACACACATCTAGAGTATGTGTGTGTCGGTGTTTGTGTGTGTGTTTTATCTGATCTGGATGGTTACTAATTCCTTTTCTTTATGGCGGTCATTTTTGACCGGGAACACCATGGGTGTTTCAAAGTTGACTAAATCATCCAAAAGTCAATGAAAGTGGTGATCAGCAATTGTATATGTTCAAATGTCTTCTGTGAAGGATATCATAAAGCCTTAATGCAATCGAATCTAAAACAAAAAAGTTATGATTGATGAAAGTAGTAAATCGGTCAGATTTGACCCGAAGACAACAGGAGGGTTAAATAAGTGTAAACTTCTTCCCACCCCTTTTCGGATGTGTAATTAAGTAAATTATTTGTTTATACATAATTTAGAATCAGTAATATTTTTGTATATCAATTTGACACTGCTTCATTTTGTATTGTATAATAATTCTCATGTTAAATGTTTGTATTATTGTTTTACACATTCGAAATAAATCTAATCTAATCAAAAATCAAATCAAATCAAAAATCTAATCAAATCAAACCTATAAAATCAATAAAATAATATAAAGGTAGGTAAATAATAAAGACTAAAATAACATTTAAAGTGGGGGGTTGCTAATAAGCTAATCTAAAAAGATGTGTCTTTAGCTGGCGTTTAAAAAAAGAAAAATATATATCTGCTGTTTGTCCCTCACATGTCTGCACTGCAGGGCTGGTTTAGAGGCACCTCCTGGGGACACAGGCACCAGACGGGGTGACCTTCGGGCAGGAGGAGCCAGGAGCGGCGAGGCATCCCGGGGCCACATAACTCTGGTGGGCTGATGATGGGAACCAGCACCCTGGGACCACAACCAAATGTGGAGTTTGGCCAGCAGACGTCTGGAGGAGAGCAGGGCGTGATGATGAGCTCTGGGGGGAATCCAGGCTGGGGAATGATGCTTATGTACGAGGGGTCGTCCTGAGCTCTTTGGGGTTGCATTGGGATAAAACTGGAGGTCAGATGCTGCACACGGTGCTGGTTTGAGTCCATGTGTGTCTGCGTGTCAGGATTTTCTATTTCCTGGAGGATTTCTGCAACTGTGGGATGATTCTGTGGCACCACACAAGGCTCTGATGGATGAAACAGTCCGACCTGGCTCATGACTTGAAGAAGGTCAATAAGGTTGTTCTCAAGCGGAGAAAACAACGCTGAATCCATCTTTATCTGTGGGTTGTAACTGTGAGGGGAAAAAGTGAAATAATGCAGAGCTGTCAGTGGCAATAAGACAAATTCTCCAATCCAGGTAATAATAGAGAATGGCTTTCTGTGTGTTTTCAATATAAACTCATAATTAATTATCTTTGATAAGATATGACTTACTGTAAACCAGTTTTATTGAAGAGACTTACTATATTTTGTATCATAATTTATTTATAATGAAGCTCTAAAGTTAATTAAATTAATAAAAGTGGTACGTCCCATAAGAGAAACATTTTTGTGTAATATTAATTAATAAGAGGATAACCTGAGAAATAATTGCCAATACTTTGATACATTTTAAAGTGATTTTTAGATACAGGAATTGCTGTTTTCAGTCTCTCAAATATGGAAACGTCCTGCTTTTCTATTGCATACCATTTTAAACTGAATATCTGATTGAAAAATATTCAAGATATGCAGTTAAATAAAAAATAAAAGTATAAAATGCCCTTTTGCTAATGTTTTAACACTCTTTTGATGAATAATACACATGTTTAGGTCATTCAAAGATGTCACCTACCTTGCATGTGTGAGATGATAAGTCTTGTATCTGCAGTATGTTTTAAAAGTAAACTAGGTTTTGTTTTCTTCCAACTAGTTCTGTGAAAAGAAACATTCCAAACCTCTAAAAACTAAAACATATTATAATTAATTAATTAATTCATATTTATTGTTGTGTAAAAGCAGCGCCATACTTTAAACATTTTACATGTTTCCCAGATATAACTTTTCCCTTTCGTACGTTCAATAAGGTGGTTTTGTATTATTAAACACCATTTCCCAGAATGCCAAGCACCGTCAATTCTAAACCGGATATCCGCCCTCTAGAACGAGCGAGGAGAAAACTTCGCCACACGTGGATATCGGAGCAGAAAGAGCGTGTTAGCTGCAACTTTTGATACAAAACCATCGCTTTGATATATTTGGAAGCTTTAAAACAATAACGTCGAGATGTTTCTGCAGTTTTACCTCAACGAGGAAGGGGAAAGAGTCTACACTCTGAAGGTAACTTAAACGTTGTGTTTACATCCTTCCTTTCCAACTGTATTCTGTTTAAATGTATTTTATCTCTTAATTTAGATATCCTCAGTTTACCAAATGTGGGATTATGTATTTTGGCTTTGAATAAGTATAAAGTGTTCTTTATGGTCCAAATAAACCGTGATAACGTTACTTTGAAATTAGCTAGCTGCATGGGTTCAACAAATAAGCAAAATATATATATATTGTAATTATGAAAATACACTTCAGGTTGCTAAAGAATGCTTGTTTAATATCAAACACAGAAGGAAAAAAGGTAATTTGAGGCTATTTACAGGTGACTTGCACCTTTAACATAGTTCACATGGTTGATTTAACGTTAGTTGAAATAAAACCATACAGTGGGATATATATGGACTGCTTGAAATAAGAACTTGAAAAAATGTTATTAATCCAGGGGTAATACATATATTTTGTTTATCTCCCTAGTTATAATATTGGAATACCCTTAAGCAGTAACGAGAATTCAAATATCTTTTCGCAAAAAAGCATGCAACTAATAAAGTCTCTCAATCATGATATACGTCTTTTAGGAGGACCTAGCAATGTTTTTATTATTCAAATGACCCTTAACTTTATTAGTTTAGGGGGTTTGGATGTGTTTCTGTGTCAAACCACCATAACAGTTTATTTTGCAAGACACACAGAAAAAACACACACTTTATTGTTTCTCAAACAAACGTAATGCAGTTTTTTACATTATTTATTTCATATTCTGTTCTTTTACATATCCCATATTCTATTGACATATATATAGACTATTTTGTATTTTGTATTTTATTATATGTTGCATTGTTGGAGGAGCTCAGGTCAGAAGAATTGAATTGCCATTTCTACACTGTAGCTTTGTGCAAGGCTTTTCTTTTGTATCTCCCCACACTGAACTCAAAGTGTTTGCCTTGTCTTTCCTCCTTCCCCACCAACAGAAGAGTACTGCTGATGGGGATCCCACCAGCTCGGCCCACCCGGCTCGTTTCTCCCCAGACGATAAGTTCTCCCGACACAGGGTGACGGTGAAGAAACGCTTCAACCTCCTCCTGACCCAGCAGCCCAGACCTGTCTTGTGAGCAGGCGGTGAACAGATGGACGGGTGGAAATCAGACCATGGAATGGAGGGATGCAGACCTGGATGGGACTGTAAAGAAAACTAATTCAGAATCACATCTTATAAACATAAAACTGGGATTTGTTTTGCGTTTCATTTGTGGACATCAGCTGTTGTTGTGGATCTTTTCTTTTTTATATATACTGTAATTTGTTGGCATTCATTTGGGGATGAAGATATATTTTTGTTTTCTTGCTGAATAAATGATTGGATTAATATGATGTGTTGTGGATCATTTATGGCCTTGAGTCACCAGATCTCAAACACCTATTAGATATATTCCACTGGTGTGTTACAGATTTCTTTTTTTTTTTTTAAAGAAATGGTAAATCTGTTCCCTTGAAAATTAATTATGACTGGACTCTCTCAAAATCTGATAAGAAACATTTATGACGACTATATCAGGGCTGGTCAAAGATTAGTACACTTATTTGTAGTGTGTATGTATGTCTTTGTAAAGGGGGTATATGCATTTAGCAAGTGAGCTTCTCAAGAATTACTCCAATGAAATAATAGGAACCTACCTAATGGCATACAATGCATAATGTACCGACCCTGCGTGAAACATGCATTTCTCTAGATAGATATATACTTTATTAATCCCAATTTGGGAAATTACTTTGTTACAGGACCACTGTGTTCAACGATAAAATGCTACTACGTATTTAATACAAAACAAATGTATTTTACACAGTTCCCTCCAGATTATTTTCTCCTGATCTATACAAACCAACCCAACCAACATCCGAGCTGCAGCTACAATTTTAAAAAGTAATACTTTTTTCAATGAAAGCCCTTTTCATTTTCTGCAGATGCACTTTGATCTCAAAGGAGTACACACATATAACTGTTGCATCATGTACACATTAAATTAGCTTCTGCGGATAAGACACTCAAATCATTACCTAATGGAAATGACTCAGAACAACAATATAAAAGTCAAAATATACTTCTTCTAAAAGGGCCAAAGTGACTCAATTATACATGACCAATTCAACATTATGTTACCACTTGTTTATTATTTAACAAGGCACCGTATTAAGTACGTTTATCATACTTTTTAAGCATTTTTTATTTAACATTAACACGCTATTCACTGTCTCGTCTTTGTGGACTACAAATCCCAGCGAGTGTCGGCTACTCCTTCGTTACGGCGCATGCGCATGCCTGGCAGTTTGAACGACGGCAAGCGAAATGGGACAGGCCGTGCGCAGTCGCTTGGTTTATTTGTTGGGTCGGTCGGACACAAAAAAAAGTGCCGAGAAACCTGGGAGAGGAGCCAGGTATTCCCAGATGTAACTGAAAACAACCAGAAGCGTTTTCCACAGGAAACTTAAGCCAGGTATGCTTCATGCGACTAACGTCTTATTAGAACTGAACAAAAAAAATGGACGTTTTCACTGACTATTTGTTGTTGTCAATGAAAAATAGCAGCATGGTTAGCCTGTGGTGCTAACGTTAGCTTCGGCTCTTGACATGTTGCTATTAATAATATAATGCTTACATTTAAACGAGAATCACTACCATGTCAATAACTAATTTCTCCTCCAGTTTATTCCGATTCCGCCGCGCGCCTTTCTGATTTTAGCCGGTAAACGCAGCCTCTCGCACTGATGCCGCATTTCCCTTTCTCATGGTGTCATTTCTAAGCCAAAAACATCCGCTCGTTACTATATTATAAAGATTATCCTTCCAGGTTTTTGTCTGTATTAATATTGGGATGCGTTCACTGACCGGTTCAAGCCAGAATTATTATGGCTAGCTTAATTGGCTTACAGTGGAGTCAGTCAGCAGGGAGGTTCACCATCCACTGTTAAGGTATATAGATAGAGATGTTAAGTCATAGCAGCATTTTTGACAGCCATTGTACAAGAATAACACACAATAGAACAAATTACTAATAAAATACAGTTTAAAACACTATACACTGTCTAAGAACACACACAATAACATATACAGAATAAATGAGAACGCTCTCTAATATACCAATCTACTTAAGGGACAGAAACTTATAAGCATATTGACTTATATTCATTTAAAAAAAATGCTGGTAATCATCCTCTAACTAAATAATTAATTAGAGGATGTTCTAGATAGATAGATACTTTATTCATCCCACATTTTTTAATTATTCCGTCACAGCAACAGTGTTTTCTAGCATTACACACAAGTTAAAAATATTTTAAAGACAGAATAAGATACAAATGTAATACAAAAATTCACCCAAACAGCAAATATGTACAAATTCACAGTAGAAAATACATTATTAATACAGATATATACTACAGAAACATATAGACATTGGTTAGTATCAATATTACAATGTTACTTTGCTATTAGTAAGAATTGCGAGACTATTTGTGTGTATTAGTCGCATAGTCCTAGTGTTTGTGTACGGTGTTTCAATGCTAGGCTAGTGACCCCCTCTGGATCCTATTATTAAGAACTGTTCACTTACCTTTGATAAAGCCTCATATATATTAAATACATTGGAATGAATAGTGTTGAACAACATGTAGAAAATTGGATAAAACGTCCCAGGTGATATCAGGTTGAATTCATGATATTAGGTATTTAGGTTATTTGTTAATCGGTATCTGAAGAATTGTAAGTATTTTGGGCTTTGAGTTAGTGTTACACATTATACAAGTATGAGGTGTGCAATATATCAAGAGATAATTCCTTGGTGATCCAGTGTCCTATGTGGTTACCTGAGCAGAAACGGTTTCCTATATCTATGCTAACAACCTGTTTAAAATCAACAATCTAAGCTGCTGAATTGCCAGAAAGGAGAACAAAATGTTCCCAACCGTGAAATGCTCTTATATTTACTGAGTGGACAGAAAGAGGAAACTTTAAATGAACCGACCTGCTGTAAAAGCACGTAACATGGCTACAGTGACAAATGGCTTGTTAAAAAGAAAAAGGAACCCTCTTGTCTCGTGTATCACAGAATAAATCACGAAATCTGTGCCACAAATCAGGCGCAAAGAGCAAAAGCTTCCCTAAAATGCACTAAATTTGACCCATTAAACGTAATCAAGGAGGCAAAAGATATAGTCGTTAAAAGCCTTCCAAACTTCGAAAGTATTTCCCATGATGCGAGCAAACTATGAAAAGATATATCAATAAATGTGTGTGACAAGTACGGGAACAGTGCATTGTGGGTATAGATGTGAGTGTAGGAGAAGCGTGTTATTTCTCCTCATTTGTCCATGTGGTTTGCTTTTGTTTCCGGCTCATCCGAAGACAAGGAGCGTCCTAATTGCCCATAGCTGTACATGTGTTTGTCTCTAGACTCATAACCCTTTCAGCATTTACCACAATGCATGCTGGTAAAGGACTCCTAAACCTATCAGGAAGTTAGTTAAAACAACAGGAAGACTAGTTGAACCAGCAGGATGAGAATCATGTCTGTTTTATGTGCTTTTTCTTTGTACATGTGATGTTTCGGTGTTTTTAGTTTCTTTCCGTTAACCGTCAAGTGGGAACTAAGTATTTTTGTAGTAAGTTTTCGTGTTTCTCTTATCATCCTATGATACTGTGTGAATAAGAAAATATGAAGGATAGACCATCTATTTCCATTTATTTAGTTTTCTTTTAGAAAGGGGCAGGTAACATAAGAGTTTTTCTTCTCCCTGCTCCTTTCAGTCAATGGTGTGTTTATAGAGACATGTTTTGTAAACAATTGTTATACATTAAGTTGTGCATACCATGAACGGAACAAATACAAATGAAATGTCCTGTCCAGCTCTGAACGTGGACAGATGAAGTGTGTGAGGCGCTATAGAAAGAGGAAACTGTGCCGTGCCTCTGCATGCAGAGCGAGAGAAAAACAGCCAGCAGCTACTGGCACAACCGGTTGGAACCGCTCTCCTTTAATAATTAAATTATGAGTTAAAGCAACAATTCAGCCGTATCCACAAGTCACTTTCTCCCAAGACGAAGTGATGGTTGACTTTTCACCTGAGAGTCAACGGGGTGGTTATTGTTTTACTCCGTTTAGACAGACGTCATGTTGTGGACGGGTAATGAACCTGTCAGAATGTTCCCAAGGCTACTTTATATTGGTTAGTTGGCTGGACAAAGGTATGTGAAAGTACATAAAGGTACCAAGGAATCTAGTGTGTGTTGTTTACCTTTTGACTTCAGAGAAAGGCAGGTTGAGGCTTGTGTTGGTTGCTTTTGGAGCACAAAGGTGGGCTAGAAGTGACGACTATAGACCGGTCCTTTACCTAAAAAGTGAAACTTGAAATGCTTCTTATTTTTCTTTGCAGGAATTCATTGAAGAGTGCTGCAAAGGAGGCAACTATTAAGAACATCAATACTTTAATTGAATGGACTAACGATGATCCAATGTACTATTATGAAAACAAATGCATTTCATTCCATTTTTAAAAAAAAACTAATTTTAGAAATGACAAAAGTCAAATGTGTACATAAGCGAGTAGTTGACGGTTACAATAGTCAAATATAATAGTCTAATACCTTTTTATTTTCTGTATCTTAATACATAAAAGCTGATGGTAATTACTTGCATACTTCCACACACACACACACACACAGACAGACAGACAGACAGACAGACAGACACACAGACACACACACAGACAGACACACAGACACACACACAGACAGACAGACAGACAGACAGACAGACAGACAGACAGACAGACAGACAGACACACAGACACACAGACACACAGACACACAGACACACAGACACACAGACACACACACAGACAGACAGACCACCAGCACAAGTTAGGCACAATCTGAAATGAAGACTACATGTTGTAGATACAATTTTCAAAGTACTGCTTTTCCTTATTTTAATCCCCATACATTTAGTCTACTTATATTTGAAGATGTTCCTTTTCATTTACAATTTAGCCAGTTTTTGCAATAATCGACTAATTTCAGCTTTATTGTTTTTCTCTCTCATCTCCATCCTTTCCCTCTGATGACTTTCCCCATCACTATACCCTCCCTTACCCTAGCTGGGCCATCATTAGAGAAACATTTCTATCAGCCTCCCAGACACATTTTAATTGTGTAAACTTGAGAAACACAGGCAAGCTTAATGTAAGCTATAGTCCTCATCAACACATGCAGATACTGTACACTGTTTCCTTGTAGTTTGTTGGAAGCAAAGGACATATTTCACATCCTAAACTCTTCATCTATGTACCTATGACCTCTGAAAGCTGCTTGTGACTGGTACACATTCTCACATATATATATAGTAAAGGAGTTTTGTTATATTTATAAATCTAATCGGAGAGGTTATTAACTCTCTAAGGCACAGACAGAGGCCTGTTGCACATATTTGTTCACATGCCTGGTGGCAGCCAACCACTCGGCTGCAATGGAGAATTGTGGCTGCAAAAGAACAAATTGTAGAGGCCGCCGTCACCTCAGCATCACCTGGGAGCCTAGCCTAGCTTAGCGTAGCTCAGGTCAGCACTTAGCTACTGACCCCTCCCTCCCTTCCTTCCCCCCCCTCTAATCCAAGTGAGCAGCCATGGCTTCAGTGCGCTTCACGGTGACGCCCACGAAGGCCGAGGACCTCCCGGGGCTGTCCGACACGTCGCCTGACATCAGCTCGCG
This sequence comes from Dissostichus eleginoides, assembly GCA_031216635.1. Taxonomy (NCBI): domain Eukaryota; kingdom Metazoa; phylum Chordata; class Actinopteri; order Perciformes; family Nototheniidae; genus Dissostichus; species Dissostichus eleginoides. The sequence goes on from CM062286.1 coordinate 7,172,075, forward strand.
CTCCGGGGCCCGCGTGCGCTTCGGCTCCAGAGAGAGCGTGAACCGGAGCGACCCGCTGAGCGAGGCGTACGGAGGCCAGGGAGGGGCCGAGACGCCGGACCACAGCAACTTAGAACAAGGTGAGGAACACACACACACACACACACACACACACACACACACACACACACCAAACACACACACACACACACACACACACACACACACCACACCACCACCAGCAGACTCAGGGAGAGTTCATTCCACAGGCGTTAATAACGCGTTAACGCACATTTGTAACGCCACTAATTATTTTAATGTGCGATTAAGGCATGTGTATTTGTCCTCGGCCCGCCCCGTAGTTTCAGAGCCCAAAGGCTTGACGTTGTTGTTGTTGTTGTTGTTAGTTGGATGGTGGGAGATTCTAGCGACAGATATGGATAAAAAAAAGGTGTTTTAAACAGCAAGCCAAGCACACAGCTGACGCTGACAGCCCCGCCTCTGCCGCTCGCTTGCGGCAGACCACGCTTGAAAGTTTGCCGGGGAGACGCCTGGACACTTCTACGAGCTGCAAGCTTTCAACAGCGATAGCTAAATGGGTGGCTACAGCTTAACATTGTGGAGGACGAGGGGCTGCGTTAGATAATTCGGATCGCATCCAACGTGTCGACTGCCCATCACAGCGCATTATTTTGACCCTAGGTGGGAACTTCAGTCTCATGCTTTGACTGTTATGAAGACAGAGGAGCGGCATTTCACCGACAACTGTAAACAGGCTTGTCTGTTTGAGCAACTGGCTCAGTAGAGAGAGAGAGAGAGAGAGAGAGAGAGAGAGAGAGAGAGAGAGAGGAGAGAGAGGAGAGAGAGAGAGAAGAGAGAGAGAGAGAGAGAAGAGAGAGAGAGAGAGAGAGAGAGAGAGAGAGAGAGAGAGAGAGAGGAGAGAGAGAGAGAGAGAGAGAGAGAGAGAGAGAGAGAGAGAGAGAGAGAGAGAGAGAGAGAGAGAGAGAGAGAGAGAGAGAGAGAGAGAGAGAGAGAGGAGAGAGAGAGAGAGAGAGAGAGAGAGAGAGAGAGAGAGAGAGAGAGAGAGAGAGATGTGTTGAGAATATTCAGGAGAATATTTGTCATTTGTCCACTCATATGTTGATAAGAGTATTAAAAACTTGAAAAATATTCCTCTAAGGTACATTTAGAACAGATAAAAAATGTGCCATTAATTTGCGATTAATCGCAATTAACTATGGACATCATGCGATTAATCACGATTAAATATTTGAATCGACTGACAGCCCTAGTTTATATATACATACTAAAGACCTGACACTCCTCCACCCTGACACACTGGCTTATATAAACACATGTAGTGTCACACCTTCCTGAACAGGTGAACCGGTATGAACTTCCTAAAGACCCATGTAGAAAAGACGATGACAGTTAGATCAAAAATGTCCCAAAAGATGTTCCTCATAACTCTGAAACTTGCCCGAGAATCCTCACTTTTTTAAGTTTTCAGTGTTGAAAATAGTTGAAAGAAAGGCGTCCGTACAGCCAAGAGCAGAACGGGAAAATAAATGGCTAACGGCTAATTCAGCGGGGGGTCAAGCCTTAAGTGTAACTCGGTAAATTCAAAGAAACAAGGAAGACATTTGAGGGTGTTGTCCTAAATCTAAGGGCATATTTTGGTCTTAATTATAACAGAGAGGCGGCTGTGAACTTACTCATAACTTATTAAGATTTCTGGAGTTTCCCAACCTTTAGCTTCTCGCTGCTGGTGTGAATTTGTCTCATGAAGCTTTAACTCACTTTGTGTCCATGTCCCTTTTTTAGTGTTAACACCTTTTAGAAACATACCGTTCCCAGTCCCCTTCATTAGTTACAGTTTTAACTCAGGAATCCGCACAGATCCACCGTTACATCTGTTAGTCATGCTTTGTGCAAGTACTCAAACTGTCACTAGATATGCTGACTCATTGTTTTCCTAGTCAATCTCTAATGTTTACCTTTTGGCTGTGTACAGGTAGTCAAGGAGTCTGCTATCTCACATGAAACATTCCCACTGACAAGGACATGACATCAGACAGCTCTACGTGCAAAATGTATAATATAAAGGAAGTAAAACAGGAAGTGCTTCTTTACATACGTGTGTCAAAGTGTTTTGAAAGGTCGACTATTATACTGTTTTTCATCAGTATATTATAGGTCTCAGATATATACAGAACATGTCTCTGAAGTGTTTGGCTCCAAACACCAAACAGATCATTGCAGCATCGTTATGACATCATAAAGTGGCCAAAATCTGATCAGCTCATTTTCAGACAGGTTTTTATATAAATGGATCAGGACAAAAAGAGAGAGAATCTTTGTTTCTGAAACTTTCAGAGTCTCTTTACACAGAGGGGACACATGCTGATGTAGAAGAGACAGGAAAAAGTGGATTTTGCATAATAGGTGACCTTTAAAATGTGTTTTCTGTCTCGTTCGGACCTTAAGCTAAGAGAGTTTGTCTTCAGGGGAGGGTAGCAAATCCAGCAACAGTTGATCTTATTGCACCGAGCAGATGTTGAAGACAATACCAGGATTGTGGCTTATTGTGATCTTAGTTTAGGTTTCACTTCCCCCACGGCTGTCATCAGCCCACCTACAGGCACACACTGCTCTTTACTTAATGCTAGCTGACAGCAGAAAACCCTTTCTCACGGACTCAGTTTGAACAGGTGCAGCTTGTAAGTCCAGTTAGTCAAGAAATCGTGATGAGCCAACTAGGCAAAAACTAGTTCAGACCCACCGTGACTGTGCAGTAATTGACTCTCCAAGTGTTTAAGAATAGCCGTGCTGATTCACAGGGCTCAGCGCGGGTTATAACCGAGGAGAGATGTAACTGTATTAGCAGCTGTGATCCACTTAAGCTGTTGCATCGTAGCGGGGATGCCCAACGTTGTTTAATAAGCTTCCAGAAATAGAAATGGAGCCGGTTAATCCCAAAGAGCTTCGATCAGCCTCTGTGATGCGGCAGTATTTGATACAGAGAGGCAGACGCAGCAGAAAATAACAACGTGGAGATGAGAAATGCTGCAGGGTCGATGAGGAGGGAAGAAGGCAGGAGGAGTTATTTTCAGAAAAAGGTCGAATGCGCTGTGATCCATCCGTTCTGACACCTTTTTAAATTTAGGATATCACGTGCTTACGGACGCACATCTGGCTGCAGAAGCTTCTTTCTGCCTCGATGGCCAATCACAGCAAGGCGTCACTCTGATGAGATGAACTCAGGTGGAGCTCTTCTCTGAGACACAAACAGACAGCTGGGCTCCCATGTGTGAACGCTGCAGTTCAAAGGGACAAAGCACATATTTTGAAAGCTATAGTTGCTCCAAATGTGACTCTGGGTAGTTTTATCGCGTGCGAAAAGAAAAGTCGAATTAGGACGGCAAAAATGATTAGTTCCTGTACCATTCAGTCTGGTTATTGATTAATTCATTATAAGCTATTCAATTATCGCTTGTTTTATATGTTTTAATATCAAATAAACAAAGGGGAGTACTTTGATGACATTTTGGGGATATATCCCTTTCCCTTTATACATCACTGCCTTGCAATCTGCTTTAATCTTATTATTTATTCTACTATTTCAAATATTTAGACAGTTTATACATCTAAAAAACAAACAAAATTAGTAATCTAACTCAATATTTAGTGATTTCATTTTAAGACAATTTATTCTCAATTTATTAGTTAACGTTTATTATTTTTTTAAGGTTATTATTTGTTATTCTTTGTGTTTTCTTAAGAAATGTGCTTGTGTATTTATGGCATGCAATCAAGCAAGTCTAGTTGTATTTATGCTGAATGTATAAATATTAGTTTGTAGTTTGGACAAAGTACATGTAAGGACAAACTAATGAAAAGTATTAAAGAGAGAAGAAAAGATATAGAAAAATGGTGTTCGACCGACAGTCCCAAACCAAAAGACAACCACCAATCATAACAGACTGAAAGACAGAAAACAGAGTCATTACAAAGTGTTGACGTCCATAAAATGCAGTCCGTCCTGATCAACAGGTTAGGAGTTAAACACAACAAGGTAAAGGTCATGTGTGAACTCGGTTCAAAATGCCTTTCATTTTTTTGGTTCTTAACTTGCATTTCTAAGTATTTATAGAGTGTTTGTTGACTCAGGGTGTAAATATGTTGCAGATGATTGGCACTCAACATTTTTGAAAACAAATGAGCAAAACGCCTGACTAGTCTCTCGGTAAATGTTCTCCGGCCGCCCCCCCCCAGTGTGAATATTAACAGGCGAGTTGTTTGGTGTGGAGTCACTTTCACACTCGCTATCTCTGTCCAAACGCACACTGAGAACAGGACGGGAAGTTTCCTCCCACCGGCCAAATGCTGCTTTCTGCCTTTACATGGATATTGACTTTCCTAATGTGTAACCAGTCCATGTTCAGGTGTATTTACGCTGTATTTAGGCTGTATTTACGCTGTATTTACGGTGTATTTACGGTGTATTTACGCTGTATTTACGCTGTATTTACGCTGTATTTACGCTGTATTTACACTGTATTTACGCTGTATTTACGCTGTATTTAGGCTGTATTTAGCCTGTATTTACACTGTATTTACGCTGTATTTAGGCTGTATTTACACTGTATTTACGCTGTATTTAGGCTGTATTTACGCTGTATTTACGCTGTATTTACGCTGTATTTAGGCCGTATTTACACTGTATTTACGCTGTATTTAGGCTGTATTTACACTGTATTTACGCTGTATTTACGCTGTATTTAGGCTGTATTTACACTGTATTTACGCTGTATTTACGCTGTATTTAGGCTGTATTTACGGTTTACCAGCTAGTGTGAACTGCTGCTTTCTGTCTGAACTTGTTATCATTCATTTGTTTTGGTGAAAAGCAGGGTTTCCCAAACATTTTAGGGCTTGTTCCAACTTTTTAAAGAAAGGCCTTTTTAAGAGATGAAAGTATTCAGCATTTACCAAGAAAAGCCTTATTTCTTAGGTAAAAAACAAACAAACTTTACAGTGAAATAAATAGAAATACACGCACACACACACACAACACAGGACACAGTATAGCACACATTAATGTATGATCTTATCCTCACACTTTCAACGACTTCCCAACTAATCCCTTAACTTCCTATTTTAACAATCAGACTACAGAGAGTTAGAGAAGACGTCAGAAAGGGAGGATCATAGTACCTTCTTTTTTTAACACATTCTAATCACGTAATCACATATTTCCCTGAACACAAGGACCCGTATTTATTTTGAGAGTCACATTACGTCATGTATGAGTTTCCTTGGGTTGCCACCCTGCACATGTTGGACAGAGGAAGTGATGCTGCTGACTCAGCTGCTGATGCAGAGCTCCGTGCTGACTGAGGTGTGTGTGTGTGTGTGTGTGTGTGTGTGTGTGTGTGTGTGTGTGTGTGTGTGTGTGTGTGTGTGTGTGTGTGTGTGTGTGTTGTGTGTGTGTGGTGTGGTGTTTGTGTGTGTGTGTGGGTGTGTGTGTGTGTGTGTGTGTGTGTGTGGTGTGTGTGTGTGTGTGTGTGTGTGTGTGTGGTGGTGTGTGTGTTGTGTGTGTGTGTGTGTGTGTGTGTGTGTGTGTGTGACACACACACACCTGTCACAGGGAAATTGCATAATGTTTTAAACCCTATTCATTATTTCTGCTCTATTTAAATTGCAATCATTTGTTCCCGTGATGGGAGACAACATCCACAATTCTGTGCTAAAATATATTCAAAATCAAATCCAATCACAAATCAAAACTCACGTCTTCAGAACGGCTTTTAATCTGTCATTAATGTTATGTTTTATATATTTTAAGTGTGTTTTAATTATGTTTTTATTAATTGTTACTCTGTAAAGTGTCTTGAGTTTCTAGAAAATCACTCTATAAATAAAACGCATTATTATTACAAAATAATCTAGACCTAATTTAAGGTAGCAGCCTGAGTTAATTAAATATATTTATTACATGGCTTAGTTGAATACTTGATTCTGATTGGTCAATTCAGAACACGTGACACGTTGTTAATCCGGAACAGACAGACCGCTGTCAAGGACTTATTGACCGTTGTTAAGGACGCTCACATCTGCAGAAAGAAGTCCGGTCGATTGAACTGTATACAGTTTGGCTGAAACTGGGACAAGAAAACAGCGGAGAAGTAACGGGCAGAAACGTAACGGGCGGAGAAGTAACGGGCAGAAACCCTCGTTTTTACGCAGCGGTCCAGACATAGACATCAAACGGCGACACATATTCAGTTGCCAGTTCCTTTGGCATTAGGGCAGGGATATCTAGATACTTTCCAAGGTTTGACATCATGAATTGTGCTACTTTTAAAGCAAGCAACGATGTTTTCAAATCTGTAATCAAAAAGCTCCGCCTTCCTGCCGTTGCTACGTATTTCAAACGGTAACAACGGACTATTTTTCTTAGCGGATGCATGTCAATTTAAATCAATACATACACAACTATTTTTTAAATCAATAAAAATATTTTCTAAATCCATAAAAGCATTTCAATTAATATTGGGAGTCATGTCGTTACTTTGTTGAGAATGTGGCCTTGTAATAAGCGGGATAATGTGCAGCGACTTGACCTTCATGCAGGATCTCCCGATCGGGCTCCTGATCTGCCTGTCGGGTGTTCTTTTCCCCATAATGACCGCCTCGCTGCACATTATCCCTTACATATTTTAGAGTCACACCTATTTCAGTACGAAATCCCGTCTAACTTGTTACTGAACCACAATAAGGAAACTCAAAGGGTTTTTTTTGTTTCCTGGTTTACTAATAATTCATATCCTTGTATTATTATATTATATTATTTATAATCCCTTTCTTTGTGCCTAGGTGATGGAAACTCCAAAATCTCCAGTGTGTACATCAACAACACTCACGGGGTGGATGACGACGACTTCTACGACCGAAACTTGGCCTTATTTGAGGTTCGAAACTCGACTCTTTCAGAACTGACTTCCTATGAAAGCACACCGTACTCATCTCCTACATAGTCTTTAAACTTTGCCTTGTATCAGATACAGAAAACCAGATTTTGGTCCCATTTACATGTTCACTTTTGCTCTATCGATGAAAACAGAATCTCCAAATAGTGTCTGTCTTTTTGCCAAAGTGTCTGCTAAACCAGAGGCAAAAATAAACCGTGGCGTTTGGCTGCTGGTGGGTGCAAAACATTTCTATTTGTATAGATTTTGAAGCTCTTTCTTGGCTCTCCCACTCCTTTAATGACTCATTCAATATGTCTCTTTCTCTGCCGCTCTTTTACCTCTTATGTGTTGCCTTTTTTCTTCTCATTCACCCATTTATTCTCCTCCATTTCCCCGTCCTTTATCCCCTGGCTGTCTCTTTCTCTGCTTCCCTTACTGTCACTTACCGTTTGTTCTTTATCTCTTCCTGCCTCAGGAGGAGATGGACACTCGGCCAAAAGTGTCTTCTCTGCTCAATCGCCTGGCGAACTACACCAACCTGACGCAGGGAGCCAGGGAGCACGAGGAGGCCGAGGGCATCGGGGAGAAAAAGAAAGCCGGCAAGGTATAACTCGCTGTCAAAGAGAATCATTACATCTATCAAGAAGTCCGCCAACTCGCGCCGAGTAAATTGCACAGACAGCAGCTAGTGAGATTGATTTCAGTAGCCACTTGTCTGGAAATGCCGAAGACTAGAAACGGTTTTGAAAACTTTTGTCACGTAGTGAATGATCGTCTTCTCAATAAAACATCTTTGCTAATGTCTTCTGGCCAATCAGAATCACGATAACGGCGTGGTGTTGTTGCAGGAAGTCCCGACGGAGAATAACCTTGCGGTAGAACTACTCTTTATACATCGATACAACATTACGGGTCGATTTCTATCAATAAGACCCCACGGTTTGATGATTGATAGGTGTGTGGGCTGTCTTTCATTTTGACACACAGAACAATGTGGGCTATCCACCCTTATCCACAAGGTAAAGTAATCCACACAGCCTCTCTCCTCTTCTCTCTGTGAGGAGCAGCAGGTTCAGCTTTCAGAACAAAGTAACAAAACACAAAAATGGCATTCATTTTAAACATGTCGGGTAGTAATAGGTTTATTTATTTTCTTCTCAAGAGAGTACCAGAATGTGTATTTTATGTTAGTATTTCAAAGAATCCCCCCAGACCCCCCTGCAGGGGTTGGGTTTTCAGCACATCAACTCTTTCACCTGTGGGGAGATTGCAGGATTGGCTCCAGGTCGCCCTTTTTATTTACTACAAGACAAATGTGCCTTTTTATTTCATACAGTTCAATTTGGATTGAGAAATAGTCCAAACCTCACGCGTGGCGTTTCACTGTCGAAGGGGGCGATATAGCGTGTATGTAATTACATTGCAAATACTGACTTGAGCCCCACCACTGTATGGGTTAGCCCTATCATAGATTACCCAACACAAATACTCTGGAGCCGCCACTGGACAGGACTTTTTCCCCTGGAGAAAAAGTCTAAAGAAAAGGATATTGTCTAAATGAAGTCTTAAAACAATAACACTGTGACATTGTGAAGCCTTTGTTGTCTAATCTTCATGTTCTCTTGATCTCTGCTGTCTCCAGTCTCCTCAGATGGGGACCTTTATGGGCGTCTACCTGCCGTGCCTGCAGAACATCTTCGGGGTGATCCTGTTCCTGCGGCTCACCTGGGTGGTGGGTAGCGCGGGGGTCCTGCAGGGTCTCTGCATCGTGTTCGTCTGCTGCTGCTGCGTGAGTACTGCAGCAAACACATATTACCAGAGGTGGGAAGTAGTGGAGTACAAATACTTCGTTCCTGTACTTAAGTACATTTTTCTGGTATCAGTACTTTACTCCACTACGACTTTTTCTGACGACTTTTCTGACGACTTTGACTTCTTACATTTTGAACACAAATACCTGTACTTTCTACTTCTTACATGTTCCAAACAGGCTGGTTCCTTTAGTCTGAATGTGTGTTTGGTGGCGTGATCATTACTATTTAGAGTCATTGCGTGCCTATTGATTTGAACACGATCCGTGTATCCATCATTTCCTGGTCTTCTCTAAAGAAGAGGGACCAATGAAAACGTTGTCATGTTGCCGTTGTTCAGCATGGAAACATTCATTAGCTAACAATGACATTATTGTTCTACTAATATAAAGGGAGGTCAGGAACTCTTTAAAACAGATGGTAGTTATGGGTACTTTTTACTTAAGTACATTTCAAAGATCTTTACTTTTACTTGAGTAAAGAAGTTTAGTCAGTACTTCTACTTTACCAGAGTATTTTTAAACACGAGTATCTGTACTTCTACTTGAGTAAAGGATGTGTGTACTTTTGCCTTCTCTATTACCATATTACCACATCAGAAACGTATCTCTAAATGTATTTTAAATCTCTCTCCCTGCAGACGTTGTTGACGGCGATATCGATGAGCGCCATCGCCACTAACGGAGTTGTTCCAGGTATTCCTTCATCATTTACCCCCTCCCCCCCTCCCATCCCCTACCTGTGGATTAAAGGGCACTGGTGTGTGCTGGGTAATCTCTTTATATGACTCTTACACAGCTACGTCTTATCTCCATTATTACCGTGTCAGTTTAATTATATGAGTTTACACAGCCAAGTGACCTCTTACGTTGTTTATATACGGCTATATTGGATAGTTTGAAGCTTCAAGACTTCAATTATAACGTTGACATTTGGATTATCAAGTGGTGGAAGAAGTTACTCTGATCGTACACTTAGGTAAAAGTAATAATACCGCTGTGTAGAAATACTCCATTACAAGTAAAAGTGCAAAAGTAGCATCATCGAAATATACTTAAGTACCAAAGTACTCATAATCCAAAGTGGCCGATTTCCCTACAATATATTTTATCACTTGTTTTGATGCATTCATGAGTCTATCATTTACATTTTTCATGTGTAAAGGATAATATTACATTAATTACTTATCAAACTGCAAGGTATATCTATCCATAAAAGTAGATCATAGTGTATGAGTTGATTTAATGTTTGTATTATTTATGTAAATCTGCAAAAGTAGGAAAGTAAATGTAGTTAGTCGGGACAATATCTGCTGCCAAAATGTATTGTGGTAGAAGTATGAAGTAGCATTAAATGAGAATACTCAAGGCAAGTACAAGTACCTCAATAATGCACTTAAAGTACAGTACTTGAGTAAATGTACTTAGTTACTTTTGGGATTATAAAACAATATTTGAATGCTGCAAAGAAATGTATTTGTTAGAAAAATATCACTGGTCACCGGCTTGGTCTTCAATCTCAGGATCCATGTATTTATGATCCTCTCAAGAATGGAAGTAGTCATCACACACAGGGCTGCGTGGGACAATTAGTTCCCCGAACAGTGTCCTTCAAGATGCTTCTATACAAGAGAGGGTGTTACAGTCACAAGATGGAGGAATACCGGTTCAAAGCAGTATTCTGAAATGAGTTAAGATTAGCTAAGGCCTGCGTAAGCAATAAACATGACATCTAGGGGCTGTGTCATCATGCCAATCTTAGGAACATAGCTATCATAACTTCAACACAGTGTCTCATGAGCGTCATCCATGTAGTCATACATCCGGCTACGTACACAGCGACGTAGGGCCTCTGTTATCATGTGCTGATATAGAAGGAACATTCAGTATTTTCCCAACACTATTTAAAAGGAATGACTCCCTCTATCCAATAAATCACTTCATTACAATTAAGGATTTTATTCTCAATTTGACTTTTTTTCGGTACAGCCATAGATGAATCTTCCAGGTTGTTTCCCTTCAGTTTCCCCGCTCGTGTCGGTACTGATTCGTGTGTTTTTTCTAATGTTGTTGTTTCTGTTTGTCCCGTCTCTCCCTCTGTCTGCCTCCTTCCTGTCTGTCTGAACGCACATTATTAAAAACCAAGGATAATTGATCCACCATTGACTTTATGCCTCTAGTCGGAGACCCCTCGGTAACATAGAGATGAATCTAACGTTGTTTGTTTGGCTTCAGACATTTCATCCCATGCTGTCTTTGTTCTCAGCTTCTCATGCGCTCTCACTAAGTTAATACTGTATGGATGGAGTTTAAAGTGGTTCAAATGAAGGAGGAGTCAAATATGTTTGGATTTGGAAATACAGCTCATCCCATTGCATCACGTTCATTTCTTTAAATTCACTTTGATGCTTTTATTAGGACATCAATGGCCGTTTTGGGGGTTGGGGAATCCATTCATTCACACGCCCTATTTTTTTAACCATTCATCTCACTGTGTTTGTCAAATGTCAATGGGTTGCATTTAGGAAACCAAACCCTGCTTTCTGAGCTCACAGAAGTTTCTGATGTAGTTTCTCTTTCTTGTATGATTCCTCCATGTGCTTTATTATATAACTGGTTCAAACTGTATCTGCAAATGAAAGCTTACTGTTGTTGTTTAGCTCACTTAAGAGTACCAGGTGTTTAGGACTATGCCATGTGCACCAAGAAGTTCAGAACACAATTTAGGGCCTGGTTTTATTAACATTTTTCTATACTAATGCTAAAACAATACCTGAAAATCAGTACCTCACTGCCCACATCCTCTATTAAATCTTATATTATAAGACATTTTTGATAATTAATAGAAATGGGGAGACAATTCTCATTGCATTTATTAATCAAAGTTTAGTTGGCTTAATGAACAATGAGTAAGTCCTCTTACATCCACATATTTCTTGGAGAAATTATAAACTAAACGTCACTTCAGTCTGATTATCGGACTACTTTTTTGATTCTTCACTTTGAGAAATACAAACGTATTTATTATCCAAAACTCATTTGTGCAAAGGAAGCCTCAAGTGTTTAATATTGTCCAAACAAAAGCAAAACCTGGCTTTTAATATATAAAAAATTGAAATATTTAACATAAATCAGGAGTTGTCACATCCCAGATCAAGTAAACAAAACTAAGTCTGATTCAGTACAGTCAGTTTTACTCAATGCTACTGATTTGTTTCCAACTTAAGACAACAAGAACTTACTGAAGACAATCAAGAGGTTACTTAACACTGTTACTTTTCCTCCAAGTGAGTACAAAAACATCTGAAATGTGATTTGCAGTTACGATTTGACCGAAGCTCTGCTCTATCTTCTTCCTCCGATGTATCGTGTGGAGCATTATGCTTATTTCTCAAGCATAGGACGACTTCTCTCATCAGCTGTTGACTTCTCTGAGTCTCTACCTCCTAACATCATAATGTGACTAACATCCACCCCTCTCTCTCTCTCTCTTTATGTCCCATCTCTTCTTCTCTCCTATCCACTTCTTCTGCTTCTGCTTCTCGCCATTTCCACTTCTCTCTCTCTCTCTCTCTCTCTCTCTCTCTCTCTCTCTCTCTCTCTCTCTCTCTCTCTCTCTCTCTCTCTCTCTCTCTCTCTCTCTCTCCTCTCTCCCCTCCTCCAGCGGGAGGCGCGTACTTCATGATCAGCCGCTCTCTGGGTCCAGAGTTCGGGGGGGCGGTGGGTCTGTGTTTCTACCTGGGAACCACCTTCGCCGGAGCCATGTACATCCTGGGAGCCATCGAGATCCTGCTGGTGGGTTCAGCTTCACTCTTTTTGTAATTCAAATTTGTTCTGAATTTTCCATTCAGAACAAAGAAACGTTGGCGGTACACTGCATAAACAAATCCCTCTCCCCCGTGGTCCTGGCATTGACATTAAAAGACATGGCATGGAAAAAGTAGCATAATAATAATCACAAAATAGAAAATTAGGTATATAGCAATGGAAAATGAAAAGTGTGCAATTCTTGGTAAACATTCAAATTAAATAGTCTCTGTCGGCCTTTATGTGTGTCCAGAAACGCTCCAAAGGATTGTCCTCAGCATCTTCAATGCCTTTCATCCTAGTGAGCATAGCCTCCAGAGTTTCCGTTAGAATTTTTTTTGCCGGTCAAAATGTCCGTTAAAGTTTAAATCTTCCGGACAAAATTAGAAAAGTGCCGGTCAAAGGTCTTCTTTGTTATTTATTGAGCTTTAAAACAAATTGATATGATTCGATATTAAACAAACTAATTATAGTAGATTAACTACATTATTCAAAAGTGTACAGTAACTTACAATAACACGGGAATAATAAACGGAGCGCTCTCTCCTTCTCCTGACAGCCCGTCAGTCTCATGCAGCTCGCGGATCCAGTGATGAGTGACCCGACAGTAAAACTAAACGTATCTATAACTAGTTTAGGTAGTTGAGAGGTAATTAAAATAGCTAGGCTATGTGTGATATTCTAACCTGAAGTGTGTGTGTTGCTCCGCTCACCGCTGCAGGTGATCATGCAGATCTGCGTGTCGACTCGTCAGCAGCAGCTGATCTCTCTCTCCCGTCAGATTAGCCTTCACTCGCGTTTATGTCCATATCGATCAGATCTAGCTAGTTCTAGCTAATGATATGACTACCTGCTTATCAAAAGACACCTAAACAATAAGCGTCGCTATGCAACCGGGTGAGGCCGCAAAGTATAGCGCAGCATTATGCATTTGTTTACATGCCCACCGGAACCCCGAGGCATTACCAACAGATCAACGCACAATCAACCCATACAGGACATCTCTTTCTCCACATTAAGTGTTAGACATTAGAATTGACTATTCTTGTCTGTCACATACTATTCTTGTCTCTCACATACTCTTCTTGTCTGTCACATAAGTGGTGCAACCGATGTGGTATTGTGCTAAGGGGAAATTATTTTGACCGGACATTTTGACCGGAGAGATTTAGATTTGCCGGTCATAGTCCGGTAATTACCGGCTAACGGAAACTCTGATAGCCTCATAGGATGCCATCTCCACCATAGCATTACTCCATTCCTTCATATGCGGAGGCTTGTCTATTCTCCAATGCCTCAATATAATTCTTGAAGCTGTAATCAAAGCAACCATTATAACAGAAAGCACTTTTCGAAACATGTGTCGGTTCAGCTTCACTCTTAAAATCTTTACCCATTTCCTCTCCGATTGACCAGTTGTCGTTGTTTTTGGACAAATAGTTGTATTGGCATTTCCAGCAAAAGACATCACACTGTTTATTGCTTCCATTATGGTTTTTCCGCAGCCATAATCCCTCTATTTAAAACACATATTGTCAATTATATGTGATATTCAAACTGTGAACAGGAACTTACACATTGAACACTGTTAAGCTAGTGCTTCGTTTTTAATTCAATAGAAAAACATCACTGTGCTAATAGACTCTACCACCAATCAATGATCACACTCACCCTTTAGTTCAGCTGCTATAAAAAGTTAACCCAGATAAAAACACTAGATCTACACAAGTACAATCTAAAGGAGAGCATTAGGAAACATCAACAGGCTTTCTACAAAAACGATAAGCCAACAAAATCAACATAACACAGAACTAAAGCTTATATTCTCTTAGTGTCCTTACGGTGTAGCTAAGTGCGTATATATGACATTTGATATATGTATATGTACAGTATCGGAATTTCATTATATTAGGATGTGCTGGTATCTCTTTTTTTAATATTGTGCCGTGCAGGGGTCTTGAATCACCCTGAAGGTATTCATTTTTGCAATAATGACCCCGTCACTGTACATTATCCGGTTGATTAGGCGGATAATTAATGAAGAATTTAATAATTTCACACTAAATAATGAGTTAAAGTTGATTCAATTGCTTCCATTAATATAAGTAGTCCCCTTTCTGTGTTTGGATAAGAGAACTGCGTCGTAAACAGCTTTTTTAGCAGCTAAAATAATAAAAACGTAGACATTTTGTATTTAAAAATCGAAATAAAGTATTAAACGAAGCGTGTTATTATGTAATAATTTGTTAAAATCAGGGCACATGAAATACCTGTCATTTCCAGTTAGCTAAAAACACACAAAAAATTAACTTTCTTTTCCATCCCTCCTCCAGATGTACTTAGCACCCAAAGCAGCTATTTTCGAGGCGGAGCACGCCGAAGGTGAAGGGGCGGCCATGTTGAACAACATGCGAGTGTACGGCTCCATCTGCCTCCTCCTCATGTCCCTGCTGGTCTTCGTGGGCGTGAAGTACGTCAACAAACTGGCGTCCGTCTTCCTCGCCTGCGTCATCGTCTCCATCGTCTCCATCTACGTCGGGGCGCTCGTCTCCGCCTTCAAACCGCCTCAATTCCCGTAAGCTTTGCTCCTATCATGCAAAATGCACTTTTTTTAATGTCTTTTCTACATAAAGATGTGTCCCCGGTGTGTCAGGGAACTCACAAAGTGTCAGAAAACAAAACCCTCTCTCTTTTCCTCCGTACCCACATCTCTAAAAACGGGGGTACAACGGAGCTGATCCAGATTTGCGTCCGATATGACGTAATATCGGAAATGTTGACCCACGGCCCTATCAGAAAGTTGCTATCAGAAACAATGCCCGACGTATTTTGGACGTAATATGGTCTTTGTTTACATTAGCAAGCATCGCTAACACTCAGAGCTAACTTGTACTGGAGAGAACACGTGTAAAAAAGCAGGAAATAAAAAGGAACTCACTTTGTGGTAAACCCTCAAGAGAAAAAGCATTTGAGCTCCATACTGTTTCAGAAATAATCCTTGATGTGGTTTGGAACATGATGGCGTTTAGTCACGGCAGCATTTAGCTGTATCTCTGTAATTCTTAGCAGGCACTAGCTCCCCCTCCTTTTTTTATTTTGAACCAAGCTAAGGACCCAGATTAGCGATTAACAGGGCTTAAATATAGGGATATGAGGGATGACAGTTTGGTATTTTGAGCAAAACATGTTTTTTATATATTTGTATATATCTGAGACCCATAATATATGCCTAAAAATAGCATGATGGGTGACCTTTAAAATTAAATTGCTAATTTTGGAGTTTCGTGGATTTTTTTGTATGACATATTGGCTTCTCTCCGCAGCGTGTGCATGCTGGGAAACAGGACAATCAGCGGACACGCAATTGTGGACCACCAATGTGGGAAAACCGTGCTGCAGCAGATCAAAGATCAAGGGGAGATGGGGGACTACAACACTACTAGTAACGGTGGGTACCAAATCAAATCAAAATGTATTATAGCCCCAAATCACAAGAAATGCCTCAAAGGGCTGTACAAAGCAAAGACAAAAACTAAATACAAACGTCATAGCATAAGAATTATAAAAACATTATACAACATTATACATCAACATAAGTATTGCCATGTGATAAAAGCATGTGACTGAAGTGATGGTAATGTTGATGGAAACTAGGAGATGGAAATCAGTTTACAAGGATGCGAAGAGATGGGTTTTGAGTTTGCTATTAAAGGAGTCAACGGAAATAACTCCGCCAGGCTTGATTGTTACCTCAAGAATCACCAGAAGTAGGAATGTTTTCGACTTGCACACCTATTCAAGACGTTCTGTATTCCTTCCCATTAGACACCAGCTCTCTGGGCCCAACCTTCGACCCCAGCCTGGCCCCCCCTCTCATTGAGAAGACCACTCAGCTCTGGAAACAATTCTGCAAGGGAACAGAAATCAACTCTTCCTGCGACGAATACTTCCTCTCCAACAATTTCTCACAGATCGAAGGCATCCCCGGTCTGGCCAGTGGGGTCATTTCAGGTAAGGTGTACATATATGAGAAGCATTTCAATACAAAGGCGCTAAATCCACATTTATTTTAGTAATTTAGGTATGTTATAAGACGCCAATTAAATTATTCCACAGCCAACAGATGATAAGTATTAGCTTTGTTGGAAAATTGAGGATTCTACCTCATTTGGTGACATACGTCCACTGTGAACAAGCCTATTTTTACGCTTCTTAAATTATTTTGACAGGCTAATTTCACTTTTAAATTAATCAGAAAGTGGATTCAAGCATTTCAAAGAGTCCAAAATTATTATTTAAAGAAATATTTGCTTCTGGAAAAAAAAGACACTTTTTGATGCTGTAGTGTTTATAGTTGTATATGTGCCTTCTGCAAAAATTGGTACTTAAAGGGGACCTATCATGCAAAATGCACTTTTTGATGTCTTTTATACATAAATATGTGTCCCCGGTGTGTCGGGGAACTCACGCAGCGTCAGAAAATAAAACCCTCTCTCTTTTCCTCCGTACGAAAATCTCTAAAAACGGGGGAACAACGGAGCTGATCCAGATTTGCGTCCGATATGACGTAATATCTGAAATGTGGACCCACGGCCCTATCAGAAAGTTGCTATCAGAAACAATGCCCGACTGTTTTGGACGTAATATGGTTGGTGTTTACATTAGCATCGCTAACACTCAGAGCTAACCTGTACTGGAGAGCATGTGTGTGAAGAAGCAGGAAATAAAAAGGAACTCACCTTGTGGTATAACCGGCAAGAGAGAAAGCCTTTGAGCTCCAAACGATGATATGGCGTTACATCACTGCAGTATTTAGTTTAGACAGTAGCTGCCGGGTCCTGCATGAGCTCAGCCCCCTCCTTTTTTTCTTTTATCTATTTTTTAATTTTTTTAAGCTTTATACCCAAAATCAGCACTTTAGAAACAGGAAGTGAAATAGATGGATATGAGGCATGGCTAGAATGGGTGATCTGTTTGGTATTTTGAGCGAAACACTTCATAGACATGTTTTTTATATATTTTTATATATCTGAGACCTATGCTATTGCCTAAAAATAGCATGATAGGTGGACTTTAATTAAAAATATTTACACTTTATTTATTTAAATGTTTCAGTATGTTTCCGTCTTTTTTAATGACTGTTGTTTTAATGTTTATTTTGTCTGTTTTTTGTTATTATAAAGCACTTTTTTTTTACATTTCTTGTATGAAAGATACCATGGAAATAACGTATTTTATTATTTTAAATTGTATATGCTCTCCATAAGAACAACAGAATAAAATAAACTGGTATATGAACACCAGCATATATTGAATCTCCTCATTCTAACCCTGTTTTTATATACATTTTAAAGTGTTTTTTGCTTACTGTAAAGCACTTTCTTCAGTATTTCTTGTATGAAAGATACTATAGAAATAACATTTTTATTTTATATGCTATACATAATGACACAGAAATATCTCTAACCATCATATTCTCAATCTCCCCTGGTAGAAAACCTGTGGAGCGCGTACCTCAGTAAAGGCGCCGTGGTGGAGAAAGCCTCGCTCAGCTCCTCTCACGTTTCCCCCCCCGCCTCCACCCAGCAGCCCTACGTGTTCGCAGACATCACCACGTCCTTCACGCTGCTGGTGGGCATCTTCTTCCCCTCCGTCACAGGTAACACTTCCTCTCACTCAAACAGACAAGACATATACATGTGATGCTGCCATTAATATTCTTGTCTTGAATAATGCTTTATTGACAGGAAGATCTGAGTAGGTGTTGATTTTTACTTATTCACAATCTTGTCTTTGTCATATCTTGTTCTTTCAGGCATCTTTCATTGGTTTGCTTTTTTCACACTCAATACAATAAAGTGAAACTCAAATTCAAACATTCTTGTACATGATTTGGAGCATTTATCTTATCTTATCTTATTTATATCTTAGCTTAGCATAGTTACAAAAAATAAGTCTAATCAAGGGTTCTAAACCTTTTTTGAACATTTAATGCGCGTTTTGAACATAAATGCTTTTTTTTATGAATGAAAATCCAACATGGTAAAACTACTATGTATATACTACTACTACTACTATTATTATTATTACTACTACAACTACTATTATTATTATTATTACTACTATTACTACTACTACTACTACTACTACTACTACTGCTACTACTACTACTACAACTACTATTATTATTATTACTACTGCTACTATTACTACTACTACTATTACTACTACTACTGCTACTGCTACTACTACTACCACTACTACTGCTACTGCTACTGCTACTACTACTACTACTGCTACTAATACCGCTACTACAACCACTACTATTACTACCACTACTATTACTGCTACTACTACCACTACTACTATTACTACTGCTACTACTACTTTCACTACTACTACTACTGCTACTACTGCTGCTACTGCTACTACTACTTTCACTACTACTACTACCGCTACTACTACCACTACTACTGCTACTGCTACTGCTACTACTACTGCTACTAATACCGCTACTACAACCACTACTATTACTACCACTACTATTACTGCTACTACTACCACTACTACTATTACTACTGCTACTACTACTTTCACTACTACTACTACTGCTACTACTGCTGCTACTGCTACTACTACTTTCACTACTACTACTACCGCTACTACAACCACTACTACTGCTACTGCTACTACTACTACCGCTACTACTACTACTGCTGCTACTGCTGCTACTACTACTACTACTACTGCTACTACTACTACCACTACTACTGCTACTACTGCTACTACTGCTGCTACTACTAATACTACTACTACTGCTACTACAACCACTACTACTAACACTGCTACTACTACTACCACTACTACTACTACTACTACTACTGCTACTACTACTACTACTACTACTGCTGCTGCTACTGCTAATACTGCTACTACTACTACTACTGCTACTACTGCTACTACTGCTACTACCACTACTACTACTGCTACTGCTACTACTACTACTAGTACTGCTACTACTACTACTACTACTACTGCTACTACTACTACTGCTACTACTACTGCTACTACTACTACAGCTAGTACTGCTACTACTACTACTACTACTACCACTACTACTACTACTGCTACTACTACCACTACTACTGCTACTGCTACTACTGCTACTACTACTACTGCTACTGCTACTACTACTACTACTACCACTACTACTATCGACACTAAGAAATGTTTCTTGTGTTTGTTGATTGTTATGCGTGGAAACTAGCTTTTACCATAATCTGGCTTCTCTTCTCTTTTTGAGATGAATGTATTTTATGCATGCTCCTTGTTCAATTAAGTTATAATAATAATTTTTAAATATCTATATATTTTCCCCTCAGGAATCATGGCTGGTTCCAACCGGTCGGGGGATCTGAAAGACGCTCAGCGCTCCATCCCCATGGGCACCATCATGGCCATCCTCACCACCTCGCTTGTCTGTATCCTTTCACTCAGCCCTTAAATTAACTCATAAACTTAAAAAATAATGGAATTAAAAAAAAAAACTAAAATTAGAAGAAATACAAATAAAAGAAATATATAAAAATTGTGACAAAAGTAATTAAAACACAAATAAGTAAAAAGATCAAACCTTAGGAATAAATAAAGTAAATTAAATCTAATGCAAATGAATCAACTCAAACCAGAATGGCTGAAAGTGACATGAAATTCATGATTCTTTTCCTGCATGTTTTTATGTTAAATTATGAATTGTTGACCGTACAATCTAAATGTAAAATTAACTAAAAGCCAATGGGTGTTCAAGGTAAACACAGTACAACAGTTTTCTATAGATTGTGTGTTAAAAACAACCGAAGTGCTGCTTCGATATGAAATAAAATGTAGATCTCAAAATAATCCATTTTCCTTGAGCTTTCCTCTTATTGTTCCGGACGAAGTATGTCTCCCGTTTCTTATCTTCCTATGTTCCTGTGGAGTCATCCATTTAATATTCATCCCTCAGCACTTGAGTTAATGAATTGAAATGTCTCAGAGCTCTTGGGGGGCTTTTGATCTGATTTGATTCGACTGCTGAGTGTTTTTTCCTGAGTGTCCGTCCAGACCTGAGCAGCGTCGTGCTGTTCGGAGCCTGCATCGACGGAGTCGTCCTGCGAGACAAGTCAGTACCTCTGCTCCTCGTGTGTGTGTGTGTGTGTGTGTGTGTGTGTGTGTGTGTGTGTGTGTGTGTGTGTGTGTGTGTGTGTGTGTGTGTGTGTGTGGTGTGTGTGTGTGTGTGTGTGTGTGTGTGTGTGTGGTGTGTGTGTGTGTGTGTGTGTGGTGTGTGTGTGTGTGGTGTGTGTGTGTGTGTGTGTGTGTGTGTGTGTGTGTGTGTGTGTGTGTGTGTGTGTGTGTGTGTGTGTGTGTGGCAATAACAACAAAAAAGTAGTAAATATGTTGAATTACAAATGTACAGTGACAGAACAGTGTGTGCTCTTTCCTCGTGCAGGTTTGGGGACTCGGTGAACGGGAACCTGGTGGTTGGGACTCTGGCCTGGCCGACTCCCTGGGTCATTGTGATTGGTTCGTTCTTCTCCACATGTGGCGCCGGCCTCCAATCGCTGACCGGCGCTCCTCGACTCCTACAGGCCATCGCCAAGGACAACATCATCCCCTTCCTCCGGGTATATAAGAGCTTAAACACACACATTTTCTCCTTAGCAGAGATCGTAACTGTCTGCTTTTCACTGGAACTAAGAATTAAACATGTCACATTCCACTTTAACTGTTTAAAATGCATTGGTTTTCACAAATTAGAAAGATCACGGCCAAATTAACCAAATCATTTATCCTACATTAGATAACAAATGTTCTCTCATACCTAGAGTGTGACACGTTAACTTTAGTTAGTCTCACTGTAATTTATTGAGATTGAGAGATTTTTTCTGTGTTCTTAAGTGATCATGCTTTATTAAGATCAATCAATGTGATCAATCTCTGTCCCTTTCCAATTACTGTATGATAACTGTGTTAATAACACTGATCTATAGAGAGAAATTGTGTGAGGATCAGAAACTTACTGAGCTAATTTTGGGAGAAAAAGCTGACTGATTTTCTTTTATTTATTTATTTTTAGCTACTTTACAATCATCCTAACAAACAGAAACCGCTCTGGGCAGGAGGGGAAATGGATTCATGTGTTTTAGATAGATATATATAGATGTTAAAAGATACAAAATAAAAGATATATATATACATGTGGAAAATATACATGTGGAAAATATACATAATATAACAAATATAATGCAGGATATTATTGTGCAAGAATGGATTATTCAATCTTAAAGGTGGGGTAGGTAATTCACTTCAGAAACACTTGTTGTTATATTCCATGGAATGCTCTTAACATCCCGATAGCAATGAATACATGAAATGCTTTGACAATAAATACATAAAAACATTTCATCTGTGGAAGCCGTAGTGCTGTAAAAAGCACGACCAATCATCTGAGCCGGCCCGGCTAAAATAACTGGATGGCCTACCTGCCTGTCAGCCTTCCATCTGTGCACAAACTTATCTCGTGCCCTCATTGGTCATGTGCGCGTTCGTGTGTGTTGGAGGAGGGGCTCTGTAAGGAAGTCTGAAGGAAGGGGCAGATTTTTTCCGGTTGTGTGCTTTCAAATTCTAACGCACTCGAGCTGGTTTCTCCATTCTTACCGACCCTACCTTTTAAATAGAATAAGAATGTAAAATGTCCAGTGGGAGTTTAAGTCCAGATTTGGGATTTATGTTCCCTTTTTTCAGATTTGTAATATTTCATCTTCCCCTCCCTGTGTGTTCCAGGTGTTTGGCCATGGGAAGGCTAACGGGGAGCCGACCTGGGCTCTGCTGCTGACGGCTCTGATCGCCGAGCTAGGGATCCTCATCGCCTCCCTGGACCTGGTGGCTCCCATCCTTACCATGTGAGACACGTGTGTTTGTGTGTGTACGTGTACGCGTGTGTGTGTGTGTGTAAACCAGCAGACTCAGGGACAGTTTCATCCCACAGGCCATAAGAATGTTAAACACCTGAACTTTTGAAAATAACATTCATCTGTTTGTAACTCATATATCAATATTCCAATTACTTGTATATAGACTATTCTGCACTATTCCTAATATATTCTATTTTATTTGATTTAGTTGTACTATTTTATCTGTTTTATTGTGTTGCACTGTTGGAGGAGCCTTTGACCTCAGATTTTCATTGACATAACTACACTGTAGCTACAGTATGTACACTAGTGCTGGGGGGAAACGATTATTTTGAAAACGATTAATCGGGCGATTATTTTATCGATTAGTCGACTAATCTAACGATTATTTTTCTGTTGTTCGATTAATAAAAAACATAATGTATCAAATAAATACCAAAAAATTCTTAATAATATAGTTTTTTGTCCAACAATGCATTTCATGTTTATCTAAAAGCTTGTAGAGTACTATATCTACACAGTGAAAATGTTTGGTAGTGCAACTCATATGAGCCCTATCACACTTGGATGTGCTGGTGCTCATTTTAATGTTTTCAATGCTCATAAAAACATTAATTCATTCATGACAACTGCGCACCAGCTTACGTGCAGCCCTGGCCTGGACATTGCTTGGCTCCGTTAGGCTAACCCATACTAAGCTAACTAACGTTAGTCTAATGTTATGTTTGACTCGTAAACGACCACAACATGAGTTAGCTCTCTGTGCAGTTTGTTCGTTCCGGGTTAGTAGCGGCTAGATAGCGGTGTTCTGCAGCCGTAAACTAGCTACCATTCCAGCCAACATTAAATGCTGACAAACGTTAACTAACACACAGCTGGCGCCGCTAGCTAGGTAGCTAACATTAACTACTAACCAACCAAGCACGAACAAACCGCACGGAGAGCTATAAGATAGTTAGCACTACCGAAGTGCACAGAACTCAAGCTGCACAACACACTACACAAACGTGGAATTAATTTAGCCAAAGTTAGTATTTACTTATCATTGTTTCCTCCACGAGAGACAAGGGGGTACCTCCGCTTTAAATGCTCCAACATCGCTGTTGTGCTAGTGTGGTATGCCAACTCCATTTGGCAAAGACTGCAAATAACAATGCCTTTGCGTTTTGGACTAAATTTAAAGTATTCCCATGCTTTTGAAGACCTAGGGCGAGATGTTTTTGTTTGGGGGCTTTTTGCAGGGCTTCGTGCGCAATCCTGTGAGGAGGAGGTGGTAGCTGTTTCAGTCTCCATAGTGTTTAAAGTGCGATTGCGAACTGCTTGTTGTTGTTATGGGTGACCCACGTGTGTGTGGCGATGCGTCGACGAGGAAATATGTCGTCGACGATATTTTGAAGTCGACGCGTCGCTACAGCACTAATGTACACATGACAATAAAAGCCTTGAAACTTGAACATGTGTGTGTGGAGGAGAAGAATCACGCCTCTTTACTCAATGTTCTTGCAAAAATTAGTTTTTTTTTACCTATGTTTGACCAGAGTAAAAACTTGGATGTGTTACTAGAAAATTAAAAATTTCTATTGCAAAGGTTTTATTGTCATATGCACAAACAGTGTGGAAATGGCAATGACATTTTTCTGACCTGAGCTCCTCCAACAATGCAACATATATAATAAAATACAAAGTAGTGAAAAAGTCTATATACATGTCAATAGAATATAGGATATGTACAAAATACTCTCAGACCTCTGCATCAGGGAGGAAGTTTAATATTATTGTCAATTGTAGCTTCTGCACGTTTTGGAAGGATTCTGGCGCTGCTAAACCATGATGACGTTTTTTTCATAATGTAGTTGCATTTCCGCAGCGATTAACCCTCTTAAGTAATTATCCGGACACATTTTTCTAAATTCACACGTGTTCTGGTGGCCGTTTGTTTGACGTTAACAGGTGTAAGCGAAGTGTCTGAATCTCAGGTGCTGTATCTCAATATTTAAACTGTTCTCTCTTCCTTCAGGCGCTTCAGTTTAATTTATGTTTTTATTTATTTTATTCAGGTTTTTCCTGATGTGTTATTTGTTTGTGAATCTGGCCTGTGGTCTCCAAACTCTCCTGAGGACGCCCAACTGGAGGCCTCGCTTCTCCTACTACCACTGGTACACACACACACACACACACACACACACACACACACGTGTAAACACACACTAATCCATGCCTCTGGTGTGTGCAGGACTTTGTCGTTTTTGGGGATGACGATCTGCTTGGTGCTCATGTTCATTTCCTCCTGGTACTATGCAATCGTTGCCATGGTGATCGCCGGCATGATCTACAAGTACATTGAGTACCACGGGTATGTTGCTATGGAGATGTATTCCCCCCCTACATGTACAGCATGGTAAAGAGTGGTGTGTGTGTGTGTGTGTGTGTGTGTGTGTGTGTGTGTGTGTGTGTGTGTGTGTGTGTGTGTGTGTGTGTGTGTGTGGTGTGTGTGTGTGTGTGTGTGTGTGTGTGTGTGTGTGTGTGTGTGTGTGTGTGTGTGTGTGTGTGTGTGTGTGTGTGTGTGTGTGTGTGTGTGTGTGTGTGTGTGTGTGTGTGTGTGTGTGTGTGTGTGTGTGTGTGTAGTCTATATCCAGAGTGAGGTGTGTGTGGTTATATCCAGAGTGAGTCATCTTTCTTTTTAGTGAGTGTGTGTGTCAGGGGAGTCACAATACACACACAGCACATATCCGGCAGTAAATACATGTTGATCCTGTGTGTGTTAGAGCGGAGAAGGAGTGGGGGGATGGGATCCGCGGCCTGTCGCTCAGCGCCGCCCGGTACGCCCTCCTGAGGCTGGAGGAGGGACCGCCGCACACCAAGAACTGGAGGTACAAAACTCAGACTTTATTTAAACTATTTCATCGCATTATTACTAAAATTAGTGCTTCATTTGCTTGGCCTGTATTTTACAGGAAAGTGAGGAACAAGTTGTTTGATGATCCATTTTGTAATTCTAAATCTAATCTAAATAGTTTTCTTGCGATACGATAATTATTTATTGCCAGAATCAAAAAAGGACAAATACTAAAACATGATACAGGGAAACAGACATTTAACATACTGTTGCAAATAGTATGACTATCACTATTACTGTGTTTAAGACAAAAAAGCAGGTGACAAAAGGAAGTATTTAAGCCCTATTTCGAACAAACTAAACTATACTATAGATACTTCCGACCCATGGGACCTTATTTCGGAAAAATTATGTATTGAAGTCAATGGAGAGAGAAAACTTATCTTTCGATCCCGTTTGAATTGTGCCACGAATTACACATATGATGTTTGTCAATCTTAAAAAATTATTTCCATGTCAAAAAAGTCACAGTTTGTCGTAAAACTGTTGAAATATAAGACTATGAAAAATACGCAACTAGAAAGACTACAAATCCCAGAATCCCGGTCCCGCATGCTGGCTCTTACGGAACCGACTAACTCCCCTTTTGTGTATGTACAGCTCTCAACATGCCCAGACTTGGAGTGATTTTCACCTCTTTTAATACTTTTCGCCTCATTCTGAAAGAAAGAAGTGAAATGTGCCAACGTGACGGCCGTCTTGCTGTGTGGTGCGAGACGGGAGATGTAGTTCATTGAGCGGTTTCACACGAAAAAAGTGTTACTTCACAGCTTTACGACACATTTAAAAAAAATGGACTTGCAAAATTATCTTTTAAATTGACAAACATCATATGTGTAATTCGTGGCACAACTCAAATGGGATCGAAAGATAATCTTTCTCTCGCCATTGACTTCAATACATAATCTTTCTCGAAATAAGGTCCCATGGAGCTCCCCCGGAAAGGGAGGGACTTCGCCTCTCTATATCAAAACAAAAATTGAGGAACTTTGAATAAGATTGTCCTGGCAAAACCCTTTTTTCAGACTTAGAAAATAGATAACAAAATGTTTTTTTTCACTTGCTTTCTCAGCGCTTCTTTACTTGAGTGAATGTACACAAGACATTTCAAATGCCCTTTTAAATAGAGATGTCACACATGGAGGAAAGGAACCCACATTTGCTCAATATGTAGCATTAAACATGTAATACCACGAATAAACTAGACTGTGTAGGAGAACATGCAGCTGTATTGATTCTTCAAATCCACACCTGCTAACCCTCTCTCTCTCCTGCAGGCCTCAGGTTCTGGTGTTACTGAAGCTGGACGAGGACGCCCACGTTAAGTCTCCTCGCCTGCTGACGTTCGCCAGCCAGCTGAAGGCGGGGAAAGGTCTGACCATCGTCGGCACCGTCGTCTCCGGAAACTTCCTGCAGAATTACGGAGAGGCTCTCGCTGCCGAGCAGGTGGGAGTTCGTGTTTTTTATCTGAAGCATTATCTGTAAATCTAGTTACAGAATCAGAATACCTTTTATTCGGGGGGGGGGGGACATTTACATTAGTTACAGCAGAAAGATACGATACGATAGTTTTACGATAGTGTTTTCATCATAGAATATCTATCTGTTAGTTAAAAACAAACTTTATTACAGATGTTTTATTGTTGTCTCAGATTAATTTAGGATAATACAATTGAAAATAAATCCATAAAAGTCCCTTTTTTTGGGGACATTTACATTTGTTACAGCAGAAAGATAAGATACGAGATAAGAAGTACTTTATTGATCCCAATTTGGGAAATGTTTGCGTTGCAGCAGCAGCATAAAAGACATGGCATTGTACAATACAAATATATCTTTATTACTTTATTAAATATAACAAAAGACAAACTTTGTCCGTGAATCATTTATCAGTTTCTCTTAAGAATGTCCTCCACATGTCCTGTCTCAGACGCTGAAGCACCTGATGGATAAGGAGCGGGTGAAGGGCTTCTGTCAGTGCATCGTGGCCCAGAAGCCCCGGGAAGGCATCAGTCACATGATCCAGTCCAGTGGGCTCGGAGGAATGAAGCCCAACACGGTGGTGATGGGCTGGCCTCACGCCTGGAGGCAGAGCGAGGACCCTCAGGCCTGGAAGACCTTCATCAGTGAGTGGAAGAGGAGGGAACATGTTTGAAGTGTCAAAGAAAAGAGGGTTTTGCTAGGGCTGCCCTCGACTAAAGATTTTTCTAGTCGTCAATTACGGCGATAAGTCGACCAATCGTCGCACGTTTATGAGATATTATGATTATTATTATATTTTTTTTTTCTCCCAAAATGGTTTCAGTTTCAAAGAGCGTTATTATAACAGCATGGTACGTTGTGCTTCACATAAAATATAAAATAAAACTGTAATAATGAACCTTTGAAATGTAAATGAAATGTAGTTAAATTGTCTACTAATGAAAAATTAGTCGACAAATACTTTTTCCGGCGACTAACGGCTAATTGGGGGCAGCCCTGGTTTTTGCTTTCCCCTGAGCTTGGAGTTTGAGCTTCTCAGTTTCTCATCCTAACCGCGCCCTCTCTTCCCTCAGACACGGTGCGGGTCACCACAGCAGCCCACCTGGCCCTGCTGGTGCCCAAAAACATCTCCCTGTTCCCCAACAACAGCGAGCCCTGCAGCGAGGGCTACATCGACGTGTGGTGGATCGTCCACGACGGGGGGATGCTGATGCTGCTGCCCTTCCTGCTGCGCCAACACAAGGTAGCATCTGTGCTTACATACACTCTCAAATTCAAGATTCAAGGCTTTTATTGTCATTTGTACATAGTTACAGTGTAGATATGTCAATTAAAATCTTAGGTCACAGGCTCCTACATACACTTTAAAACAGGGGTGTCAAACACTTCACGCCGGCGGGCCAAAAACCTTACAATTGGTGTAATTGTTGAATATTTGCTTTCAATTATTTGCCCTAGTTCTGCTTTCAGACGTAGTTATTTATGAAGTTGTTACCAGAACTGATAATAATCCAATGCAGAGCCAATAATGTAATATAATAGATTATTTAATATATATTATATATTCATATATGTATATTTAAATAGTCTTAAAGTTACAACCGGCCCTTTGAGTGCAACCAGAATGCTCATGTGGCCCGCCATGAAATTGAGTTTGACACCCCTGATTTAAAATGTCCCTCCTTTAGTGGAAATATTGCTAAATGTGTGAAATATTCTGTCCTCTGGTCCTCAGGTGTGGCGTAAGTGTGGGATGAGGATCTTCACCGTGGCTCAGATGGAGGATAACTCCATCCAGATGAAGAAGGATCTGGCAACCTTCCTGTATCACCTCCGCATCGAGGCTGAGGTGGAAGTGGTTGAGATGGTACGCTGGCGTGGTTAATCAGGACATTTTTACTCACTTAAATAATAGTATTAACATGAGTTTCCCTTCACTGTGAATGTGCAAGAAAACCAGAGTGTAGAGATGGAAAAATGGGTAATAATATGAATAATCTGCACACATATGAGTTCCATCGACTCCCGTGGTTTCAGCCCTTGTTACCTGACTGCAAAATACTCAAAGCATGACAATAGTTGTACACCTGTAGACACAACAGTCCAGTCATGTATTTCACCTCTTTTAGAGCTTCTCGCCTTTTTGAGGTGCTTTTAACCTGTTAAGCCACATCTTGCAAGAAACAGCCCTCAGACGCAAGAAACAGCGTCTGAGGGCTTCTTAACATTTAACAAACTATGAATGTGTCATACCCACCTAACGGGAAGAAACTCTAACTGACGATATGAACTATTTTTACCGAAACAAAACACAAGTCTAACGACGAGCCTCTGAATTAGCACTAAGCGAAAGAGTGCTAACGCACTTAGCACATAACTCACGGTAGAAATATTGTATACTTCATCGGATCTGCGCAAACTAGATATCATATGAAAGCTGAGATTCCACAGATTCCAATGGTATAAGTATCATCACTGCGACCAAAACTTGCGGCAGCGAAAGCCAGCAAAGACAACACACAACTTCACTTTACGTAGCAAAACGGCAAAATGTCTTACCTTTGCTGTTTTCTAATCAAAAGTTGTGTTCAAGGGCATTAAAACGCATATAAACGCTGCTGAAGGTTAATCCATAGGTTAATCCATAGGTTAATCCATAGGTTAATCCATAGGTTAATCCATAGGTTAATCCAGTGTTTCCCCTATATGTTTTCAGCAGCGGCGCTGCGCCGCTGCTGAAAACATATAGGGGAAACATATTGTATGACAATTATGTTCATACAATACTGAATACATTTGAAGCCTTTAATGATGTATGTGTCTTTCTTGTGCTGGCAGACACATAGAAACATAATGGCGGGAAGCACTTCGCACGCGCACACACTTAAAATGTCCACGCGCGCCGCGCTCACATTTTGCTGGGCCCGCGTGCCTTAGCACCGCTGCTATGACTCCATCCTAGGGGAAACACTGTAATCCATAGGTTAATCCATAGGTTAATCCATAGGTTAATCCAATGTGTCTGTGTCGCTTTGAAATGATACTGATAATCAATCATAACATTTTTGTCAATAAACGGAGTTTTCAGTTTTCAGAGCGTAACATAGCTTTCGGTTTGGGCAAGCTGCGTGCGCATCACTCTCACTCCTCATGGTAACGTGTAGCTGGATTTAAGAACTTCCCTCGATTCTATTGGCTCTAACGGTTCAAAATCGACCGAGGGGGGCCAGAGATATGGCAAATAAACCCCAATGACCCCAGAAGTGGGTTTTCTTTCTAAATCTCTCTAAAAAGGTCAAATTCACTTGTTTTGCATCAATCTTGAACAGGGTACTTATTATATGTTATAGTTTGGATTCCTAAAGCTTGTAGTCTACTATCCCATCATTCAAAGGTGGTTTCCACTATAAGTAATGGTTCTTTTTTGGACGGACACTATAATTTACATTTTTTTACTATGTTCAATCTGAATGTACTTTAAAATAAAAACATCTATATTGATTCTGACACTTCTACATCCAACTCACAGGTTTATCATTGCTTTGAGAAAAAAGATTATTAATTGACCCCTTTTAGAAGTGAAGATATAGTCATTTGTTCTGGGAATGTCATTTTCGAGCCTGAGACCTGAAAAACAGGCTCAGGGCTAAACTGGTTAATGTGTAGATAATGGTGGTTCTATTTTTTTATTTAAACCATGTTTTTAAATATTTTAACCTGTATGTGTCTTTGAATACTTTTTTATAAAATCTCTTAAATAAAATGTATATTAATGTAGGTTCCTATTCTTGCAGTTAATGGTTCTGTCATGACTCAAGAGAACTAATGAAGCAGCTGTAGTGTGTAAAAAAAGAAAAGAAAAACTTTTTAATACTTGAGTGAAAAAAAGAACAATTCGATTTTCAAGACATTTTACACATTGTCCAAAACAGAAAATCTATAAGATGTAGGATTTTACTCAAGTTACAAATCTGCAATGTTTATCGGTACAAATACAAATCTGAGACATTTCCTTTAACGGTTAAAGAATAATGTTTCTATGATTTAACTCTCTCTCAGCATGACAGTGACATCAGTGCGTACACCTACGAGAGGACTCTGATGATGGAGCAGAGATCTCAGATGCTCCGGCAGATGAGACTGTCCAAATCTGACCGGGAGAGAGAGGTAAGCTGAGCTCACAATCACATTTATATCCTCTTATTTAAAAAAAGAAAAAAGGGTGTAGATGTGCATGTAAACAGTCAAAACAAGATTGTGTCCACCAGTAATGCATCTTTAGTTTCCTAGAGGGGGATAACACGATGTTTTGAGTGATTCTTCATCAGTATTTGGGTCATTATTAAAGGTCCCCTGTTGTACTGTTTTTCATCAATATATTACAGGTCTCAGATATATACAGAACACATCTCTGAAGTGTTTGGCTCCAAACACCAAACAGATCATTGCAGCATCCCATAATCCCCTCTGTTTCAGCCCTGTTTCAAAAGTGCTGATTCTCTGTCTGTTACTTTAGATGAAAATAAGGAGCCCTCCCCACGCCCCTCTGAGAGATATTTGGTTAAAAAGAACACAAAGGTGCTCTAGGAGGAGATTCAGGTGATAAGGTGGGGGGGGGGGTTTCCTTGGTTGGTGATTGGCTAATGGTTACACAAGCCAACAAATCGTTATGACATCATAAAGTGTCCAAAATCTGATCAGCTCATTTTCAGACAGGTTTTTATATAAATGGATCAGGACAAAAAGAGAGAGAATCTTTTTTCCTGAAACTTTCAGAATCTCTTTACACAGAGGGGACACATGTTGATGTAGAGGAGACATGAAAAGAGGGGACACATGTTGATGTAGAAGAGACAGGAAGAAGAGGGGACACATGTTGATGTAGAAGAGACAGGAAGAAGAGGGGACACATGTTGATGTAGAAGAGACATGAAGAAGAGGGGACACATGTTGATGTAGAAGAGACAGGAAGAAGAGGGGACACATGTTGATGTAGAAGAGACATGAAGAAGAGGGGACACATGTTTATGTAGAAAAGACATGAAGAAGTGGATTTTGCATGATAGGTGACCTTTGACAGTTGTGTGCACGGTTTGCCATCTGATGTGTTTGTGATTGTCGTGCGTCATTTTATCAGGGACACCCTGGTAGCAGCAGCAGCAGTAGGACAGACGCAGGTGGAGCTGCGAGGTCTCAGGTGAGGTCAGTGGCCAGCGGGAGGTCATCAGTCTCATTACAGTCAAAACATAAAGGGATTCAGGCAGTTATACAATAGTGTTTTCATCATAGAATATATGTTAAAGAAACTCACTATATTCTTGTAAATGTGTTCAGATAAAAGCAATTTGCTTTATTACAGATTTTGCGTCAGATTAATTTAGGAATATACAATGTAGAATAAGTCTTTTTTTGTTGTAAATTAAGTCATTTTCTTTGATATTATTGTTATTTTTATCCATGATTTCAAAATAAAAGATGCTACAGACAGATTAAAGCAGGAAGAATTAAAACAGGTCTTCGGACTTATCTTAATGAATCACATCACATATTAGCCTGCCATACAATGTTTAAATAGACTGGTTGACTGCTGCTATCAATACTGTCATGTGTCTATCATTTGTCTCCAAAAGCTGTGTATACTTTCTATTTAATGTTCTTTCTATTATTATTTATGTTACTTTCATACTTAGTTGCTTTCCTTGTACAGCTGCAAAAACTACATTTCCCCTCAAATGTTATATACAGCTCTAAGAGGAGGCTATATCAGCCAAATAATTAGACAGAGAAATGAGCTTATAGCAGGTAATACCAGGTGACTTAATGTTTCCCCAAAGGACACACGGTACAGACGTGATTCTCTATTAAATAACAGGTTTATTATTAAAGTCCATGTCAACATTTATAAAAAAAGCACATTCTTTTAAAAGACTTAAAATTGTCAAAACTCAAGAAATTGTGTTTTTCAAGGATGGTACAGTGGTGGTATGAATTTGGCTTTCTGCCAAACACCTTGATAGCTCTCTTGTACAGCTGTTCTATATGTCATCTCCTTTGCACACTGGTCTCCTCAGAGGGACCGCTGGAGTTTTGATGAAGTAAGTTTCATGTTAGTAAAGCAGTAGGTGTGTTTTAATCATTTAGATTCAAATTAAGAGGTGTCCTTGATCCCATAGTTTTAGATCAGCGAGAGCCTTTGAATCCTTCAGAAGGAAAACACAGAATAAGAGTCTGTTTGTTTTTATGCAACCTTTTAAATCAATAAACCAATTCTATTATAAGTATTAATGAACGTTTAGGTAGCATCAGTGAATGGGAGAAGTGTCTTAAACAAGACACTGAAGGTACATGTTTAAACCAACATCAAATAGACATTGTCTGTATGTTGGCTACAGTGTATTAAAGCCTGTCCTTATCTAAATCTATACCTTATGCATTTACACATTAGCCAAAATAATTCAGTTAAAACCTTACATTTCTTTATTGATGCACAAGGGTTCAACTCTAACTTCAAATCCTCGTTCATCTGACATTTTCAATATATGCTGATCTGGGTCCAAAATATACTTTTTATTATCAAAGTCAACTTTATTGTCAATCTTTCAGTTTGTGTGTACAGACAGAGAGATCGAAATGCCCACAATCCCGAATACAAAATACAAATATATACAAAAATATGTATATACCTATATATATACACATTTATACATATGCACACATTAGGACATAAATAGCAGTCGCAAATATATACTAATATATATCTAATATCATTAATATGCCTTTCTGTAAATTGGTTTCATTATACACCCTTTTCAATACTCACTTCTTCTTAATATTATTCTTCAGACGTGTCCCTGTAGTTTTCCTCTGGTGTTCCTGATGAGTACACGCAGCCTGTGTTTCCTGTTAGTAAGTTAGTTAACCTTGTGTTGTCTTTCGGTGTATCTCAACCCCGACTACAAAAGAGGAGAGAGAGGGGTGGGGAGAACTGAAATGTAGAAGAATAAAAACTGAGATGATATAGCAAAGGTTTACTACTCCTAGTAACTGCAAGTATATTTCAAAGAAACTGAGATGAGAAGGATCGTGTGTGTGTGTGTGTGTGTGTGTGTGTGTGTGTGTGTGTGTGTGTGTGTGTGTTGTGGTGTGTGTTGTGTGTGTGTGTGTGTGTGTGTTGTGTGTGTGTGTGTGTGTGTGGTGTTGTGTGTGGGTGTGTGTGTGTGTGTGTGTGTGTGTGTGTGTGTGTGTGTGGTGTGTGTGTGTGTGTGTGTGTGTGTGTGTGTGTGTGTGTGTGTGTGTGTGTGTGTGTGTGTGTGTGTGTGTGTGTGTAGGCTCAGGTGGTGAAAGACAGAAACTCCATGCTGCGTCTGACGAGCATAGGATCGGACGATGACGACGATACTGACGGAGGAGACAGAGAAAGAGCCTCCAACGCTGGAGGAGGAAGTGGAAATGGAGAAAGAGAAAGAGAAGGAAATGGAGGAGGAGGAAGAGGAAGCACCGAACATCACCGCAGAGTTCAGATGACCTGGACCAAAGAGAAGAGCTCTCAGTACCGAGCGGCTCACTCAGGATGCTCCACTCCAGAGGGATTCAGAGACATGCTCAGCATGAGGCCGTGAGCGTGGAAAACACCCACAGATTCAGCCATTTTTGTAGTTCTTTTAAACACGTTGTTAAGTGTGTGTCTCGTCTTGTTTTTCTCCTGCAGGGATCACTCTAACGTCAGGCGGATGCACACCGCGGTGAAACTCAACGAGGTCATCGTCAATAAATCCCACGATGCACGGCTGGTCCTGCTCAACATGCCGGGGCCGCCCAGGAACACGGACGGAGACGAGAACTGTATCCTTAAAATCTGAGG
This sequence comes from Dissostichus eleginoides, assembly GCA_031216635.1. NCBI lineage: Eukaryota > Metazoa > Chordata > Actinopteri > Perciformes > Nototheniidae > Dissostichus > Dissostichus eleginoides. The sequence goes on from CM062286.1 coordinate 7,206,837, forward strand.
GGTTTTCTGATAGTTTAGGATATTTAAGATGCTTTTACTTCATCAGGTGTGTTTGTGGAGGGTTTAAAAGCTTCAGAAACGTGATGAATGTCCAACAATCTGACATTTCCAGCCACCAGTGTTTGAATTTCTCTCTAGCCATGGTTTTTAACAATCAAACATGAAAGTAAGCAGAAAATATTGTGATAAACTGAAACTAGACTCTAACAATATTGGATGGTTCAAAAAATGAATACAAAGTAAAGTACATTCATTCAAGTTTTACTTATTTAGCTGTCGGAAAAGGAACTGCAGTTATTTTAGACTTTCGTTGACACTTTAGGCGCAATTGCTTCATAATGAATTATTTTGTTTTCCCGTCTTGTAGAATTAAATCAAAGCACATGTTTTAAATCTTGTATTAATTCAAATACCGGTAGAAATTTAACCTCAAAAAATATTAAACCAAAAACCCTCTGAAAATTCAAAACGAAAATTCAAAACTAAAATAACATTGTCTCTCGCTCTGTCGTTATTGTTGATAAAACTATTGCTGTTATTCTTGTGACTAACCGAGTGTAACACCATGAGTTTCCTCCAGGAGACACTGCGCTATAATACGAATATTTACCTAACATTTTACCCCTTCTTACTCCATGATCTTCAGCCTTATCACTCCTTAACTTTGGGACCAGACATGGAGTTCCTGGAGGTCCTGACAGAAGGGCTGGAGCGCGTCCTATTGGTCAGAGGAGGAGGAGGTGAAGTCATCACCATCTACTCCTGATTGGACGAAACTATGAAGCGATAAAGACGCAGCCAATCACATAGAAGCGAGCGAAGGGGGAGACGACGATGGGGGGGGAGCTCTGCGGGGGGGCAAAAGGAGAGACTCTCATTGGCTGTCAGCCCCCCGAAACCTTTTCCTTTCATCCTTTGGGTTTCCATTCCACTTATGTCAAGCTACAGAAATGCCAACACAATTCCACGATCGAAGAAAAATAATAAGAGTGATCAGCCGTGTGTGTGAGCGTGTAAGTGTATGTGTGTGTGTGTGTGTTTGTGTTTGTGTGTGTGTGTGTTGTCCACCTGTGGGGGGTGCGGTCTGTTGGAGAAGGGGACCAGTGTTGTGTTTTTTTTGGTGGCGGTGGACAAGCGAATGAGAGGAGATGCAGCGAAATGACCGGACTCAGGGTGTCTTTTTGTACAGAATGTATTTTGGATGTGTTTGAGAGTAGGCCGAGTGTCTGGATTTTTTTTTTTTGTCTCCTTGAGGACACAGTGAATTGTATTATAATACCACATGAACAGGAAGTGAGGAGCCTCAGTGAAGCATCAGTGTCCTTACTTGAAAGTTAACATTTCTCCTATCAATAATGGCCTATTTCTTTGCATAACCACTATATATGCACAGACCTCAGAATACATTTTTTCGTACATATTTGTTCTATAAAAGCTCGTTTTCACCAGGGTAAGAAAGCGGAAAAATAAAAGACTCAACCAATGCTATTTTGACTTATCGAGTAAAGAAATTGAGTCAAAAAAAGCCCGAATTATGACTTAATACGTCAAAAGTCATAGTTGTGAGACAAATTACAACTCAGTATTGGCCTTTTTTATTTAATATCTGACATATTAAGAAAGACATCATGATGAGCTATTATGACTTTTCACCTCGTCATTTTTTGGTTTTCTCAGTTAAAATGAGCTTATTTTCTCTTCTCCATAACCTCATGACGACAGATGTCAGAAAGACATTTACCAAGTGGCACATCCTAATCTGAACAGCAGCTGTGTGCTCTGCTAACGACAAGGATGGAAATAGGAATTGTGTGTGTGTGTGTGTGTGTGTGTGTGTGTGTGTGTGTGTGTGTGTGTGTGTGTGTGTGTGTGTGTGTGTGTGTGTGTGTGTGTGTGTGTGTGTGTGTGTGTGTGTGTGTGTGTGTGTGTGTGTGTGTGTGTGTGTGTGTGTGTGTGTGTGTGTGTGTGTGTGGTTAGGAACTGTAAACTGGAGGTGTGTGTGAAGTTAGGAACTGTAAACTGGAGGTGTGTGTGTGTGTGTGTGAAGTTAGGAACTGTAAACTGGAGGTGTGTGTGATTCCACTTTTAATGCTTCTTTTTTTTTTACAGTGTTATTGTGCAGGGATTCTTTTATGTTCATAGTTTTTTTTCCTAAACGTTTTTTTTTTTGTACATAAAGACAAAAAAAGATCCCAAGTTTTATCTTTTTTTAATTACATTAATATAAAAAATGGAATCATAAAAAATATGCTTGAAAAAATACGGGAAGAAATAAAGCAATTTTGAAAGAAACTTCCCCGACTGACTGATGGTGCTTTTGTTTCATCACATTGTAATGATTTAGTGGGAATGCATTCCCACTAAATTCAGACTTGAACAATCTTCATGCAACTTCAACTGCTAACTGCTCCTTCATACTTTCACTCAGAAACCTCATTCCAACTTTAAAATGTTACACATCTTTCTGACATTATTCGTGTAACACTTTTAAATCTGATTCATACTTTTAGAAATATTAAACATTGTTCAGACCTTGGTAAAGAGGCCTTCTTCAGATTTTAGAGTGTGTGATGTCACAGCTAGAGTGGAGGACAGATTTAATTTTGCCTTCATATTTTCTTTTAAACCTGCCATAATTCCCAAACCCTACATTCCTGAGACATAGTTTTTCATGAGAAACGTAGGAAAACATATCGTAGCTTGAAAATTTAAAAAAAATTAAGCTAAATAATTAAACAAAATGCCTCTTGAGGGCATGAAGTGACAAAAACTTTCAACATGTCTCCATTAAAACCCATTGTAAGTTCAGCCTCACTTTCCCCACCACAGCAGCGCACACCTTTAGTTAATCTGCCAAAAAGGCCACATTATTAACCCGAAAGTACACAAAAAGTACACTTCAGATGCTCAAGTTCCTTGACATGCTTCACGCTTTGAAATTTCACCGATATCTGTTACGGTTCTTCAACAAAACGTTCACATGTAAGAGGTTTATCTCTCATTCAGAACAATGAAATGCTCTCCTCTCACTGATTACTGCACATCACCATGGAAACCTTTGATCTCGACACGTCGTTAGCTCAAATATAAACACCTGTGTCATGGAACACGATGATGTCATAACTCCAACTGACATGCTCAGAGCAGCAGACTTCAGATAATGGTTAATGGTCCTGCCCTCAACAGCTCTACATCAATTATGGGGTGTCATCATATGCCGTTTCCATGGAAACGCATCCCTCGCCATAAAACACGATGTCGCTGTAACTCCAATGGACACGGTCCGATCGTCCATCAAACTTCGCTTGTATATCACCGGTCCATGCCTCTACAGCTTTACGCCAAATCTGAGATCTCACCATAGGCTGTTGCCATGGAAACGTATCCCTCGCCATAAAACACGATGTCGCTGTAGCTCCAATGGACACGGTCCGGTCGTCCCACAATCTTCACCTGTATATCACCTCTCCATGCCTCAACAGCTCTACGTCAAATCTGACATCTCACCATAGGCCGTTTCCATGGAAACGCATCCCTCGCCATAAAACACGATGTTGTCGTAACGCCTATGAAAAGGGTCAAAACAGCACCACACTTCAGATAATGGTTAACGATCCAGCCCTCAACAGCTCTACGTCAATTATGGGGTTTCATCATATGCCGTTTCTATGGAAACGCATCCCTCGCCATAAAAGACGATGTCGCTATAACTCCTATGAAAATGTTCAAAAAGTGCTCAAACTTCACATGTGTGCTAACAGTCCAGCCGTGAAGACATCTACGGGACAGTTTTGAGATTTCTTCAAATGCCGTTGCCATGGCAACACAATGCTCGCCATGAAACACGGTTTTCTCATAACTTCAGTGAAAATGCTCCAAACGGCCCAAAACTTCACAGGTTTGGTAACGATGCAGCCATCAACGCATCTAAGCGTATTATGGGATGTCATCAAATGCCGTTGGCATGGCGATAGATCATTCGCCATCAAGTTAGTTCAAAAGTTTGCAGTTCAAATATTCTGCTGCTTTTCCAAGCCTTTTTACTTTCTTTTCTTCTCTCATCACACATTCAAGCCCCCAGTGTTCATGTATCATTTCAATCTATATTCTTCAATTTCTTCGTACACATTACATTTCAGCATAGCAGTTCAGCGTCAGCTTTTCAGCATAAAGCATTCCCACTAGCAATTTCTTCAGGAATTGCATTCTCTAGTTATATTATAAAATGCCAATAGGCCTATATATAATGTGTTTTTACTGGCTGATATTTGTGCTGCAATTCCTACCATAAAATAATGTCATAGCACTGTAATAATGATCTCTTACTTAATATTAATGCATGTCATTTAAAGTTTTCTTTGTCAAGACGAAAGAACAATAATCAAATAGAACATGCAGCTTGTCAAAATGCATGCACCCTAATGGCGCATTTCCACTACAGCGCAGTTTAAGCGTGCCGTGCCAAACCCGGCCCGTTTTTTGTTGCGTTTCCACTAGGGGTAGTACCGGCTAACGGGTACTGTTTCACAGTTGTTCTGGCTCTCCAAAATCCAGGTTCTTTCCGGGCCAACAACCGGGCTGAATATGCTAAACTAGTGAGAGAATCGCTGGCAAGGGGGCTACAACTACAACAAAATGAACATATTTTACCGTGATTTAATTGTAATACACGTTTCAAAATGATGCCGAAGTAACAACATACTGATACCGGTTAGTAAAAACTATGAATTAATGCTTTGACAAGTGTGCAGACAAGACGGCAGGTGAAAAACCTTTTAAAATGCGTGTTTTCTGAATGGAGATCGGCTAAGCTAACGCAGTATATGCTCCGACCGTCCACTCACAACAACGGCCTATACAGACATAAATAAACCAGCGACTGTATTCGCCATGACACAGTCTGTGGTTTGTACTTGTTTAACTTTTGTCTAGTTTCTGAACAGATATGAGGAGCTGTGAGCTCTGAGTGCTAACAGCTAACGGCTGATGTTGGTTTTCTGTGGTTCGCATTGAAGATGACGTCACGGCTCCGCCTACACTGCGTTACTATAGTTACTGCCCCAATACTAAACTGTAATGGAAACGCAGCATAAAGTGAGCCTGGCCTACCAAGGCCTAACTATACCGTACTAAGCCGTGCGAGGCCCAGCAGTGGAAATGCGCCAAAGTAAACAGGAATTAGTCATCGAAGTGGAAGATGTTTTTGTTGTTGTGGTTATCTTTCAACACTAGAGGACGCAGTTGAACCAGCTCTTCTGTTGGTGCCTGCCTGTCGTTGGGATGATAATATCACATCCAAACTATTTTAAAATAACTTTCTAATAAAGCATTTGCTAAATAGAATTTATTAATTTGACAATACAAATATTTTAATAACCATCTATGGCATGAGTTTTAATTTTTTGGGGTAGAAATATCTGTGGTGATCTAGGGGGTCCCTAATGACTATCCATCATAATGTGTGGTCCTGTGGGTATCTGTGTAAGTGTGTGTGATAATTCTAATTCAAGTGTTATCGTATGCTGAAGCATTTGGATTTCCTTTTATTTGAACTAGTGGACCAAACCTGGCATTAGCCCATACTCAAAGTTCGACTTTTCGTGAATATCAATTTAACCCTTCTCTTGCGTTTCGGGTCAAAAGTGACCGGTGACTTTGTTTTTTATCATAAATATTGTGTTTTTCATCCAATTGCCTCAAGACCTTATGTTATCCTTCACACTAGGCCTCTGAACATATACAATTGATGATCACCACTTGCATTGATTTTTTAGTGATTTATTCAACAGTGTCAGAATTGACCGCCATAGGAAATTAATGGGTTTGAGTGTATTATGTTCATCCTGCAGATGGAAAACATTTCCACACACACACACACACACACACACACACACACACACACACACACACACACACACACTCTCTCTCTCTCTCTCTCTCTCTCTCTCTCTCTCTCTCTCACACACACACACACTTCTTGTGCTTATGTCCCCCCACACCTTCCAGACAAAACAATTTACTCTAAGTTACGGGAACCTCTCACTTTCTCGCGCTGTATGATACAATGTATCATACCTTCTCACAGGTGCGAGCTCTGTGCCCCTCGAGAAAGAAAAACCTCTCACTTTCTCGCAGTAAATGCCCCTCCATTACTGTCTCTCATGCAGTTATATTTGTGCCTTGCTCACATTTGACTCATTGACACAATGAGTAGGCGACCGATTAGGCGATTTTCTGTCAGAGAGGCTCTGGAGAAATGTTTTGAACCAGATGAAGAGGAGATTGAACCAGAAATAGAGGACGATGTCTCAGAAATGGAAGACAACAGCGATCCAGACTATGAGCCTGACCAACAGTCAACAGACCAGGAAGAGGCCCCTGAGGGAGAGGCCCCTGAGAGAGGCCCTGAGGGAGAGGAGCCCTGAATATTATTTTTCTCTAAATGTTCATTGAGGAAAACAGTATCAGTGTCTTATTTTATATTCATCACAGTGAATGCAGTGAATGCTGAACTTGATGGGCCCACCGGTGGGTCCGGACCATATACTGTAGTTGAAACAATAAAACACTGACTTGCTTGTATCAAATCAATACATCCCATACATCATTGGAACGGGAAGAATCTCAGCTACAACACCAACTAAAGCATTCCCATCTCCAGTAAACACAGCCTACATGGCAAGCATTTTTTATAATATACAGTAATGTACAGTAAGCACTATCTTTGAACTTACTGCAAAAATTATAACATGAAATTCACTCCTGGTGTCATTCTGTCTGTCACCCCTTGATTCTACTTGCTTTGACTGTTCAAATGAGATGTCAACCATCAAAATTGGATATGGGGTTCCAGAGATATCAATTTTGACCGAAAATAGTATGGGAAGGGGGGTATAACCGAACGCAAGAGAAGGGTTAACAGTTGGGCTGCTTTTAAGTGTTAGGAGTACACAGGAATGAAGTTGTGAGTTATTTTGATCTTGCTCTCTTTAAGTTAAGTCAAAGGCTTTGTATTATACATCAAATATACAGCAGGTGAAACATGTATTCAGGCCTCTTTATCAGAATAAGGACATGAAAACAGCGATGCCAAATTGTATTAAAAAGGTGGACACTGTGACTGTTGACATGGCAGAGTGATTCAGATAGGAGATAAATATGGGATAGGTCTGTTTAGGTGTGCTGCAAACCATAGCGTGCACTCATTTGACTTGTAAAGTCAAGTCAAGTAGAGCGGGTCTTTGTTCTTGTTGTGCTGTTTTGATATGTTCATGTAAATGTGATGTTATCTTTCCGGGAGCCTTCTTGTGCCACACAGCGACTGACCGAGTGCTCTGTACATGGCCTGGCTGAATCAGTCTGTAATCCCTACTGTATTATGTATATTTATATTTAATATTTTACTTTAAACATGATCTGTGAAGCTAGATAATTACCAGTTAAATAAGTGGTTGTTATTATCACTATCTTTCTTGTAGAAATCAGGCAGTAGTTTCAAAACGTTCCATATCAAGTCGTTTAAAAATGTGTTTTGGTGTCCCACAGTGGTTTACAATTGTTCTTCTTTGTTTTGAGAAATTCTAATCCCAAAACTATCTTGTTTATGCACGATTATTGCTATTTACTGATCGGAAAGTTGAGTGACATTGTCATAGCTAACATAATAATTCTTGTTACTGCCACAAAATCGTGTTTTGTGAGGTCACAGACTTTTGGCCTCTTGACCACAATCGAAGGTCAACAATGTGACAGAAATTGATTCATCCTTGAGTCCAAGTGGAAGATTGTGCAAGACTTGAATGAATTCCTCACGTTCTCCTGAGATATAGCATTCACAGGAATGAAATAGCTGGATGGACAAGCAATATCCGAACAAAAATATAAAAAATATAAACATTCAATAGTTATCATTAGTGCATATTTTGGAATGGTACCTTTCTTTCCGTGTGTCAGACAGTCAACAAGGAAGTGTGTTCAACTTCTTTCCCTGTCACATGTAATTGATATTCTTTCCATCAGTGGATCCTATATCAACCATGACAGACCTCTTTGACATCTGAATTTTAATATTCAAATGTTTGCCCAAAGGTGGCTCAAAGAGAGCAGCGACCTCGTGGATATCTGAGTCTTCACCAGCACACCGAGAGAGACAGAGAGAGAAGCAGCTGACAGGACGACTCAGGAGAAGTAAGTGTGATTCTGTTCAGTCATTTTCATATTTTGTTTATTTTTGAGAAAATATTCTCCTTCAGAATATTTTCCAAAGGGGAGGAACATTTAATGAATCACATCTGTTCCGTAGACATTACTCACGGGCTGGAAAAAACACTATTTTCCTGCTTTAACAAACGGTGGTAAATCTTAAATGTTTTATTGGAGACGATGTGTATACACAGCAATCTTACTCTCAGTTCAATTAAAAAACATGTAATTTCATAATAGTTAGTTTACCTAGAATAAAGAAATGATCACACATCTTTAAACCGGGCTTATAAAAGCAACGATACACGATTTAATTAAGCTTTTATTTCAGTTTACTTCTCTGTTCCGGTTAAAGAACCCATAAAGCCTCACCCACACCTAAAACATAGTGTATGTTTCTGATAGTAAGAGTCCATGTGAATAAATAAATATAGAACCAGAAAGATATAATGGCATTGACAAAAAAAACATAAAAAGTCAGTGTTGTTGTACGGCACTATACTGTTATGTTTAGTTTCTAACTGGTGTTCGCATGTTTCATTCAAATAGTTCAAGGTTCAAGGCTTTCATTTGTCATACGTACATAGCTACTGCGTAGTTATGACGATGAAAATCTTAGGTCACAGGCTCCTCCATCAGTGCGACACAATAAAACTGAAAAAAATAGTGCAAGTAAATACAAAAAAAAAAAGAGTAAATGAGTGAAATAGTGCCATAAGAGTCTATATACAAGTGATTGGAATATGATATATTAGACTTTTTCATGTGCTAAAAATACATGTTACGGTGTGTGCCTCGTATTACGGAAAGGGACATGAAAAAAAAACTAAAAAGAGAGAGAACAAATTCGGGATAACGGGTTAGTGTCTCGTTATCCCGACTTTTCTCTCTCTTTTATTTGTATTTTCATGTCCCTTTAGGGCTCCGTATGTTACTGCTGGGGTTGCTCGAAATTTGCATTTTCTCTGCATTTACATCTTCATTAAACTACTGCACAGAAGCGAGTGGCGCAGTCTGTGTTTGTGTTCATTTAACTGAAACATTAGGTGTTCAAAATAATTTAAATGTAACTGACATCATTTATACGATTTATAAATGATCAATAACAATATTGCTTTCATCTAACAGAGCAAAGATGCAGTGGATTCTGTTCGTGCTGATTCTGATGGGTAAGTGGATCATCTTATCAGATTTGTAACTGATATCACATCTGGAGTCATGAAACAGCTCATAACAATAAAACGTGAAATAAGTGGCTCAGAGCTCCATTAAGATGAAGGGGATGATGTAAGAGGGGGGGGGGGGGGGGTGATTTAGTACTCATGAGTTTGATTTAATGATCAGGTGCTTGTCATACTGTCAGCTCCATCACTGCAGAATTGTCTCTGTTTTTAGGTCAGTGTTCCTTCTTCACATGTCACCTCTATGAGTACCACTTCATTCAAGAAGAAAAGTCCTGGGATGAAGCCCAGAAGTATTGCAGAGAGCATTTCACTGACCTGGCCACAGTGTCTGACATGAGAGACGTGGAGAGACTGACTAACTCTTCACAGACTACAGACGCCTGGATTGGACTGAGGAGCATCAATGAAAGAGATATTAAAGAGTGGCACTGGTCTCTGCCGGGGAGCATCCTACAGAATGTGATCCAGATGTGCGCCAGAATGGCATACAGATGAGCCGAACAATAGGTGTCAATCCTCAGAACTGTGTGATGATTACACCTCGAAAAAATGGTACGATGTCTTGTTCTTAAATGACAAGTTCATCTGCTACAATGGTGAGTATATGTCATTATTAACGCAATATAAATCATATAGTGTGTAACAGTAGTTGACAGATAACTCATGTGTTGTACACGTGTGTAGAGTTAAATGAAAATGAAAAATGTTTTTGCTTTTCACCTTAAACATAACATTATTGGTAACTTTGATACAAATCTACTTGTTTAAATACATTGTAATGGTAAAGTATAGGCCTATTTTTTGATTATTCAATCTACATTATTATACCAAAAGTAAAATGTGTCTTTTCGTTCTCACAGAAACAGGGCAACAGAAATACTTTTTCATTGATGAATCAAAGAACTGGCTTCAGGCTCAGAGCTACTGCAGAGAAAATCACACTGACCTGGTCAGTGGACTTGAACAGATCAATTCAGATGAATTCAAGGAACGGGTTGAAGAATTCAAAGAACGGGTCAAAGAATTCAACGATCAGGATATTTCTAATAAATTCCTGTGGATCGGCCTGTTCAGAGAGATCTGGAGCTGGTCAGATGGGAAGAATTTCTCTTTCAGACACTGGGATCCGGTCTCATTTGTAGATGTAGCCTCAAAGACATGTGCTATGACTACGTCCAATGGAAAATGGAGCTCCGACAATTGCATGGATCAAAAACACTTCTACTGCTATGACGGTGAGTTTTGCAAAAGCCTATAAGTAAAGTATTCTTATTTCAAGTCTTTAGTTATATATTTTTACATTTATGTTGAATATCGTTTAGTTGTGAAATTATTTTTAATATACACAGAATTAATTATCTGGATTCTGTCCTTAATCTTACGATAGACTATGAATATAATATTCTTACTACTTAAAGTTTGAATATCATTTACTCATGTTTTTGTCCTGAAGACGCATCTTTTTAACCTGGCTTTTACATAAGGTGCCACGTCATTTCTGGACTTATATTTCCTTACCATTGGTTTTTATTCCATTTGTATCTTTACTTCTTTTTTGTGGGGACTTTTATCTATTTAAAAAACACAAGGATTATTGTAAGAAAGCTTCTATATTATTACAGTTGAGAGTTTTTCTGCAATAAATAGTTACCCTAACAAAAAAATAAATCAATTTCAATGCCAGACAAAGTGATCCTGATCAAAGAGAATAAGACTTGGGATGAGGCCTTGGATTACTGCAGAGCGAAGCACCGTGACCTGGTCTCCATCACTGACAGTCACCAGCAGAGATGGGTCCAAGAGGGAGCCAAGATGGCCGACACTGAGTTCGTCTGGCTGGGAATGCGCTACACCTGCACTCTGGATCTGTGGTTCTGGGTCATTGATCGTCTGGTCTGCTATGACAACTGGGCCCCAGAAGACAAGATGAAGGGTTGTGACAGGGCTACAGCCATGAAGAGAGATGGAAAGTGGTATGAAAGGAAAGAAGGGGACTTTCTTAATTTTATCTGCGCCTTATAGTACATTTTTAAACCCACCGGTGTATTTATATAAGCCTACTCTACACAGACTGTTCTCTGGGGGTTTTAATGGCACAATGACATGTCAATACATCACAACCTGAAGATGGTAGAACATATTTTACGAAGGTATCACTTAATGCAGATTAGTCATTGAGAAATTCCGAGGACAAGATTTATTTTAAGTTCCTTCCTTTATAATAGCCGGGGAGAGATAACTACAGACAGCATTGGTGCTCATTGTTTATTCAATATAGAATATTGTCATATTTCCTTTCAAAGTGTTTTTTCTTTTTCATTTCTTAAGGTATTTGTTGTATCCCATTGGTAGAGTTCAAGAAACAATTAACCTATTCTGCTTTGCTATAATAAACATTTCATATACTCACTTTATCACATGTTTTTAATTTCCAAGATGTAATTCAAATTAGGTAATGGTTGAATTATGTAAAATCATGATTATAATATGTTTTTATTTTATGTAAACAATTGATTTTTGTTCTAACATTTAATAAACTGTTAACAATGGATTGGGCTTGTGGTTCTTGCAATAGGCCCTATGGCACACACACAATACACACACACTTCAGATTTCAAGATAGGATTTAAAAATGTAATTTCCAGGGCAAAAGGGAAATGCAATACCAAATCAATAAAGAGGAAAATAAAGTAGAAAAAAGGTAAATAAACTAGTAATTCATACTATTCCATGTATGCTTACAATACATAGTTCTCATCCTATTTGTATTTATTTTTATTTTTATGGCGAACACAAGGACAGACACTCACTGCGGTGTGTTTTTTCCCCTTTCTTTTATTTTAGGAATAGACATTTTTGAGAAGTTTCTGCTTTCTGCTAATATTTTTTTCTAAATCTAGATTTGAATTGTTGATGACAATGGGGTTAAATCCATTCCATAATTTAACACCGATTATTGACAAACTGTGTGATTTCAAAGTTGTTCTGTAGGGCTTTCCACAGCAAGTGTTAGTTCAGCCTGTCCTCCTCCAAAAAACGAACAAATAGGTCGATTGTTAAGCAGCTTATTACGACCTATAGTCACGTTTTAAAGTTTAGCACCTCTAGTGGTCGTGTAAGAAACAACAATTTGCGGCAATTGCAAACGCTCCGGAGGGTCGTATAACCCTCTCTGGAAAATCCTAAATTGTAGAATAGTTTGGCCATTAAAATGCTTTTTGATTAGATTTAGATTAGTGTAGGCTATATTGTACTTTTAGAATCCAGGTCCAGTGGATGTGTAGGATCTATAGTTTGATAGATATTACGAAGATTATTTGAGGTCTCACCAGGAGAACGTGTATATACTACGTCTTTCCCCTAGTCATTTCTATTGACCGCAGCGTCCATCTAAAGCTAGCGTCAACCCTCACAGGGTGAAAACAGTATTTCCGGTCTCTAAATTTTCATAATAAAACCGGAAGTATTCCCCTCACTGTCTCATGATTTTACACAGTGATATCTGCAGTACTCATCCACTAAAAAACATCAGATTATCCTTCTTAATTACACAACATTGATTGGTTTAAATTGTGTACAATGCTTTTTTGTTTTTAACCTTCGATTCAGAGAAACAAATAGTTTTTTGGGAGTTTAGGATGGCCGAAGACACTACACTACCCATAATCCTCAACTATCGTTTGGGACTACAACCAAGCCCCCAGGAAGTGCGCCGGACTCTGTGCACAATATTCGTTGTGTCCAAACGGCGGTACTGCATCTTCCATGTCTGTCCTTGACAGTGTTGGGCAAGTTACTTCCAAAATGTAATATATTACATATTACTTATTACTCTCTTTTTAAAGTAATAAGTTACATTACAATATTACTGTCTCTGAAATGTAATGAGTTACACTACTTTTTAGTTACTTTTTAGTTACTTTCACCAAAATAACCGCAAAAGAATGGCTAGGTATTTTAAATGCTAACATGTAGTTTAGTGCAGCTCATTATACGTGAAGGGCAATGTGGTATAGCATAACAACTGTGTAGGCCATTAAGGCTACTAACAACTTTTATTACACGGCTTAGTTAAATACTCGATTCTGATTGTAAATTCTTAACATGTGACACGTTGTTAATACAGTACAGACCACTGTCAAGGACTATAATGAAGGTTGCTAAGGAGGATCAAGAAAGAGAAAGGAAAAGAGGTTAAAAGACGGAGCGCTGGACGTCAGATAAATCACCAGAAGAAGGCAAAGAGGAAGTAAACAATAACAGGAACACGGAATGGGCTCTGTATTTTGTTCAGTATATGGCCATGTACTGTACAGGCCCGGTTCCAGAACAAAATGACTTGGGGTGCATCTGAGATTACAGGGATGCAGCACTAGTAGGTTTACATGAGCAATAGTGGCCGGCAACAGCAATGAAAAATAGCATTGATGTTATGGTCCCCAATGAACAGATTATGGCATTTGTTATGTTTTGAAACCAAGCAAGTGAGAACATTTCAAGTGTGTTAAAAGTGCAATCCTGAAATATTTCATATAGTCCAAAGTGGACTATGGCAAGGAAAAGCACAAAAGCTTCAAAACTGTACTGATAAAACAAAAGAGAACATATTGTAAATCAAGGCAAATATTATTTGAACCAGCTCATGGTTTGAAATGGCAAACATTGAAAAGCAAAAGTATTATTAAAACCATGTACTACATCATCACCTTGGTCATCATATACTCTGGGAAGAGAATATTACTGTGCTTGAAAAGTGGTATCACATCATCATGTGAGGTTGACTTTGTGACCTGGAGAACATTTCAGCTGCAACATTAGCTTGTTGATAAGCTTGGGATATGAGATCTTTTTGTAGCCATTCGTGGTGAAGGCATCTTTGCTATTGTATGCATTATTTTTTGACCCAACATTTCTACAGGCATGGCAGAATATGGCACTATTTTTTACATGAATATTTTAGCCATTGTCTATTTTTATACCACGAGCTGCAAAATGACACCTTACCCCACTGTGCAGGCGGGTACTTGTTTAGTTATACCTGGGCAGGCTCTGTTTTGCCGTGGTATCCTGGCACCTGCGGGCCGCAGAGGGGCGGCGTAGTTTCGGGTGACGAAGACTGCTGCTCCGGGGCGAGGGCGGCGAGTCAGGCGGGGGGTAAGCCAGTGTCCACAACAGAGGGTAACGTGATGTCCCCATCTGACCTGTTGCTATTGTCTGCAGTAGATGCAGTGTTGCTGGCGTTTAGTGATGGTTGCTTTAACCATTTTCGTATAAATGATTATCGATCTGTGGCACTGCTGTGGAAGCACCCCCCGAAGATCCCGACGCGAAGCCTGAAGGGTAAACACCAGGTTTACTAATCTACCCGCACAATTTTACTCTGGTGTCGGAATGTCTCGCTATTAGTACATTCTTAAAAAACAAAACACCATTTAATTTCGGGTTAAAATGTGTTGTAACTGCGTTACTGAGCATTGTAACGGGTAATATATTACCCAAATTTCATTAATAATGCGTTACATTACTTCGTTACAGCAAAAAGTAATATATTACTGTAACTCCGTTACTTTTGTAACGCGTTACACCCAACACTGGTCCTTGACGTCACCCGGCCCAAAACAACTTTTTCCCATTGACTAACATGGGGAAAGAGACGTCTGTAAATCGGTGGATACCTATTTTTAAACTAAATGAACTACCCAGTATTAACTATTGTATAGCCCTTATTTTAATCATTAGGTCCTTAAAGTTGTAAAATGCACTAAAAGCCGAATCTCTGTGAGCGCACATACGGGTTCTTCTGCTCTGACAGCCAGGCATGACGGGTAATCTGTGACGTTACGCTCTCTCAAAAGTTGGGCCATTTTGACTTCACGCACCAATGAGCAGCTCTCATAGGAAAGAACGAGACCCCGCCTCCCACGCTGTATCCAGTTCTTATTATACATCCATGACTACAACATCCACTTTGCTTGACAAACCCCGTGATTAGTCCTCAAGCTCTGTGATTGGATGTTGGAGTGGCAGTGCGCCAAGGTTACGCCGAGCGTCAAACAGCTCTTTGAAATGGAATGTAACCACGGCAGACTATCCAAAACTGGACTTGAACTGTGACTTTGTAATTGATGAACCAAAGAACTGGCTTCAGGCTCAGAGCTACTGCAGAGAACATCACACTGACCTTGTCAGTGGAATCAAACACATCAGATCAGATGAATTCAAGGAACGGGTTGATGAATTTAATGATCAGGATAGCTCTAATCAACTCTTGTGGATCGGCCTGTTCAGAGAGATCTGGAGTTGGTCAGATGGGAAGAATTTCTCTTTCAGACACTGGGATCCGGTCTCATTTGAAGATGTAGCCACAAAGACATGTGCTATGACTACGTCCAATGGAAAATGGAGCTCCGACAATTGCATGGATCAAAAACACTTCTACTGCTATGACGGTGAGTTTTGCAAAAGCCTATAAGTAAAGTATTCTTATTTCATGTCTTCAGTTATATATTTTTACATTCATGTTGAATATCCTTTAGTTGTGAAAATTACTACTTAAAGTTTGAATATCATTTAGTCATGTTTTTATCCTTAAGACGCATCTTTTTAACCTGGCTTTTACATAAGGTGCCACGTCATTTCTGGACTTATATTTCCTTACCATTGGTTTTTATTCCATTTGTATCTTATTTACTTCTTTTTTGTGGGAACTTTTATTTATTTAAAAAACACAAGGATTATTGTAAGAAAGCTTCTATATTATTACAGTTGAGAGTTTTTCTGCAATAAATAGTTACCCCAAAAAAAATCAAATCAATTTCATTGCCAGACAAAGTGATCCTGATCAAAGAGAATAAGACTTGGGAGGAGGCCTTGGATCACTGCAGAGTGAAGCACCGTGACCTGGTCTCCATCACTGACCGTCACCAGCAGAGATGGGTCGAAAAGAGAGCCAAGATGGCCGACACTGAGTTCGTCTGGCTGGGAATGCGCTACACCTGCACTCTGGATCTGTGGTTCTGGGTCAGTGATCGTCTGGTCTGCTATGACAACTGGGCCCCACAAGAAATGGCTGAGTGTGGCATGGCTGCAGTCATGAAGAGAGATGGAGAGTGGTACAAAAAGGCTGACAGTGAAAAGTTTCATTTAATCTGTGTTAAGTAAACCTAAGAGGTGATTATTTGACAGTAAACACATATATAATGTATGGGTATGTCATTGAAAAGGATTTCCCCATAGCTGTCATTCTTACAAATCAAACTACATAATAAGGACTGTGTTTGAGTTCACTGATAGATTTAGTTCATGATTTTTTAGAGTGAATGTGCAGCTTGTCAAAATGCATGCACCCTAAGTAAACAGGAATGAGTCATAGAAGTGGAAGATGTTTTTTTGTTGTGGTTATCTTTCAACACTAGAGGACGCAGTTGAACCAGCTCTTCTGTTGGTGCCCGCTGTCGTTGGGATGATAATATCACATCCAAACTATTTTAAAATAACTTTCTAATAAAGCATTTGCTAAATAGAATTTATTAATTTGACAATACAAATATTTTAATAACCATCTATGGCATGAGTTTTTATTTATTGGGGTAGAAATATCTGTGGTGATCTAGGGGTCCCTAATGACATATCCATCATAAAGTGTGGTCCTGTGGGTATCTGTGTAAGTGTGTGTGATAATTCTAATTCAAGTGTTATCGTATGCTGAAGCATTTGGATTTCCTTTTATTTGAACTAGTGGACCAAACCTGGCATTAGCCCATTCTCAAAGTTCGACTTTTCGTGAATATCAATTTAACCCTTCTCTTGCGTTTCGGGTCAAAAGTGACCGAGTGACTTTGTTTTTTATCATAAATATTGTGTTTTTCATCCAATTGCCTCAAGACCTTATGTTATCCTGCACACTAGGCCTCTGAACATATACAATTGATGATCACCACTTGCATTGATTTTTTAGTGATTTATTCAACAGTGTCAGAATTGACCGCCATAGGAAATTAATGGGTTTGAGTGTATTATGTTCATCCTGCAGATGGAAAACATTTCCACACACACACACACACACACACACACACACACACACACACACACACTCTCTCTCTCTCTCTCTCTCTCTCTCTCTCTCACACACACACACACACTTCTTGTGCTTATGTCCCCCCACACCTTCCAGACAAAACAATTTACTCTAAGTTACGGGAACCTCTCACTTTCTCGCGCTGTATGATACAATGTATCATACCTTCTCACAGGTGCGAGCTCTGTGCCCCTCGAGAAAGAAAAACCTCTCACTTTCTCGCAGTAAATGCCCCTCCATTACTGTCTCTCATGCAGTTATATTTGTGCCTTGCTCACATTTGACTCATTGACACAATGAGTAGGCGACCGATTAGGCGATTTTCTGTCAGAGAGGCTCTGGAGAAATGTTTTGAACCAGATGAAGAGGAGATTGAACCAGAAATAGAGGACGATGTCTCAGAAATGGAAGACAACAGCGATCCAGACTATGAGCCTGACCAACAGTCAACAGACCAGGAAGAGGCCCCTGAGGGAGAGGCCCCTGAGGGAGAGGAGCCCTGAATATTTATTTTTCTCTAAATGTTCATTGAGGAAAACAGTATCAGTGTCTTATTTTATATTCATCACAGTGAATGCAGTGAATGCTGAACTTGATGGGCCCACCGGTGGGTCCGGACCATATACTGTAGTTGAAACAATAAAACACTGACTTGCTTGTATCAAATCAATACATCCCATACATCATTGGAACGGGAAGAATCTCAGCTACAACACCAACTAAAGCATTCCCATCTCCAGTAAACACAGCCTACATGGCAAGCATTTTTTATAATATACAGTAATGTACAGTAAGCACTATCTTTGAACTTACTGCAAAAATTATAACATGAAATTCACTCCTGGTGTCATTCTGTCTGTCACCCCTTGATTCTACTTGCTTTGACTGTTCAAATGAGATGTCAACCATCAAAATTGGATATGGGGTTCCAGAGATATCACTGTGCAAAACACACTGGTCAATTTTGACCGAAAATAGTATGGGAAGGGGGTATGACCTAACGCAAGAGAAGGGTTAACAGTTGGGCTGCTTTTAAGTGTTAGGAGAACACAGGAAGGAAGTTGTGAGTTATTTTGATCTTGCTCTCTTTAAGTTAAGTCAAAGGCTTTGTATTATACATAAAATATACAGCAGGTGAAACATGTGTTCAGGCCTCTTTATCAGAATAAGGACATGAAAACAGCGATGCCAAATTGTATTAAAAAGGTGGACACTGTGACTGTTGACATGGCAGAGTGATTCAGATAGGAGATAAATATGGGATAGGTCTGTTTAGCTGTGCTGCAAACCATAGCGTGCATTCATTTGACTTGTAAAGTCAAGTCAAGTAGAGCAGTCTTTGTTCTTGTTGTGCTGTTTTGATATGTTCATGTAAATGTGATGTTATCTTTCCGGGAGCCTTGCTGTGCCACACAGCGACTGACCGAGTGCTCTGTACATGGCCTGGCTGAATCAGTCTGTAATCCCTACTGTATTATGTATATTTATATTTAATATTTTACTTTAAACATGATCTGTGAAGCTAGATAATTACCAGTTAAATAAGTGGTTGTTATTATCACTATCTTTCATGTAGAAATCAGGCAGTAGTTTCAAAACGTTCCATATCAAGTCGTTTAAAAATGTGTTTTGGTGTCCCACAGTGGTTTACAATTGTTCTTCTTTGTTTTGAGAAATTCTAATCCCAAAACTATCTTGTTTATGCACGATTATTGCTATTTACTGATCGGAAAGTTAGTGACATTGTCATAGCTAACATAATAATTCTTGTTACTGCCACAAAATCGTGTTTGTGAGGTCACAGACTTTTGGCCTTTTGACCACAATCGAAGGTCAACAATGTGACAGAAATTGATTCATCCTTGAGTCCAAGTGGAAGATTGTGCAAGACTTGAATGAATTCCTCACGTTCTCCTGAGATATAGCATTCACAGGAATGAAATAGCTGGATGGACAAGCAATATCCGAACAAAATATAAAAAATATAACATTCAATAGTTATCATTAGTGCATATTTTGGAATGGTACCTTTCTTTCCGTGTGTCAGACAGTCAACAAGGAAGTGTGTTCAACTTCTTTCCCTGTCACATGTAATTGATATTCTTTCCATCAGTGGATCCTATATCAACCATGACAGACCTCTTTGACATCTGAATTTTAATATTCAAATGTTTGCCCAAAGGTGGCTCAAAGAGAGCAGCGACCTCGTGGATATCTGAGTCTTCACCAGCACACCGAGAGAGACAGAGAGAGAAGCAGCTGACAGGACGACTCAGGAGAAGTAAGTGTGATTCTGTTCAGTCATTTTCATATTTTGTTTATTTTTGAGAAAACTATTCTCCTTCAGAATATTTTCCAAAGGGGAGGAACATTTAATGAATCACATCTGTTCCGTAGACATTACTCACGGGCTGGAAAAAACACTATTTTCCTGCTTTAACAAACGGTGGTAAATCTTAAATGTTTTATTGGAGACGATGTGTATACACAGCAATCTTACTCTCAGTTCAATTAAAAAACATGTAATTTTCATAATAGTTAGTTTACCTAGAATAAAGAAATGATCACACATCTTTAAACCGGACTTATAAAAGCAACGATACACAATTTAATTAAGCTTTTATTTCAGTTTACTTCTCTGTTCCGGTTAAAGAACCCATAAAGCCTCACCCACCCCTAAAACATAGTGTATGTTTCTGATAGTAGGCTACATGGGAATAAATAAATATAGAACCAGAAAGATATAATGGCATTGACAAAAAAAACATAAAAAGTCAGTGTTGTTGTACGGCACTATACTGTTATGTTTAGTTTCTAACTGGTGTTTGCATGTTTCATTCAAATAGTTCAAGGTTCAAGGCTTTCATTTGTCATACGTACATAGCTACAGAGTAATTATGACGATGAAAATCTTAGGTCACAGGATCCTCCATCAGTGCGACACAATAAAACTGAAAAAAATAGTGCAAGTAAATACAAAAAAAAAAATAGTGAAATAGTGCAATAAGAGTCTATATACAAGTGATTGGAATATGATATATTAGACTTTTTCATGTGCTAAAAATAAATTTTACGGTGTGTGCCTCGTATTACGGAAAGGGACATGAAAAAAAAACTAAAAAGAGAGAGAACAAATTCGGGATAACGGGTTAGTGTCTCGTTATCCCGACTTTTCTCTCTCTTTTTATTTGTATTTTCATGTCCCTTTAGGGGCTCCGTATGTTACTGCTGGGGTTGCTCGAAATTTGCATTTTCTCTGCATTTACATCTTCATTAAACTACTGCACAGAAGCGAGTGGCGCAGTCTGTGTTTGTGTTCATTTAGGTGTTCAAAATAATTTAAATGTAACTGACATCATTTATACGATTTATAAATGATCAATAACAATATTGCTTTCATCTAACAGAGCAAAGATGCAGTGGATTCTGTTCGTGCTGATTCTGATGGGTAAGTGGATCATCTTATCAGATTTGTAACTGATATCACATCTGGAGTCATGAAACAGCTCATAACAATAAAACGTGAAATAAGTGGCCTCAGAGCTCCATTAAGATGAAGGGGATGATGTAAGAGGGGGGGGGGGGGGGGGGGTGATTTTAGTACTCATGAGTTTGATTTAATGATCAGGTGCTTGTCATACTGTCAGCTCCATCACTGCAGAATTGTCTCTGTTTTTAGGTCAGTGTTCCTTCTTCACATGTCACCTCTATGAGTACCACTTCATTCAAGAAGAAAAGTCCTGGGATGAAGCCCAGAAGTATTGCAGAGAGCATTTCACTGACCTGGCCACAGTGTCTGACATGAGAGACGTGGAGAGACTGACTAACTCTTCACAGACTACAGACGCCTGGATTGGACTGAGGAGCATCAATGAAAGAGATATTAAAGAGTGGCACTGGTCTCTGCCGGGGGAGCATCCTACAGAATGTGATCCAGGATGTGCGCCAGAATGGCATACAGATGAGCCGAACAATAAAGGTGTCAATCCTGAGAACTGTGTGGTGATGTTTATACCTTCGAAAAAATGGTACGATGTCCATTGTTCTCTTAAATGCAAGTTCATCTGCTACAATGGTGAGTATATGTCACTATTAACGCTATATAAATCATATCATAGTGTGTAACAATAGTTGACAGATAACTCATGTGTTGTACACGTGTGTAGAGTTAAATGAAAATGAAAAATGTTTTTGCTTTTCACCTTAAACATAACATTATTGGTAACTTTGATACAAATCTACTTGTTTAAATACATTGTAATGGTAAAGTATAGGCCTATTTTTTGATTATTCAATCTACATTATTATACCAAAAGTAAAATGTGTCTTTTCGTTCTCACAGAAACAGGGCAACAGAAATACTTTTTCATTGATGAATCAAAGAACTGGCTTCAGGCTCAGAGCTACTGCAGAGAAAATCACACTGACCTGGTCAGTGGACTTGAACAGATCAATTCAGATGAATTCAAGGAACGGGTTGAAGAACTCAAAGAACGGGTCAAAGAATTCAACGGTCAGGATATTTTTAATAAATTCCTGTGGATCGGCCTGTTCAGAGAGATCTGGAGCTGGTCAGATGAGAAGAATTTCTCTTTCAGACACTGGGATCCGGTCTCATTTGTAGATGTAGCCTCAAAGACATGTGCTATGACTACGTCCAATGGAAAATGGAGCTCCGACAATTGCATGGATCAAAAACACTTCTACTGCTATGACGGTGAGTTTTGCAAAAGCCTATAAGTAAAGTATTCTTATTTCAAGTCTTTAGTTATATATTTTTACATTTATGTTGAATATCGTTTAGTTGTGAAATTATTTTTAATATACACAGAATTAATTATCTGGATTCTGTCCTTAATCTTACGATAGACTGTGAATATAATATTCTTACTACTTAAAGTTTGAGTATCATTTACTCATGTTTTTGTCCTTAAGACGCATCTTTTTAACCTGGCTTTTACATAAGGTGCCACGTCATTTCTGGACTTATATTTCCTTACCATTGGTTTTTATTCCATTTGTATCTTTACTTCTTTTTTGTGGGGACTTTTATTTATTTAAAAAACACAAGGATTTATTGTAAGAAAGCTTCTATATTATTACAGTTGAGAGTTTTTCTGCAATAAATAGTTACCCTAACAAAAAAATAAATCAATTTCAATGCCAGACAAAGTGATCCTGATCAAAGAGAATAAGACTTGGGATGACGCCTTGGATTACTGCAGAGCGAAGCACCGTGACCTGGTCTCCATCACTGACAGTCACCAGCAGAGATGGGTCCAAGAGGGAGCCAAGATGGCCGACACTGAGTTCGTCTGGCTGGGAATGCGCTACACCTGCACTCTGGATCTGTGGTTCTGGGTCATTGATCGTCTGGTCTGCTATGACAACTGGGCCCAAGAAGACAAGATTGAGGGTTGTGACAGGGCTACAGCCATGAAGAGAGATGGGAAGTGGTATGAAAGGAGAGAAGGGGACGTTCTTAATTTTATCTGCGCCTTATAGTACATTTTTAAACCCACTGGTCTATTTATATAAGCCTACTCTACACCAGGGGTGGGGAACCTTTTTCCTCTCAAGGGCCATTTCAATTTTTTCAACATCCTCTGAGGGCCGTACAAATTATTGACCTCTGCTTAAAAAAACTAAAATCACAGCCCATTCATTTGGCCTTTCTTTCATGCAGTGCAAAGAAAAAGCAACCTCTTAATCCAGATATCTTACCATGACTCGCACATGCATGCATGTGCACGGTTGTGGCATGACCACCAAAACAGAAAGATATGGACACAAGATGTGTGCAAATGTATTTAATTTCCTATCCATGTGAACATGATTTAAGATTTTTTTTAAATGTTGAAGTTAAAAGCATCAATCTGGTGCACTTTGAGAGCAACATTAGGAGATCTATGGATACATCTCTCAACACCCATATGAAACAGAACTGGAAGCAGATTTATTTTTCTTTATAGATATTTTAAAAATCACTCCCCTTTCAAACTGTATTCTTGTTTATTAATAACAACTTTTTTTTACTGTCGTATAGTATTTTATACCTGTTTACTTTATTCTCTTCTTTTTTTATAACTATAATGATCATATAAAGATGTGCCTCTACCTCACTGGTTGGAGAAAAAGCTTCTTATATTCGTTAGCATAGCTAGCTAACCAGATGCTAATAACAACGAAGGTATTGACTGTATGATCAGTATGACAGATGAACAGATCGCCACTGGGCTTTCAGCTAAAGACACAGCCGCGCAAAAACTGCGGCTCCTTATGGGTACTGCAAATTCTGAAGTGCCGGAGCGGCGTTCTTGTGCTCTCTGTCAGAACTGCACCCCTGTCAGACGAGACATATACCACGTGATGACACGTTAGGCTCGTGTTGTGTTCATGGACCCTGACCTTGGCCAGGAAAAACAGGCACTCGCTTGTTTAATTCTTTTGCGGTCTAGATTTCTTTAATTTTTTTCGTTTTTTTGCATGTGTTTATAAATTACCTCGAGGGCCGTACCAAATGGTCTCGCGGTCCGTATACGGCCCGGAGGCCGGAGGTTCCCCACCCCTGCTCTACACTGACTGTTCTCTGGGGTTTTGTAATGTAAATAAATCACAACCTGAAGATGGTAGAACATCTTTTATGAAGGTATCACTTAATGCAGATTAGTCATTGAGAAATTCCGGGGACATGATTTATTTTCAGTTCCTTCCTTTATAATAGCCAGGGAGAGATAACTACAACATTGGTGCTCATTGTTTATTCAATATAGAATATTGTCATATTTTCTTTTAAAGTGTGGTATTTTTGTGCATTTCTTAAGGTATTTGTTGTATCCCATTGGTAGAGTTCAAGAAACAATTAACCTATTCTGCTTTGCTATAATAAACATTTCATATACTCACTTTATCACATGTTTTTAATTTCCAAGATGTAATTCAAATTAGGTAATGGTTGAAATATGTAAAATCATGATTATAATGTTTTTATTTTATGTAAACAATTGATTTTTTTTTTTACATTTAATAAACTGTTAACCATGGATTGGGCTTGTGGTTCTTGCAATGTAGGCCCTATGGCACACACAATACACACACTTCAGATTTCAAGATAGGATTTAAAAAGGTAATTTCCAGGGCAAAAGGGAAATGCAATACCAAATCAATAAAGAGGAACAAAGAGGAAAATAAAGTAGAAAAAAGGTAAATAAACTAGTAATTCATACTATTCCATGTATGCTTACAATACAGTAGTTCTCATCCTATTTGTATTTATTTTTATTTTTATGGCAAACACAAGGTATATATATTTATATAGGGTCGCGTCGGGCCGAACCACGCCCCTTAACTGTGATATAATGACCATATACCACGGCCTGCCGTTAGCTATTGCTTAAATATACCACTTGTTAAAAATCACAAAAGATAAATTCATGCGACTGTCTTTTATTCTGGAAACGCGAAACTCCCCCTTTAATTTGTTGACGTGATGACGTCACTTCCACTTGTACGTACAATCCGGAAGTGGGTTCGTTGTTGTTGTGATATTTGAGGAAATCAATTCTGGGCGAAGTTCACTTGCAAAAAGTGGGACAAAAAACTAACATTTATCAGATTTCGGGGGTGAGCATGGAGGTAAGAGTAGTTGGTATTCCAAATGTCTGACTTAATAAAAGAATCATATTTGTCTTCATATGTGATTTTCAGTTTTAACACACGATCTTTGGTGGTCAAAAATCTACTGTAGCAAAGCTAACACATATGTGGGTTAGGAATAGAAGAACAGCGTGACAGGCCACTTCCTGTCCGGGCCTTTCAAAATAAAATCTCTAGCGGATATGAAAGAAATGAGCCTGAACAAAACGTGATTTTTAGCATATAGAAACACGACATTAAATCATTATTATTTTTTATATATACTTGTTCTACTCATGGTACAGACGACTCCTTAAAAAAAAAAGGTGATCGTACTTTTGCATAACATATAGATAACAACAAAAGTAGATGGTTTGTCAATTAGCAATTCTTACAGTTACATGACACAATTAAGAAATAAGAGCCTTGAGTATGAAACATACAACATAATTGATATGGAAGAATATTAGAGCTAACAATTTAAAATGTCGAGAACACAGTTTATTATTTATTATTACATGGTTTAGTTGAATACTCGATTCTGATTGGTCAATTCAGAACACGTGACACGTTGTTAATCCAGAACAGACAGACCGCTGTCAAGGATTTATTGACCGTTGTTAAGGACGCTCACATCTGCAGAAAGAAGTCCGGTCGATTGAACTGTATACAGTTTGGCCGGCAGTTTACTTTTCAAACTGGGACAAGAAAACAGCGGAGAAGTAACGGGGCAGAAACCCTCATTTTTACGCAACGGTCCAGCCATAGACATCAAACGGCAAAACATATTCAGTTGCCAGTTACTTTGGCATTAGGGCAGGGATATCTAGATACTTTCCCAGGTTTGATATCATGAATTGTGCTACTTTAAAAGCAAGCAACGATGTTTTCAAATCTGTAATCAAAAAGCTCCTCAAAAACGCTATCGAAGCAGTCCCTGCCGTTGCTACGTTAGTTCAAACAGTAACAACGGACTATTTTTCTTAGCGGATGCATTTCATTTGAAATCAATAATAGCCTACTATTTTTTAAATCAATAAAAACATTTTCTTAATCTATAAAAGCATCTCAATTAATATTGGGAGTCATGTCGTTACTTTGTTGAGAATGTGGCCTTGTAATACGTAAGGGATAATGTGCACATTATCCCTTACGTATTACATACAAAATAAAAACAAATCAAAGGAGGAGTTTTTATTGCAAATTAAGATTATAGTTAAACAAATTAAAATAAACTTGCATTTAAAGATTCAAGTTAAACTTGATAGAATATATCAAACTACTATTATTAATGCAAACTATGCAAATTGTCTTTATTCCCCATATGCAATATAAAGAAAAGTAGTACTGTATTCAGTTGATGGTGAAGATGAGGATGAGGAAGAGTATGGTGCCAGGCATAAGGGAAAGAAATAAGATAATAATGCATCGCGAGAATAATGTGTATGCACTAAAAATTTGACTTTAATTTAGAAATGTCAAGTTTATTCCTCAAAATATATTGACTGTATTTTCAAAATAAAAAAGCAAATCCTCCTCCTATTGGTATATTTAATACCTAGCCCTACTAGTAGAAATTCACCTCAACAATATATATATTCTATCGACCTATTGAACGTATTTATACAAAAAAAACGAACAACATTTACTCGTTTTTCTTTGTAATCCACTTTATTTTGAAAAATGCATTGCTCAACATCCGGCGTTGACATCCTTCCATTCAATCCATGCTCCGTGGCTCTGGATCTATTGAGCAGCCTAAAAAACACGAAGCAAAAACCGGGGATTCGGTCTGCCTTCCTCCGCTGTCAGTCAGACACATTAAAACAACCATAGTCCTTTTTTTTACAGACGTATCTAGCAGTCATTAACAGTGACGTTTAATCTACCTGTGCACGTTCTGCGGCTGTTGGTTAAATGTGACGTTTGAGGACAACACAGACAATCGGGCGCCGGGCTTGTCGCTGCAGCTTTGCGTCAAAAGCAGCTAAAGCTAAACCGTGGTGCGACAAGTCAGCAAGAAATACGCGTTAACAGCCACGTTTCCAGACAGACAGCACACAGGTTATTTTGGGTACGGTTGCTGTCGTGCATATGCTGTGTTTTAGTGGTGTGAGCTAACCAAACATCTGTGCAAAAGCTGTCAGAAGAAATAGCTGTATTTAGGGGTCGCTTTTTCTCAATTACCAGCTTTCTGATTTGGACTTTAACTACACATTTTGGAAAACAGGTTAACAAATAATAGGAAATTTATTTAATTGCGCAAGATTTTGTTGGATTTAAGAGGGGCCTCATAGCGTTTAACACATGAGGCCCAATTGACAAAGATGGACCTGAATTTTTATTCGGATTTAACGGACGGTACCGGGCAGCACGACGGTGACCCAGAGTTTCTGGACCCGCAGGCTTTCAATGGATTTGACTCAGACAACAAGGTGACTCTATGTTATGATAGGGGGCCACATGCAAACCAACAGCATGCTACTTATTTTGCATTTGCTTTGAATATGTCTAACCAAAGTCATTAAACGTCAGCTGTTTTAAGTCACTTAAACCCCCCACTTCGTTAGAATTGCTTTTATGTGATTTTATTTTTCATTTATCCCTATTTTATGTATTTGCATTGTATTATTTTCTATGTGTTTCACTCTGTGTTCTTATGTTTAGATGCTGTTGTTTAATTCACTTGCTCTCTGTGTATTTTTATGTGAAAGCACTTTGTTACTGTGTTTAAAAGGTGCTATATAAATAAAGTTTTTATTAATATATATAAGTGTAGATATATGTGTTTGTTGCTTGGTTTTGATTATTATAATCCCTAAAGGTAGTGGAGTAAAAAGTACAATATTGGTTTCCAAATTGTAGTGGAGTAGAAGTATAAAAAAGCATACAAATACAAAAGACTCAAGTATAGTACAGATAGCCCAGAATAAAGTAGTAATGTGCTTCAATACATTAACCACTTGTATCAAAGTCAACTTTATTGTCAATCTTTCATTTTGTGTGTACAGACAATACCGTTTCCCACAATCCCGAATATATGGTATTGGAGAATGTGTCTTTTTCCTTCTGATTCAACACCTTTTTCTAACTTTTCCACCTTTTTATGTTTCAGTTTCCTGGAGGCAGTGACAACTACCTGACCATCTCCGGGTCCGGGCATCCCTTCCTCTCCTCCTCAGAGGTAGGCGTTCACATTTTGGATTACCTGGCTTTTTATTTCCCTCTGACAGGTTGTATTTCTCCCTGCTGTTGACCTACAAAGTGTTACCATACCTTAAGCTGCTTTTAAATCTCTTAGTTAACGTCACATCAACCATGCATACACTTAATCATCTCTAACGTAACATCTAGTGGTTGGCAACCTTTATTTTGTAGCTATTAAACCATGTTAATATTTGTTTTTGTGTCATTTGTGAATGGTACAATATAAGGTATGTATGAATCGTTTTGTCACTGGTGCCATGAGTACATATAACGTCAGTTTTAGTTGACCCATGACATTTGAAATCAACTCACTGACATACTCACATTTTTTAGTGTGCCACTAAACCCATTGACCTCTTCAACCTCGCTGGATCTGCTGGTGGAGTATGAATTATTTTTAATATATCTCACTACCCCTCCTGCTTCAAATCAGAGACCTTTTTTTGTTTTGTTTTTTCCTGTCAGTAAGGGGAGATGAATCATCAAACACGTCATGTCAGGATAGGAATTTAAAATAACAGAAACTGACTCATCCAAAGTGACATTTGTTCATCGGGGCGTTGCATTTCAGGGTTAAAAGACAAAGCGTTAGAGAATAGTAATAATAAAAACGCAAGAGCGATCACAACTACCAACCTGAATCCTAATCGTAAACGTCAACCTATTTCCTGCAGTGTTGGTTTTTCTGCACAAACTTGTTGTTAATATTGCGATAATCAGCGTTCTCCAGCTGTGATTGATAGCATGCTTTCACAATTTGGACGGTTTTTATTTTTGGAATGCATGATCAGTGGACTGTATCACAAAGCAAGATGAACTGAGCCTTACCCTCTTTGAGCTCAGCCATCGATTAGAGTAGTTCTTTTATGAAAAGCGGAAAAAATAAGTGATCTCTTTGTCCGTGATGTTTTGTCTTTTGCCGCATCTAATTAAAGATATGATTAAAGGCATTGAAACTAAGGTTTTAGTTGTAATTTGTTTTATTTGAACTGATCTGTTCCTTTGGAGGATGTTAGCTGGTTGATCATCTACACCAGTCAAAAGTAAGCTAGCTTTACAATGCAGGGCGGGGTTGTTTTTTGTTTAATTTCCCCTCTCTCTCCCCTATTCTGACACCTGAGTTTCGATGGCAAGCTAACCCACTTATCTTGCTTTGTGACACGAGCTTCCACACACAGAAATGTCGCACTGTGTACACATTTCCTGATCCGATCACTCCTGACACAAAATATGTGTTTAATAAATCTGTAATTCCTGACTAATCCTCTCCTTCTTTTATAACTCTCTTACCTTTCTTTCCAAATGTTTTATTCGACTCCTCTGCACCCCAATTTCTCACAACGGTGTTTTCTCTCTTCCCTCCATTCTTATCTTTTCTACCTCTCTCTCTCCACCATCTTCTCTGCAGACCTTCCACACCCCCAGCCTCGGAGATGAAGAGTTTGAGATCCCTCCCATCTCTCTGGATCCGGACTCCGCCCTCACCGTCTCCGATGTTGTTTCCCATTTCGGGGAGTTGTCGGACTCCGGCCCCCCCGACAGCGTGGTTGTTCCCGGGAACGCCGTGGTGGAAGGAGACGACCCCTCGTTCGCCTCCACCTTCGTCAACGCCCCGTCTCAGGGCCTGGAGCACCTGAGTCTGGGCGTCATCAACCAATCAGGAGGGAGCGCGCTGTTGGGGTCCTCACTGGGAATGGTGAGTATATGGGGAAATGTTTAGTTTATTGTTTATAGTGTCGTGGACAGTCCCCATTGATCAACTGTCACAAAAAACAGTAAATGTTGCAGCTTTAGCAAACATTGCTAATTTCCAGCTGTTGTCCCCAGCCATGTGCACGTGTAGTTCTCAGTGAACCATGTTTTTAAGTGAGCTGTAAAGGTGGTATATGTATGTCTTTGATTTGAGTGGGTAGAGAGTTCCAGGTTTGTATTGCTGATGTAATTTAGTATTTGTCATATTTTATTTAACTGTACTCTTTCGCCGAATGATACGATACATTTTTCTAGATAAAATCGCATAGTTAACTGTGTCTTGTGACAATTCCTCGTATGTGTAAACGTACTTGGTTATAAAATGGATTCTGATTCTGAAATGTAATTATCAGAAAAATAAACGTTTAAAATTCACTCACACTCTCCGTCCTCAGGACCTCGGGCATCCGATCGGATCTCA
The DNA here is from genome assembly GCA_031216635.1 of Dissostichus eleginoides. Lineage (NCBI taxonomy): Eukaryota > Metazoa > Chordata > Actinopteri > Perciformes > Nototheniidae > Dissostichus > Dissostichus eleginoides. The sequence continues at coordinate 7,237,315 of CM062286.1, forward strand.
GTTCAGCAGCTCGTCCCCGGTCACCATCGACGTCCCGTTGGGGGACATGAGCCAGGGCCTGCTGGGGTCCAACCAGCTGACCACCATCGACCAATCAGAGCTCAGCGCCCAACTGGGGCTGGGTTTAGGAGGCGGGAGCATGTTGCAGCACCCCCCGTCGCCCGGCAACCGTCTGTCAGCCACGGCGTCGCCCACAAGCTCGCTGCAGGACGACGACATGGACGACTTCAGGACGGTGAGCTTTATTTACATCAGGGGGGTCCAAACTTTTTTCACCGAGGGCCACATTCAGAAAAATATAAGAAGGGCTGGGCCGCTCACTAGAGGTATATTGCCTCATAAGTTAAGTTATAAGTTGGAAAAGTCAATCCAATGTAGGTAAATTATTCTTGATACTTGAAAATGCTGTAAGAAAAAAATAGCTCAGCTCTCCAGAGGGTTTCATTTATTTTGTTAGCAGCTCATTTCTTAAAACAGAAGCTTCAGAGTGATTATAATAAGGAGAAATATGAAGGGTCTATTTCAAGCTTGTTAGGTAAATAAGTTATTGGGCTTTTTTCTTATCAACTAAGATTTGTTAGAACATTTTCAAACTTTAATTGACTGAATTTATTTGAAAAGTGGGCTTTTTAACACATGAATACTACTTTGTAAAATGTTGTTACATATATATTTAAGAAGTACGATATAAGACAAGCACAAGTTTCATTTGTGGGACATTATACTTTTTGAATTTGCTGAGGGCCGAGGTGGGTGGATGGGTGCAGTAGGTTAGTAGGTAGGTAGGTAAGGTAGGTAGGTAGGTGGGTAGGGTAGGTGGGTAGGTAGGTAAGGTAGGTAGGTAGGTAGGTAGGTAGGTAGGTAGGTAAGGTAGGTAGGTAAGGTAGGTAGGTAGGTAGGTAGGTAGGTAAGGTAGGTAGGTAGGTAGGTAGTAGGTAGGTGGTAGGTAGGTAGGTAGGTAGGTAGGTAGGTAGGTAGGTAGGTAGGTAGGTAGGTAGGTAGGTAGGTAGGTAGGTAGGTAGGTAGGTAGGTAGGTAGGTAGGTAGGTAGGTAGGTATCTGGGAAATGTTTTCATTGCAGCAGCATAAAAAACAAAGCAATGTACATAAGAGAAATTAAGACACACGAAATAAAGAGTCCAAAGTAGAAATAAAATAGCATTAAAAAGTTAAAAATATATATATACGTGGATGTGGAAAATATACATGTGGAAATACAACTTTCCAGTAACAAATATAATGCAGGATATTATTGTGCAAGAAATTGATTATTCAATATTAAATGTAATATAAATGTAACATTTACAGTGGGAGTTTAAGTCCAGTTATTTAGAGAAGCTATGGAGCAGAAAGTTCTCCTCCAGCCAGAGGGGAGGAATGTTTTCCTGTATCTGTCCTTGTGAAAATGTGCATCCCTGCGTGTGCGGTGTTGGTAGTTTGTTTGTTTTTTTGCCCCTTTTGAGCAGATAGGGCAGATAGACTGGAAAGGGGGAGACAGGGGTGAGGACAGGGTCACGGGGTGGAGTCGACCCCCTGCCGTTAGGACTCAGCCTTGTTACATGAGTTTCCCGCTCTACCAGGTGAGATACCTGGGTGTAGACGTTTCTGTGGTGACATATTTGCAGGCGTGTTGTTTATTCTGTGTGTGTGTGTGTGTGTGTGTGTGTGTGTGTGTGTGTGTGTGTGTGTGTGTGTGTGTGTGTGTGTGTGTGTGTGTGTGTGTGTGTGTTGTGTGTGTGTGTGTGTGTGTGTGTGTGTGTGTGTGTGTGTGTGTGTGTGTGTGTGTGTGTGTGTGTGTGTGTGTGTGTGTGTGTGTGTGTGTGTGTGTGTGTGTGTGTGTGTGTGTGTGTGTGTGTGTGTGTGTGTGTGTGTGTGTGTGTGTGTGTGATCTTTATATGGATGTACCCGCTAGGTACTATAAAACAACAGAGCCGCGCACCATTTGTGTCAATGTGTACATTTTAAAGGTCACCTATTATGCAGAATCCACTTCTTCATGTCTCTTCTACATCAACATGTGTCCCCTCTTTTTCATGTCTCTTCTACATCAACATGTGTCCCCTCTGTGTAAAGAGACTCTGAAAGTTTCAGGAAAAAAGATTCTCTCTCTTTTTGTCCTGATCCATTTATATAAAAACCTGTCTGAAAATGAGCTGATCAGATTTTGGCCACTTTATGATGTCATAACGATGTTTTGGCTTGTGTAACCATTAGCCAATCACCAACCAAGGTAACCCCCCCCCCCACCTTATCACCTGAATCTCCTCCTAGAGGACCATTGAGATCTTTTTAACCAAATCTCTCTCAGAGGGGCGTGGGGAGGGGCTCCTTATTTTCATCTAAAGTAACAGACAGAGAATCAGCACTTTGGAAACAGGGCTGAAACAGAGGGGATTCTGGGATGCTGCAATGATCTGTTTGGTGTTTGGAGCCAAACACTTCAGAGACATGTTCTGTATATATCTGAGACCTATAATATATTGATGAGAAACAGTATAATAGGGGACCTTTAATGTGTATTCTGCTGATTTCCATGTATCATTTGATGCCCTTTAGTGACTTTTACAGATGTGTACAGTTGTTAAGCTAATTTGTGGTGACGGTGATTATAGAGGTGTACAGTTGCACAGAAGAAGCTTCATAAATACTGTTATAAGTATTAGAAATCCTTTTTATTTCAGTCAAAGTCAACTTTATTGTCAATCTTTCAGTTTGTGTGTACAGGCAGAGAGATCGAAATGTCGTTTCCCACAATCCCGAATACAAAAAATACAAATATATATATAAGTATATATATATATATATATACACTTATATACGCTAGGATTTTTTCTCGCCGGTCAAATGTACGGACAGAATTTATTTTACCGGACAAATTTGAAACTTACCGGTCATGTTTCAATAATAAGAATTGTGTAGCAGAGTTTCCGTTAGCAGGTAATTACCGGACTATGACCGGATATGCTGATGTTTAAAACTCAGTTAATGGGAGTCATTTTTATATTGCTTCAGTTTATAATCGTAACAGATCGAAAAATTCAGATACATTTTTCAATAAATGATTCCACAAACAACATCCTTATTACATTCAAACAAAATACGTGTAGTAGATGAAGTAAATTATTCAAAAGTTTACATTAACTTTGGATAATAACACGGGAGAAACAGATCCTCTCTTTTCCTCTCCCTCCCTCTCTCTCCTGACAGCCTGTCAGTTTCTCATGCAGCTCGCTAAACAGTGGGCGGGGCTTCAGGTGATCATGCAGAGCTGCGTGTCTCCGTCTGACTCAGCAGCTGATCTGATCTCTCTCTCGCGTCCGGTTATACTTCACTCGCGTTTATGTCCATATCGATCAGATCCAGCTCTCCTGATCGGCCTTTATAGAGAGCACCGATCAAACTATTAAGAGTGAATATCGGCCGATAATGACCGGCGGCCGATCGATCGGAGAATCCCTAATTATTACCGGACATTTTGACCGGCAGGTTTTGAATTTACCGGTTTTTAATACATTTTACCAGCTAAAAACCGGTAATTACCGGCTAACGGAAACCCTGATATATATATATATATATATATATATATACACACAATCAACAGACGCATTTATACATATGCACACATTAAGACATAAATAAAAGCACAACAATCAATATATACAAAATAACAGTCACTTCAAAATCTTTGGGAAAAATAATTAACAATTGTTAATAAGTTGTACTGCAGGAGGTTTTCTTGTTTACATATTTTGCACTATTTTTGTGATCGCTGTGGAAACGTGATTTTTACTCTTGTTATAATTTCTCCCCATCAAAAAGGGGCGTAACATGTACAGGCTTTTAAAGAACATGAAACAAGTATTTTTAGGTTAAATTTCCAAGGATGCCAATGTCTATTTCTTAGAAGACAGACGCTTCTTATGACTTAAGATCATTACTGATATTGGCCATTGTTCCTGTCCCCTCCTATCAGAGCGTCCTGGTGGAGTCTCCGGTCTCTCTGGCTGTTTCTCCCGGAGTTATCTCCCTCGACCCGTCGATGTCCGAGTCCCCGCTCTCCGCCCCGACCTCCATCATCTCTCCGGCAGTCGGGAGGAAAGGAGGCGCCGGAGGGAAGAAAGGGAAGAAGAAGAAAGACCCCAATGAGCCTCAGAAACCTGTGTCGGCCTACGCTCTGTTCTTCAAGGACACTCAGGCCGCTATCAAAGGACAAAACCCCAACGCTACCTTTGGAGAAGTTTCTAAGATAGTGGCCTCCATGTGGGACAGTCTGGGGGAGGAGCAGAAACAGGTGAGAGGGGGAGATATTTCATTAACCCATCAGTCCAATCTTCTTTCGTTTATCAAACTCTAACTGTGAAAGTGGGGTTTTGAGTTCAGGAATAATGTACAAAATGTCTTCTCTTTTATCAAGTTGTATGAAATCAGACGTTGGCTAAATAACACGTGGTAACATTCAAACACATACTACATTTTGGTGCATTATTTCCCCCTTTATTTCAGGTTTACAAGAGGAAAAACGAAGCGGCAAAGAAGGATTACTTAAAGGCGCTGGCCGAGTACAGATCCGGACAGATTTCTCAGGTGAGTATTTCGTTAAAAAACGAAATGTGTTCATCAACAACCTTTTTACTAAGTTGAAACATAAGAAAGGACATTTGACACAGCACTAAGGCTGGAGCCACACGAGAACGGTAACGGTCGTATCTGCTACAGTTCTCTATCATATAGACGGTTCGGGCACACGAGGCCGACCGGGAAACGCAGATAACGATAACGGGTCCCAAGGTGGGTAGATCTGCGGACGAAACGCTCTGGGGGGCCAAACGGCTCCGTGTCTACGCCCTATACGATCATTTCCTGATAACGATGACGCAATAGCCCCGCCTCTTCCCACCTCTCCTGCTCACCGCCGTGTCACCCGCGTCATTGCTGATGTGTTTCGCCAACAACAACAACAGTTTTCCGAGTGTTTCAAGCCAGGTCCCGGTATCTCGCAGGACAGTGCACCCAGCAGGTGCCTCAAGCAGACCCCCCCGCACGGCAGAGTTTCCGTTAGCCGAAATCTAAAATTCTGCGGTCAACATGTCGCTTATTGTTTAGGTGTCCTTTGACACTCAGGCAGTCATATCATTAGCTAGAACTAGCTAGATCTGATCGATATGGACATAAACGCGAGTGAAGACTAATCGGACAGGAGAGAGAGATCAGAGATCAGCTGCTGCTGACGGAGAAAAAGAGCCCTGCCTCTCCCCACCTCTGCTGCTAAATCCACCGCGGAGAATAAACAGAAGGGCAACCATGGAAACCATGCTCGGAAGTCTTCTTCGCTGCTTTTGGTGTATTTTGTGGCGGAAGTACAGCGCCACTTACAGGCCCGGCACATGTACTACGCGTCTCCAGCGGGTCGAGCGGTCTCGTGTGGAAGGACACGTTTCTGGTGCCTATTGCGTGTGGACGGAAGACTTTTTTGTTAACGATTTCGGTTCGTTTGCGTTACCGTTCTCGTGCGGCTGCAGCCTAAGTTAGACTACATAACAAATTGCTAACACTAGTCGCATGAAAAATGTAAAAACCTGTTTAAACTTGATTCTAACTTGGTGGGAGCTTTACAAAAATGTATTTAAGAGACAAGAAAGGAAACAAAAGAAATAGACCCTAAAGATGAAACACAGTAAACTTTTTAAAGATAATGATAGCCTCTTTATTAGCATGTAATTGGTTTTTGGTTGGTACATTATTCGGCAATTTATCCACATCATATCCAAGATTCTGTAATCCTCATTAGGGTGAGAAGTTATTTTGCAGCGGCATATGTTCTGTTTTTAAATGTCAGCAAAAATGCAGCCAGTAGTTTTTATAAATGTCCCACTTTGTAAAGTCAGGGATGCATTTGTTTGCTTTGTTATGGTTTTAAACCACAGGAACCAATAAAACGTCTTCCTTGTGTCCAACCACCTCTCTTTAGTCCCCTATTGAAGTCATGGACACCTCCTCATCGCCTCCATCGCCTCCACCTACAGCGTCTCTCTCCGCCGCCGCCATGGCAACAGCAGCTTCCAGCCTGGCCGCCCGCAACACCCGCTCGCAGCATTACAACCCGGAGGAGAACACCATCACCAACATCTGCACCTCCAACATCATCCTGGACCTCCCTCAGGTCACCACGCGCTCTCGAACCGGTGCTACGAAACCTCCGCCTCCACGAGCCCCTACGCCCCCTCTGCCCAACCCCCCCACCGTCACTAAGATCATCATCAAGCAGCTGCAGCTTCCTTCAGGTGTGGTTTCTTTTTGTAATATATTTTTTTATCGACATTTGGCAGCAAACATTGTACATCTTAAAGGTCACCTATTATGAAAAATCCACTTGTTCATGTCTTCAGGTGTGGTTTTGACGTCGACCACGGCCCCCCGCCAGCCGCCCCCCCTCCAGCAGATGCAGAGCGCCCCCCCGCCCCCCCGGCTGCAGCTTCACACCCAGCCGCCTCCACCTCTTCAGGCCAAACCTCGAGCCTCAGCTCCTCCTCCGCTGCAGATCAAGGTGGTGCCGAAGCAGCCGATCATCGTGACGTCGGCGGGGGAATCGCCGTCGTTTTCGGGTCTGACGGAGGAGATGGGGCAGATTGGGGATGAATTGATGACGGAGGGAGAGGAAGGAGAGGAAGTGGCAGAGGAAGGGGTGAGTTCAGCAACACTTTAAGCAACCGATGCATTCAATGTCTGTAGCTCTGACATGGGTGATTTTATAAATACTGTACATCTCCATCTTCATGTACTTGTTATATAGACACTAGGGCTGCAACAAACGACTAATTTGATAATCGATTAATCTATCGATTAATGAAACGATTAATCGATTATTCGGATCGTTAAGGTTTTAACTGTACTACTACTTTTATCGATACTGCTTATCGATCCGGTCCTTTAACGATAGTCTTATCGGTTCTTTTGAAAATAAATAAGGTAAATTAACTAAACAAATTGTGAACAAAATTAACATTGCTTTTTATTTAAATTAAATAAATAATATTTCACATCAAAAGAAACAACAGTGTTTTAACAAATCATATTAAATAATCTGATGACAGAATTGTAAACAGAATAGCTGAAACTTTAACAAAATAAATAACTCAGTTACCTCTAATCATTAACCCATGTTTGAATCATTAAGTTAACTCTGTGTGTTGCTGCTAGCATACATAACACCTGACGTGGAAACGTTACTCGTGGATGGGGCTACAGAGCTACTAGAAAGACAGTCGAACCCGGTGCATTCCTCCGTCTGGATGTGGTGCACTTTTGCTAAATGTTTAGACAAAATGCTCGTGTTACCGCCCTTAGATACTAAACTCTTATTGCACTTTTGGTAACGAGCATTGTCCACATCGAGACGGGTAAAGTTTAACCACACCTTGGAGCGCTTCTCTCCGCCATCTCCTCCGTGTGTGTGTGTGTTGCATGTATGTAGCAGAGCGTGTGTGTAAACTGCCCCGCCCCCTCGCACACAGACGGGGGAGAGAGAGAGATCTCTCGTCTGGATTGGAAAGATCGAAAATACATCATAGACGCATTTTGTAGTCTTTTTGCATATTAGAAACGGAGTTGGCGACACTAAGACTGCGATATAATGTTTATGTAGCAATAATACATATGACATATATGTTTTAAATGTCTGCTGTACCGATAAAAAGACCGATAACGTTGGAGCTGAACTGCCTGTGAAACACACGTGATGACGTCACCAACGAATCGACGACTGAATTAGTTGGCAACTAATTTGGTCATCGATTTTAATCGATTAAGTCGATTAGTTGTTGCACCCCTAATAGACACATGATTTTTTTCTAGCATTTGGACTATCGATGTTGGTCTTTTTTACATGTCTTTATTATAAATTGTGCATAGATTCTGTATCAATTACACATACACAAGTATTACATTTCCCGACATCCAGCACGGCAAATATGGTTCACAAACATGATGAAAACAATAGGCGCTTTCAGACCAGAGTACTTTTCCCAGTATAGTTCCGATAGTTCTTGAAATTTTGCGTTCACACCAAAAAAATCCGGAACTAGAACTTAGTTCATGAGAACCTTTTCACCCCCTTTTTAGTCCCTGCTAGAGAGCAGGGACTTTCATGGGAGAAAAAGGTTCCCATTTCTGATTGGCTGGGCGAATTGCAAACCACGCCCCGTAAAACTCTGCTGGCATTAGCATTAGCATTAGCCCTGCGCACCAACGGAGAGAGAATAACTTATGGCAACACAAAAGAAAACATGGGAGCGGTGGAGTGATGAGGAGGTGTCGGCGTTCTGGCGATTTACTCGGAAGGCTTCAGTAGAAGCTGCTGGGAGTCCCAGCAGCTTCTACTGAAGCCAGTCCCCAACTCCGGGGACTTCCGGCCGGGGACTTCGGGTGGCAGTATACGCCGTGAAGTGGTTTGCGGCCTGCCAGTAAACCCAAAGCAGAAGAAGAAGAAGTGACTTCGTTTGCGGCTTCATTTGACTAATCCTCCCTCAGGGACTTATTCCGGTGTGAACGTGATCTGCTCTTTAGTTCATCAGAACTAAAGAGTTCTCATGAACTAAGTTCTGATGAACTAAGTACGGCAAAGTACTTGGTGTGAAAGTGCCTAATGTCACAAAAAAGGAAAACATTTAATAAATATGCCCTATACATACAGTATATATACACAAACACGCACACATATACAGTATATACACACATACATACATACATAGAATAAAGTCATCGGTGCCTCCCCATAGATCTCAGCCATGATGTATTATCTTTTTAATTTACACACGACATCTAATGCACGTCTGTCCGTCCCTGAGGTTTCTTCATTTATTCTCCCGTTAACTCTGGGTTTTCATTGGAAGTGTTTCCTTGTCCAGCGTGAGGGTCAGAGGACAGAGGGTGTCATATTCTGTATAAACTGTAAAGCCTTATTAGGAGACAAATGAAACATGTGTGATATTGGTCTTTACAAATAAGCTTTGATTGATTGTTTTATTGATATGTACATCTTTTTTCAGATGGAGGTGGAAGTGAACGTAGCCACGGTCCCGAGTGTGCCCCCCCCCTCCAGCCGTAACCTCTGTGTTCGCGCCGGCTGCACGAAGCCCGCCGTGGAGAACAAAGACTGGGACCTCGAGTACTGCAGCAACGAGTGTGTCGCCACGCACTGCAGGTGTGTGTGCACCACATCTGAGCCTTCACATGCAAATTAGTGATGTTATGTTCGCGAACGATCCGATTCTTTTGAACGGCTCTTTGGTACGAACGAAGGGAACCGAGGTGAGAGCCGATCTTTTTATCGTTGGTTCGCTGCCTGCCATAAATCCACTCGCCTTCACAGGAACTTGCTTTCCTGAATGCACATTACCCATAGATGATGATGGCATAACGCGTGCTGCTTGAGTAGTCGTTCGGCTGGCTGAGAGATGTAGCAAGTTATACATTTTTCTGTGAGTAAAAGTAGATTTCTCGTAATACGGTCAATCAGGATCCTGGTGATTATTTTGCAGATAAAACTATCAACCCCGCCCCCTTAAAAAAAAAACGGCTCTTTTGAACGGCTTTTTTCGACGGCTCCCTTCAAAGAGCCGTAATTCCCATCACTAATTCAAATCAAGGCTTTATTGTCATTTGCACATTAGCTACAGTGTAGATATGGCAATGAAATACTTAGGTCACAGGCTCCTCCAACAGTGCAACATATATATATATATATATATATATATATATATAATATATATATATATATATATATATATAATATATATATATATATATATATATATATATATATATAGAACAATTAAGACAGATAAAATAGTGCAAGTAAATACAAATAAAATAGGAATAGTCGGAGAGGAGCCAAAGACACGGCAGCCATCATCACCGGCGCCTTCTTACACTACAATGCATATGAGTATCCGATGTATTTATTCTGTGTCATGTAAAATAGAAATCCCTGGCTTTATTACTAACTGATAGAATCCAGGGGAGGGGGTTATTATTTCAAGAAAAAGATTAGAGTCATAAATAAAAATAAAAAACTCGCATTTTATGAGAAAAAACTGATATACTGTCAGATATTCAGTCATTAATTTGGGCGAAAAACTGTCTGAATACGCCCAATTTATGGCAATGTCTAGTCAAAGTCTGAAATAACAACTATTTCCTCATTGCGAAATCCAATTCGAAGTTTTGATAGTTTAACCAAGAGATTATTTTGCAATTTTATCACTTTAATCTCAGAAAATATCCGAAAAGTTGTTGTTTTTTGTGTAAATGTCCTACTTACATCTCTGAATGTTGCCCCAGCCCCACAATACTCTGAACAGTTTTCAACTCTGGTTCCGAAGTCTCCCTCTTTTCCAGACATTGACACCGTGCATATATGTCAGAAATGTATTTGATTTCTTCTTCTCTCCTCCACAGAGATGTGTTCATGGCCTGGTGCGCCATCCGAGGGCAAAACTCCACCACCGTCACATAAGGAGAGGACAGATCTGACTGAAGAGAAGTGATACACGGAGAGAAAAGGACAAAGAATAACACATGAAATGCAAAAGAGCCGAAAGATGAAATGAATGAATGATCAGGCTCAGGTATCGGCACATAATGGTCTGATTTATCATGCTTCATTGACGACGAGAACCAAAAGGGGTTCTGTCACAGAGGAAATTATTCGTAAAATCACTACAATATACTTTACTGTAATCGACACTCTGCACAAAAAGCCCTGGAGCAGAAAAGCAACTCTTGGAAACACTGCAGTGGGAATGTCGGATCACAATAAGGACGTTACGTTGAAGAGAAAGCAGAAGAAGAAACTTCCAATTCATCATCTATTGTGAATCTGAAGTATGGATTTGATATAGAAAAAGTTTTATATGAAATAATGTTATTAATTGTTTTGAAAGGAGAAAAAAGTGCAGAAAGGAAATCATGAATTTTTGAGTTTAATTGTATTATTTTACAGACTTCCACTTCATATGTGTACGCTCTTCCCTTTACTGTTACAATGAGGATCAACTGAAGTGAATGTAATCTAAATGTTTCATTGATCTTCGGTGATGTGCTTTTGGCGCCGAGTCGTTACTTTACTGGTTTTACGCACAAACCAGCAACAACTGGGCAAAGCACAAACAATATTTAAATGTCATTTCGAGCCATTCAAAGGGTTACATGTTTGTAATTTTGTGACAACGTGGAAATAAATCTGCCACTGCGAGTTTGTCACCTTTTTAATAAGCCACCCTTTGAGGGAAATAAACTACAATCATGTGAACGGTGTCTATTCAAACTAAACAGGTGCTAAAATCCAGTAGAAAATGTAACTCTAGCATTTTCTGTTTGCAATACCCTAAAAGAGATCTTTTTGTGGTGCAAATTGGGTTTGATGAGAATCATTTGCGGTGACATTTAATTGAATCTTGGATTGAAATAAACTCACCAGCTCTGACAACGCTACTGTAAGGGGGAAAGGGAATACTACATGAAGATGCTTTACTTTGTAACATTACAGTGTTTAATTTAAGAAATCTGATTTCAGGTCTGAATAATTAAGGAAGGAAATGGTTGCTTCCAGAAAAAAAAAACTGTTTCCAGTCGGATGAAAATGCAGAAATCTGTTCTGGTTTATTGTAGATATCCTGGAAATGTTTTTAATGATGAAATAAAAAATATTTTATGTTTTAATATACTCCTGGTGATGCACTTTTTTGTTTCAGGATGACAGCTGGATTTGCATTTAGTTGGGTTCTTGTGCAAAGATGTATTTTGGTAAACCTAGCATGGTCAATTCAGAAAATGGAAGAGAGTTATTTGAAAAAACTGTAAAGGGGATCGACGAGGTTGTGTTAAGGAATGCTTAAGAGTGAATGGACAGATAAAGGCAAAACTCACAAAGATATGTAACCACACCCAACAGAACAGAAGATAGCACTGATACTGTAGATACTTACATACAGATAGCTAACAGAAATAGCACCAGCATGCTCATTACATGCTAACAGGTCAAGCCATGCCTGCTTCTCTTCTCCCTACAGGCAATATAAAAACAACTGTGAACAGATTTCTAATTTACTTAAGGATATCTGGCTACAGAGAAATTGCAAGACAAAGTTGGACAACCACTCCTCCAGCCTGCTGATCAATATTCGAAAGGGTCTTCGGACATAAGTAGAACCCCTACGTTAAAGGTCCCCTATTATACTGTTTTTCATCAATATATTACAGGTCTCAGGTATATACAGAACGTGTCTCTGAAGTGTTTGGCTGGAATACCAAACAGATCATTGCAGCATCCCATAATCCCCTCTGTTTCAGCCCTGTTTCCAAAGTGCTGATTCTCTGTCTGTTACTTTAGATGAAAATAAGGAGCCCTCCCCACGCCCCTCTGAGAGAGATTTGGTTAAAAAGAACACAATGGTGCTCTAGGAGGAGATTCAGGTGATAAGATGGGGGGGGGGTTACCTTGGTTGGTTGGTGATTGGCTAATGGTTACACAAGCCAAAAAATCGTTATGACATCATAAAGTGGCCAAAATCTGATCAGCTCATTTTCAGACAGGTTTTTATATAAATGGATCGGGACAAAAAGAGAGAGAATCTTTTTTCCTGAAACTTTCAGAATCTCTTTTCACAGAGGGGACACATGTTGATGTAGAAAAGACAGGAACAAGTGGATTTTGCATAATAGATGACCTTTAAGGTTTTCATGTTGGAGCTCAACCTGGGTAAATGGCAAGTGGATCTAGCAGAATTAGGAATAACTGTATTGATTGGCATAACAGAAATGGGAATGATTATATTATGTATTCTAATAAGGATCAATGTCTAACCCTTTCAATATTTAGAGTCGGACTTGGGACGCCTAGAGTAAACACCAAATGTTGAACTCAAAAGGTAAACACGAGTTAGCAGTTTTGGAACGGTCAAGACCATCCTGACCTTATTAAACAAATACAAAAAAACTTCTGTAGTGATTTAAGCCAATGCCTAAACGAGACGTGGGTCGAAGGAAGTATTCATAAGTACAGTGAAGTACAAACAGTATATGAAGAACTGAACACATTGAGGACCGCCATGATGGAAGAAATTGACACATTTCTTGACACCCTCTCTCAGGAAATGGAGAGTCTGGGGGTCGTCAACCAGTCAGAGGGAAATGCTTTGTTGGGGTCTTCACTGGAAATGGGAAGGAGTACGGAAACATTTAGTCAAACACTTAATCCCATCGGCTCTCAGTTCAGCAGTTCGTCCGCGGTCCACATCGATGTCCCGTTGGGTGACGTCCAGCTGACCACTATAGACGTGTCAGACCTCAGATCCCAACTGGGGATTGGTTTAGGAGTCTGGAACATTAATCCACAACCACAGTCGCACCAAAACCCTCTGTCGGACACGGCATCGCCCAACAACTCGCTCCAGCATGACGACACGGATGACTGTCCAACGGTGAGTTTTAAAACCCTTTTTTTAATAATCACTTAACCCAAGCAAATTGATACATACATACTACACTAAATGATGTGTAAATGCTACACCAATCAATATCTGGAAGGGTTAAATAAAGAAATGATTTGTGAAAACTGTTTCTAATATGCATTGTTCCCCCTGTCTGATCAGAGCTTCCTGGTTGAGTCTCCGGTTTCTAGCACTGTCTCTCCTGGAGTATTTTCCCTCGACCCATCCTTTTCCGATTCCCCACTCTCTGCCCCCATATCTAGCATCACTTCAATTGTCGGGCGGAAAGGAGGCGCAGGACGAAAGAAGGGGAAGAAGAAGAAGAAAGACCCCAACGAGCCTCGGAAACCTGTGTCGGCCTACACTCTTTTCTTCAAGGACTCTCGGGCCACTATCAAAGGACAAAACCCCAAAGCTACCTTTGGAGAAGTTTCTAAGATAGTGGCCTCCATGTGGGACAGTCTGGGGGAGGAGCAGAAACAGGTGAGAGGGGGAGGAGGAAACTCCTTCAACTTCAATTGTGCTCATAGCTGTTTAACTTTACCCATCAGTCCATCTTTCTAGCTGTTGAAGGGGTCATTTATGTTCACTGTGAACATATGACTGTACCTCCAACTGTGTGCTTCAGTTCAGGATCAATGGACAAAGATGTTCTGACCTGGAAGTATAAAGATGTCTTTAAAAGTATTTGTGGCAGACCAAATAACATTTGTAAAGATTAATTGCATGCCTAATTTCAGTGCAAATTCCCCCTTTTTTCAGGTTTACAAGAGGAAAAACGAAGCAGCAAAGAAGGATTACTTGAAGGCGCTGACAGAGTACAGAGCTGGACAGATTTCTCAGGTGAGGTGCAAGTATTTTGTTTACAAAAACTATGACTTGATATATTCGTCAACAACCTTTTTTCTCCATGACTCCATTGCAATTAGATGTTGTCAAGGTTGAGCTCCAAGTGGTCTGCAGACATTCACTGATAGATGTCAGCCAGACAAGCAGAGATTCATGCACCCAACTGGGTTTTAGACCGGGGAATAGACAGAATAATTTCAATGTCATCTGTGTAGCCGTGTTATGAAAAGCCCTGATAATTAGTTTACGGAGAAAAGAGGAGGGGACCCAGGATGGGACCCTGAGATACTCATGAGTCATTTAGTTGGAGTTAAAGAAGCATTCAAGTTAGAGCATTCTCTGTTGAGTATGAGTCAAGAGCAAGGAAGTCAGTCAGTCCAGTGACTGTAATGATTGAGGACTAAATATCAAGCACTTCTGCATGTAAATTACGTTTTGCTGATACCCTTACCAATGCTTATCAGTCAAATTAGTCCACCACACGTTCATCTGTTCGGTTAGTGTGTTAGCTTGGTTGTTAATGGTTACGTGATGTTGTGTCCTCTCCATCCATCCTCTCATCAGGCCCCTACTGAAGTCACCCCTTCACCTCCACCTACATCTCCCACTTTCATAACAACATCAGCCTCCAACCACATCGACCAGACCACCAAGCCCCAGCAATACAACCCTGAGGAGAACACCATCACCAACATCTGCACCTCCAACATCATCCTAGACTTGCCTCAGGTCACAACGCGCTCACGCACTGGGGCTATCAAATCCCAACCTCCACCCTTTACCACCCCTCTGCCGAACCACCCAACTATCACCAAGATCATCATCAAGCAGATGAAACTGCCTTCGGGTGTTGTGTGGATGACTGCCGCCTCGCCAAGCCAACCGCCACCACATCAGATAATGAAGAGCAACCCTCTTAATTTGAAGGTGCAGCAGATGATGCACGTTCAGGCGCCTCCATCTCTGCAGGCAGAACCACAAGTTTCTTCCACTATTCTGACTCCGCTGCAGATCAAGGTGGTCCCAACGTCGAAGCAGCCAATCTTTGAGACCTCAGCAGCTGAATCGCCAACTTTGGGTTTGACTGTCCAGGTGGGAAAGTTGGCTGGAGAGGAAGTGGCGGAGGCAGAAGAAGAGGTAAGCCCAGCAACACAGACTGAACATGCTCATTTCTACCTTCCCAATTATACAACTGTTGCATTAAATGTCTTAAAGGTCACCTATTATGCAAAATCCACTTTTTCATGTATTTTCTACATAAACATGTGTCCCCTCTGTGTAAATAGATTCTGAAAGTTTCAGGAAAAAAGATTCTCTCTCTTTTTGTCCTGATCCATTTATATAAAAACCTGTCTGAAAATGAGCTGATCAGATTTTGGCCACTTTATGATGTCATAACGATTTTTTGGCTTGTGTAACCATTAGCCAATCACCAACCAAGGTAACCCCCCCCCCTTATCACCTAAATCTCCTCTTAGAGCACCATTGTGTTCTTTGTAACCAAATCTCTCTCAGAGGGGCGTGGGGAGGGGCTCCTTATTTTTCATCTAAAGTAACAGACAGAGAATCAGCACTTTTGAAACAGGGCTGAAACAGAGGGGATTATGGGAAGCTGCAATGATCTGTTTGGTGTTTGGAGCCAAACACTTCAGAGACATGTTTTTTATATATCTTAGACCTATAATAAAGTAATGAAAAACAGTATAATAGTGGACCTTTAATTGCTCTGGAGTGAAATGTTCAATTTTGTTTCGCAGATGGAGGTTCAGGTGAACGTTGCCCCTGTCCAGAGTTTGACTCCCATCGCCAGCTGTAACATTTGTGTGCGATCTGGCTGCACCAACCCTGCAGTAGAGAGCAAAGACTGGGACTACGAGTACTGCAGCAACGAGTGTGTCGCCACACACTGCAGGTGTGTACACTTGCAACATGCAAACCAAATCTGGAGTTTCGTGAAATTATGTTTGATTGTCATCGAGTTTTTCATTAAAGTAGTGAGTTCCTGTAGATGTTTTTGTGTTCAGCCATGCAAACCTAGAAGCTTTAAAGGCCTTAAATAACTTGTTGGCAGCCATTTAGCAGGTGTTTGGATTTGGTGAAGATGACAACAGTCTGTATCTGGTAATAACAACTAGGGCTGCAATAACAATTATTTTGTAAATGTTATATCTACATTACACCCTGCATACAGCATGTCATGTAAAAAGAATATTTTCTCTTCCACAGTGATGAGTTCATGGCCTGGTGCGCCATCCGAGGGAAAAACTCCACCACCGTCACATAGGAAGAGGACACAAGAGAAGGACAACGAATAAAACATGCAATGCAAAAGAGCAGAGCAATTAAATCAATGAATAATCAGGCTCAGGTTTCAAATGTAATGTTTATTTCTGTGATCAATACTGTTCATAAACAGCTCCCCAGCAGAAAAATCACTGTTGGAAATACGGCAGTGGGAATAACGGATCAAAATAAGGACTTTACACTCAATATAAAGCAGTAGAACAAACTTCCAAAGGATAATCTATTGTGTATTTGAAGTACAGACTTGACAAGAAGAATGTTTAATATGAAAGAAACTGTACCCTGTGAGATGAAATTCAGTAATTTGGTCTGTTTTGTTGTAGAAATCCTGTAAATGTTTTTGATTGTGCAAATACAATATTTTATGTTTTATTATACATGTGGTGATGCATATTTGGCCCTTCAACTACAGCTCTAGTTGCATTTATGTTCAAATCTGTGATACATTCAACATTTTCTAATATAAGTTATAATAATGAATACAAATCAATATGTTTTACTAGACTAAAAAACATAGAGTTGAGAAAACAAATGTATAGCATACCAAATACATTTTCATCAATATGGCTTTTGATAACACAAAAAAAGGCAGAACAAGCGAGTGTTACACATGTGTTTATCATCATTGCAGTTTCTATCGCGAGATTAACGTCACGAGAAAGTGTTTGATGACGATGGCGGGAAAAGCCACCATGGCGGGAAAAAGCAGCGTGGTCAACACCAGACAGGGGGCGCTGCTTCTCAGTGCAGAGCTACAAAAAACATTAAGATGCGCCACATTTCATCAAATAAAATCTCAAAGTAACAAAACAAAATGTCAGGAATTCCCCAGGCATTTAGACTTTTGCTTTTTCACTTTAACATTTCAGTAAGGAGCCAGTAAAAGGTGGCTTTTAGGGTTTTAAATAACCTTTGTTTATTATAATTGATATGTGAATAGTCGAAGGGGGAGGGAGAGGAAGAACTGGAGGAAGGGAAAGCAGGAGGGGGGGCGAAGGAGTTAATTATACAGATTGGGGTGTGTGTGTGTGCATGGTTGTGAGTGTGGCAAATCGCCAAAATACATTATATTTTAATAATTTTGCGTATTTTTATCGACTAATAAGGGTTTTTGCGTTGTGCTTTTTTTTTTTTTTTTTACATAATTCTGTAGAGGAAAAGGCCTCTGGTCGCACACAAAAAATAATACAAGGGAAGCACCAGCAGCAGCAGCATAGTGTTGCGTGGATCTGTGCAGGCGTGGAAAAAGAAAAGTGCGTTATTGTTAGTTGATCATCCTCATCCGGCCTGCTGAGAAGCGAAGCCGGGAGCTGGAGTTTGCAACTCAACCATGGCGGTAAACCTGGACAAAGATGCTTACTACCGCCGGATCAAGAGATTATACAGCAACTGGAAGGTAAAAATGAAGTGTGGGAGTCAAACCCTCTCCTGTGGTTAACTTTAACGTGGAGAAAGTGCGCTTTGGAAGATGAGCTAACCGCGTTTTTCTGACTGTGTTGTCGGCTAAATCGGTGCCGTTTCCTGGCCTGCTTGTGGCACAAACAACCCGTCCTTCGGTTGCACGATTTCACTTTCTTCACTTCATTTTAAACAATTTTTTACGCTGATTCACTGGTTTTCTATCAGACAAAACGGGCTAACTAATGCTAACACACTTTCCATCCCCATTCACCACGTTAGCTAGCATACTAGCCGAACAAATACATGTGTGTTGGACTAGTTTCACTAATAAACAGTGTTAAGGGGATCATATCAACATGATTTACCATGCAGACGTGCTTTAAATTTGGTCCTAAATCATTAAAGTCACTGTTGGCTTGTGTAATTTATATTTATGTCACTACATGCTAATGTTAGCTGGCTAGTGAGTTTACAGCCGAGCTAACAAACTAGCCGAACAGGTAAATGTGTGGTGAATAAACGTGGACTAATTTGACTAATAAACAGTGTTGTGGTGACATTGAAACATGCCTTTCCATTCAATAGTGCTTCACATTGGGTCCTAAATCATTAAATTCACTGTCAGTTTGTGATTTTTGTTTATGTCACTACATGCTAATGTTAGCTGGCTAATTAGCATCAGAATAACGTCAGCATCCGAGTAACATGTGCAGGATGTCTGCAGCCTCTGGAAGTGACTTAATAGTTTAAGTGTTTTTAGTTTGCTACAGATAACGATGTGTTTATTTTCAAGTCACAAACTTATTTTAGAAGTTGTATCTTGATGTTTCATGAAGAGTTTTCACTTGATAGTGCAGCCACATCATGCAGTCTGATGCATTGTTCATTAAACAACGCCTCATGTGCAATGTAACTCTAATTTAAACACTTTTAAATAAGCTTTGTATGACCCTTAACTCTATTGTGTGCTGCCAGGTGATGCAGCATCAGGTGCTGATGTGGCAGATGTGTTACAAATCAACTTTACACTGATGCTACCACACATAGCTTCATGTAACACATGACTCTTTGTCTAGCAGAGATGATTACTGTGAATGAAGTAGGAGTACTTCCAGTATAGATTTCATGCATAACATTAAGTGTGCTTTTATTGTTTTGTTTCCCAGAAAGGAGAAGATGAGTTTGGAAAAGCTGATGCCATTGTGGTGTCTGTAGGAGTGGACGAGGAAATTGTGTACGCCAAATCCACAGCCATACAGGTGAGATACAACAGGATTTTGCTCTCTTGACTTCCATATAGGACCATAAATTAAAGCTACGTGGGAGTAAATATGCATGTTAAGAGTTATATGCATTAATTACCCAATCAAAATCAGTTTTAAGCACCAGTTTTGTTTTTTAAATCACTTAAATATTCACCGTAACGCTTTCTTTTCCCCCTCAGACATGGCTGTTTGGCTACGAGTTGACGGACACCATCATGGTGTTTTGCGACACCAAAATCCTCTTTCTCGCCAGCAAGAAGAAGGTGGATTTCCTCAAACAGGTGGCTATAACTAAAGGCAACGAGAACGCCAACGGTGTGCCGCCCATCACCCTGCTCACCAGAGAAAAGGTAACCTGTTAAAGACACAGGTAACGGCTGAATACAAACCCCACTTTGTACAATTACATGTAAACCATTTGAAGATACGAGTGTGTGACTTGTTTGTGATTTGTGAGGCAGTTTGCTCTTGTTTTTTTATTCCCTTGTCTGAGTAATCCTAATGTATTGCTATTCTGTGTCACACGTCTCAGAATGAAAGCAACAAGGCTAACTTTGACAAGATGATCGAGGCGATCAAAGGCAGCAAAGAGGGAAAGACGGTGGGAATATTCAGCAAGGACAAATTCCCCGGAGAGTACATGAAGAGCTGGAACGAAACGATCAGCACTGAGGGTCTGGAGAAGGTAAGAGACGATCAAAAATGTCACTTATAGATGAATTTTTTTACCTCTGCGTGATCCATTGTTAACACCTCTCTTTTTTCATGGCTTCCTGTCTGCAGGTAGACATCAGCGCTGTGGTTGCGTACACGATGGCGGTGAAGGAAGACGGAGAGCTGAACCTGATGAAGAAGGCGGCGTCCATCACCAGCGAGGTTTACTCCAAGTTCTTCAAGGAGCGCGTCATGGAGATCGTTGATGCCGACGAGGTGAGGAGAAGGCACCGTGGATTATCTTTAAACTGATGATTGAATAACCCTGTTACTGTGCGATTGCTGGTAGCTTGTACTGGAATTACAGCAAAAAAATGATTAGCATCAGCATCCTGGAACAATTTCTGTGATTAGCATTAACATTGTGTCCTATCATGGCACGTGTTTTTTGTATCCTGATTGAAGCTTTATTGAACCATATACTCCTACATGTAGAGGTAATTTGTCTGGAGTTGTATAATAGAGACTTTATTCCCCTCTTGTTTCCCCTCTCAACAGAAAGTGCGTCACAGTAAGCTGGCGGAGTCGGTGGAGAAGGCGATCGAGGAGAAGAAGTACCTGGGGGGTGCAGACCCTTCTACCGTGGAGATGTGTTACCCCCCCATCATCCAGAGCGGAGGAAACTACAGCCTTAAGTTCAGCGTCGTCAGGTAACAGAGACGTGATTTTGGTTAAAGCTGTTGTTAGAAATGTGACTTTTTTTCTTTTTGGCATATGTAGAGGGTTACTTTTTAACATTATTTAGTTTGCTTGAATTGGAAAGTTTGACTTCCTTAGAGTTGCAACTTATGATTTTCTGTTAATTAGGCTCTCCATTTATTGTTTGGTCAAATAAATGTCTAGAAAATGGGGACAAATGCTCCTCAAGATCTCTATAAAACACCAAGAAGACGCTTTCAAATAGCTTGTTTGTCAGGACAACAATTCAAAACTCAATCATATTTAGTTTATTGTCATATTACAAAAAGAAAAGCATGTACGTGGGACTAGGGAATGTTTGGTATTTTTACACGGACATTAAAATAAAATGGTTGAAGAAAATGTGTTATTTAAACTGTTACGGTAAAACAAAAAATTGGAAAACACTGTTAATTAATTATTCTATAATTTGTAAAACTACAGTGTTAAAAACGACAATTTCCAAATAAAAAATGGTATTACATGTCACTTGTTAGACGCTTTTATCCAAAGCGACTTACATACTCAATACTGGTACAAGTTGAAGCGTTTGTTTGAACAGTTTGCAGGAGGCAGCTACTTGCTTTCAAGCAGAACAGGGGCAGACAAACTTAGCGGGAGTGTTTACGTGTTCGACGTAATGACGTACAACTTCCTCGACAACTTCTGTAGTCCTATTCAGCCACTTGTTAACAACCATCGTTTTTCAGACACGTCAACTCTTCAGAAATCACCAGTGGGGTCACTGCTGATGCATTTAATGTCGTAGAACAAAACGTGAGCCGTCTCTTAAATGTGTCTCAACCACAGACCTTATTTCCAGCTACTTTCCAAAATCCTATGGAGAAATCCCATTGGCTCTGAGACCAGGGAACAGGTAGTGGTAAAATGCTGACTCACTTCCGGGTTTTAGGACTCGTTCCTCCATACGATCATTGAATGTTACCCCGGTCATGGTTTTAACAAACACTTCTCCCTTTTCTGTTCCAGCGACAAGAACCACATGCACTTCGGTGCCATCACGTGTGCCATGGGGATCCGCTACAAGTCGTACTGCTCCAACCTGGTGCGCACCCTCATGGTCGACCCCCCCCAGGAGATGCAGGACAACTACAACTTCCTGCTGCTGGTGGAGGAGGAGCTGCTCAAACACCTCAAACACGGTGAGTTCAGCAGATATATTCCTGCACTTGCAGAATATTGAAGTATGAATGCTTGTTGTTTGTATGTTGTCTTCTCCTGAATGTTTACGTCTCTTGTTGGTTTTGTGTATTTTTGATGGCACCTTAAAAAAAGGAGTAGCTCTAGTACTCATATAATGACAATAAAGGATTTTATTCTATTCTATTCAGGGGCAGAAAAGTTCAATTATTCATTATTGTGTAGAATATGTTCGTGATTCATCTCTTTTTAAGGCTAATGCCCATGGCAGCTTTTAGGAGCAGAAGGACATGTTTTTATAATGCTTTTTTAATTCAAACAACTGTCCGAACCTTAAATACTGTCAAAAACAACAAAGAAAGGCATAAAAATCCTCATTTTTAAACGCGTTAAATCTAAAATGTGGCTTTTTGCTTGAAAATTGCTTGAAATGTCACTCGATTATCAGAAATGTTGTTTAAACAGAACAGAAATCAACTCGCAGCTCTAGAACAAAGTGTTGCTGTATAAAAGTGTGAAAAAGTGCAATTTTTGGGGTGTTTTTCTGTTTTATAAACTTCTTTCTCTCCACAGGTGTGAAAATCAGCGACGCCTACAACGCCGCTCAGGATTACGTGAAGAAGGAGAAGTCGGAACTCGTGGCAAAGCTGACCAAAAACCTCGGGTAAAAACACATCAATTACATATTTCTTCCCCAAATGTGGGCACACACACAGTTTTCTCACTTCTTCATTTGTTGTTGTTTGTAGCTTTGCAATGGGAATCGAGTTCAGAGAAGGCTCCTTGGTTCTGAACGCCAAAAACCAGTACAAACTGAAAAAAGGTGAATATCTGGCACCTTCAGATTTAAAATCGTTATGTTTCATCGCTCAAAACTCTTTAAAAAAGGTTAAATACATTAAGAAAGTGTTCGAAAATGTGTGTATCTGTGTCCTCCAGGCATGGTGTTGAGCATCAGTTTGGGTTTCGCTGACCTCGTGAACAAAGAAGCCAAGAAGGACGAGCAGAAAAAGTACGCCTTGTTTATCGGCGACACAATACAGATCAACGAGGTAAGATTATCCTCCTGCCGAGAAGTCACAAAGACGGCAAACGTATTCAAATATGAATCACAACCCTAAAATATGTTGTAACAGGAGGACGCTGCCACGATACTCACACCCGTGAAGAAAAAGATCAAAAATGTGGGAATCTTCTTGAAGGTACGTGTCTTTTTGAATCCCTAAAGTCACATGATCTCGCAAATGTTTCAAATGATCGTGCGTGTGTGTATTTGGTAAGAGAGATTTAGCAGTAAGGAAAGCCAGTGCTAAAAAGCCGAACTTCCTTCCTGTCTGAGCGATATCACAAGCCAACAATAACACACACACACACACACACACACACACACACACATACACTCACTCACTCACTCATCTGTCGCTCGCTACTACTTGAGGGCAGTGCACACAGATCAGGTGGATCAGAAGGTTCCATGTGAATGGTACACACACACACACACACACACACACACACATACATATCTAGAAGCAGGACAGCCTGGGAGTTGTAGACTCTCCACCATCCTTCTTAAGAACATAAAGAATAGATAGGTACTGTATGAACTGCTGAAAAGGAGAATGTGTTTGAATCTCCTGCTCAGTGTACTATTTTGAGGAAATTCTAGAGCGCTTATAATTTGATAAAGGATGTGTTGAGTTTGTGTTAACAGCGTAATGCAGGAACAAAAATCTATTGAGGCAAATTGGAGCAGATCAGAAACAAAGCGTTTTCTAAAATGAGAGAAAATGTACTTATCGGAGTGAATTGGACATGAAAGCTGTCTCTAATATAAGCCTGCTTCCAATTAAGGTCTCTGCAGTAGGGTCCAATTAAAGGGGCCATGTTATGCTTTTGGGGGATTTCCCCTTCCTGTAGTGTGTTTTATTTAGGTTTTTGTGCATGTCAATGGTCTGCAAAGGCTAAAATCCTACAGCTTCTCTCACACAAAGAGGTGCTGCAGAACAGGCGGTATGAGGAAAATAAAGAGCTTTTTGAACATTAAAACATGGAAAGATGTCACAGGAGAGACACAACATACATACAAGAGTTAAAAAAATGAGCCCCCTTTAAGGTTTCTACGAGTATTTGAGAGTTGACGGTAAAAAGTGTCTACTTCATGTTTTATTATGGGATTATTAAGCCGGCTGCCATCTCTGTTTTCTGTTTTTTTGTGTGCAAACAAGTGTTCCCCCCCCCCCCCCCCCCGCTGTATCCTATGTTACTTTTTCTTTGATTTAATTATTAAATAAATAACTATTTTCATGATCATGATTTTGTAAATCCCAGATTTCCTGTAATTTCCATATTTGGTGTTGAACATGTTTCTGTTTTCTCGTGCTCTCCAGAATGACGATGAGGAGGATGAGGAGGAGGAAGGAGACGATGCCGAGGAGCTGCTGGGAAAAGGAGCTCGCAGCGCCGCCCTGCTGGCAGACAGGACCAGAGTAAGTGTGTGTGTGTGTGTGACTGGTGATCAGTTTATTTGGCACCTTTTACAGAGTGTTTATAACTAAGGGTGTGAATGTTTTTGTACCTTACCAGCTACTTGGGAAGGTAAGTTTTTCATGCTTTTTTTGTCTAAAATCTCATCTGGTTTATTTCTAAGATTCCACTTACTGATGGGGGAAAAAGAAATACGCCTTTTTTGTAATTTTTCGTTCTTTGAGTGAGTTGTTTTTTGTGTGCCTTTTTTAGATTTTCCTGACCATCTAAAGCCGTGTAACACATGTTCACATTCTGCATGTGTGTTATTCTTTTTCTTGTCTCCCATCCTGTGTACACATTCCTGTGTTTTTCGGAGCGCCATCACTCATTTCTTTCTGTTGTCGAACCTCAGAACGAGATGACGGCGGAGGAGAAGAGGCGAGCCCACCAGAGGGAGCTGGCCAATAATTTGAACGAAGAAGCAAAGCGGCGTCTGACGGAGCAGAAAGGAGAGCAGGAGATTCAGAAGTGAGTGTTAAAACCTCAAAGTGCATTAGACTACAGATACGTATCTCTGTCACTGATCCGATTAAACGCAAGCTGTTCAAAGTCAACTTTATTGTCAATCTTCCAGTTTGTGTGTACAGACGGAGAGATCGAAATACCGTTTCCCACAATCCCGAATATAAAAACAAATGTATATAAAAAGACGTGTGCAAATATGTATACAGAATTAAAGACACATTTTTACATGTGCACACATTAAGACCGAAAGACCTGTTCCTCCATATGAGAACAACTACATGAGAAAAGGACCTAGATCTTAAAATGATCAAATGACATTTAGGCAACACACTTGGAAACAAGCACATGTTTTTAAGTTAGGAATAAATCAGCAATTCACTGACTTTTGAGAACGTAAGCTTGCTAAACTGTAGGCCTTTTTTGTGTTCTTTTAGCTTTTCCTAGCCTGTTTCTGTGTGTTTTTTTGTTGTTGTCATACTCAACTAGCAACTTACAAAAACATACACGCCTCTATTCAGGTTTGTGAATGAAGCATTACATGTTTGTCAATAGATTTCTGATACTGTCATTCAAAAAATTACATTTTAGTTATTGAAAACCGTTGAAAATGAGACGTCAGCATTTATTATACTAACCATTAATTTAACGGTTTTCCTATAAGGCTGTACATCGAAACATCGTATATGATTTTAGGTAAAGTGTCTTTGAGCATGAGGAAAAGCGCTATACAAATCCAATGTATTATTATATATCAGAGTATTGAAAGTCGTTGGATCCATGTTAATGTGGCTCAACCCTCACTGACTTAGATCAGTATTTCTGTAATTATAAGTTGTTTTAATAAGTGCCTGAATATCACTTGAATGGTGCTCAAACACAGCAGTGAGCAGCCACGGATTCCCACATGTGATTAAGTGACTTGTCTTTAATTAAGTCTTCTCTCTTCTCCTCTCCAGGGCCAGAAAGTCCAACGTGTCCTATAAGAACGTCTCTCAGATGCCCAGAGAAAAGGACATCAGAGACATGAAGATCTTCATCGACAAGAAGTACGAGACCGTCGTTATGCCCGTTTTTGGGATCGCGACGCCGTTCCACATCGCCACCATCAAGGTAAACTGAGATTATCCTCACCTGAACACCAGCCTTTTTTGTTATTTATTCGCCTCGTTATCTTCTGTGGAGGAAGTTCTTAAGAGAAACTGATAAATGATTCAAGTTTGTCTTTTGTTATATTTAATAAAGAAAGTCTATATACAAGTGACATCGATCCTAAATGTAGGAACAGAGCTACTTCATCCTCGGAGGATAGAGAAGTTCTGCACCCAGAACACAGCTTACAGTCACACTATATAGTAGAGAATATCCAACTGGTCCCACCCTTAAATTCCCTTATCATCTAAATCAGAGGTTCCCAACCTTTTTTGTCTCGTGTACCCCTTGAACTGGTCGCCATTCACTCGTGTGATAATTCGCCTACATTTTTCGTGCTTAAAACCCTTTGTGATCGTGTTTAACCCAACTGCTCCTAAATGAAAATCACTTGTATAACTCACATTCAATACAAATGCATTTCAACTTGACATGTCAGGTAAAACAAATGATGTTAAGACTCACTAAGACTCTTTTTTTTTTTAGGAGAAGACCCCTCCCCTCTCAACAGTCACTTTTTTTATCTGTCATATTTGAAAAGAAACATTGTTATTTTCTGTATTCATTTAAGACAAAAGTTATTTATTTATGTGGCGATGACTTGCCTGGCGTTCTATTTTTAGAAAGCACCAGGCACCTGCGATCCCCTCAAGTACCACTAGGGGTCCCCGTACCCCTGGTTGGGAACCACTGATCCAAACATCCCCATCATTAAACCATAAAACCCCCTCGTCCTTTAACCATTTGCAAATCCCTTTTTACACTTCCTTTGCCTCCAGAAATGTAAACCCTTAACATGTGTCTCTGTTAAACACATACAAGACTACAAAAACAATTTAACAGTGTAAAATGCAAGGCAAGTTTATTTATATCGCACCTTTCAACACAAGGCCATTCAAAGTGCTTTACCAAAATGAAAGACATTAAGAAAATGGCATTTAAAAACAGTCATTAAAAAGCAAAGATAATAAAATAAACATTAAAGGGAACCTATCATGCAAAATGCACTTTGTGATGTCTTTATACATAAATATGTGTCCCCGGTGCGTCGGGGAACTCACGCAGCGTCAGAAAATAAAACCCTCTCTCTTTTCCTCCGTACCCACATCTTTTAAAAACGGGGGTACAACGAGCGGATACAGATTTGCTGCCGATATGACATAATTTCTGATGGTGGACCCACAGAAAGTTGCTATCAGAAACAATGCCTGACGTGTTTTGGACGTAATCTCGTCTTTGTTTACATTAGCAAGCCTCGCTAACACTCAGAGCTAACCTCTATCTCCGGTAGAATTCTGATCAGGCATTAGCTCCGCCTCCTTTTTTTTAGCTAAGGACCCAAAATCCGCGTTTCTCTAACAGGGCTGGAACAGAGGGAAATGAGGGATGTCTAAACTGCATGATCTGTTTGTATTTTGAGCAAAAATACATGATTATTTATCTTGGAATAAAATCACATTTTACATTTATATATTCAGTCTAATATTTAATATTCTATCTGTCACATACTTATGTAAATATAATACCTTGCTTTATATCTTGTTATTGTTAATTTGTAAATTCAACATGTATATTTTCTACTTTCTTATTTCTAGTCTTTTTTTGCTGATGCAACACAAACATTTCCCGAATTGGGATCAATAAAGTACTATTTTATCTTATATGCTAATTTGACACGACATCTTCCATATTGACGTATATATCTTTGTCTTCTCGTGCCCGTGCAGAACATCAGTATGTCCGTAGAAGGAGACTACACCTACCTGAGGATCAACTTCTACGTCCCGGGCAGCTCTCTGGGACGACAGGAGGGGAACATCTTCCCCAACCCCGACGCCACCTTCGTTAAAGAAATGTGAGTCTCAATTATTCGCAAATTGTTCAGATAATATTTTCTGAATTCCAGATTCCTGGTGCCTACCTTTGATCCTTAGATGTTCTTTTGGCGTGCAGTTGGATGGAGACTTGTCTTGTTTTTTCTATCAAAAGTAAACTTGATTCCTGATTGGAATGACTATCTTTAAACTGTAGCATATCCCTCCGAAAGATGGTCGTACACTTGACTGATGATTTCTAATTTATTGAAAAAAACAATTTTAAGAGCTACAGTTAACCTTGTGCCTCTTGCTAATACTTAAATGTAAACTTTATCTTTGGATATCGCCGTATTTAAATGTTGATATCTCCGTCAAGTCTTTGCTTTGGGAACAGTAACTTCCTGCTAATAGCGCAAAGTCGCCTTCAAAATAAAAGCATGTCTAAATAAAACAGGAAGTTACGACATGTATACAATTGCAATGAAAGTAACAAAAACAATGCCATATTCTTTTCAGGTTCAGAGAACACTTATTGGGATCAATAAAGTACTCTATCATCTATCTTTCCACTCACATAATACAAATATCATAATTTCCATAATAGGGCGCTTTTTTAAAACATTATTCACATTGCAATATCATTGAAAAATATATAAAAATGGTCATTCTTTTTCTTTTAAGATAGATAGATACTTTATTGATCCCAATTTTGGAAATGTTTGCGTTTCAGCAGCATAAAAAACACAAGGCAATGTACATAAGAGAAATTAAGACACAAGAAATAAACAGTCCAATATATATATCCGAAATAGAAATAAAATAGCATTAAAAGATAAAAAAAATATATACATGTGGAAATACAAACATCCAGTAGGCCACATATTTTTCTTTTACCAAATATTGTGCTTACTACAATCTAGATACTGCACTAGGCCCTACCTTATTGTTTGAATTGATGACAGCACTGGACATTAATCCACATTTCTCAGTGACTAAAAAGGGTCTTGTTTTATCGACCATCCACCCCTCCTTGACTTCCCTTCTCTTTCCCCCCTCAGCACGTACCGAGCGTCCAACCTGAAGACCCCCGGCGACCCCTCGGTGCCCTCCACCAACCTGCAGAACGCCTTCCGCATCATCAAGGAGGTCCAGAAGCGCTACAAGACGCGAGAGGCCGAGGAAAAGGAGAAGGAGGGCATCGTGAAGCAGGACTCGCTCGTCATCAACCTGAACCGCAGCAACCCCAAACTCAAAGACCTCTACATCCGACCCAACATCGCCCAGAAGAGGATGCAGGGCTCCCTGGAGGCGCACACTAATGGTGAGAGAGTGGAGGATTTCCCCATAAAGTGGAGTTTTTTTCTTATTTAATCTTCTTCTCCTCTCTTCGTACAGGTTTCCGCTTCACGTCGGTCCGCGGAGACAAAGTGGACATCCTTTACAACAACATCAAACACGCCCTCTTCCAGCCGTGCGACGGGGAGATGATCATCGTCCTTCACTTCCACCTCAGGGTAGCTTTATTGGTTCAACACTATGCTTTTACAGCATTCAAACTGAAACAGACACATTTAAAGATCTCACCCTGTACATTAAGAAACTAGAATGTACATTATTTCACCATTTTCTGATATTTTAGAGATCCAACCAATGCTCAAAAGAAATGAGTTGCAGCCCTAATATGAACTGTTTTGCATTTGGTATCAAAACTATCCCAAAGTCTGTGGTTTCTGTCGGTTTTAAAAGTAAATATAGATCGTTTTTACTTTTAAAACCGGCAGAAACCTCATACTTTGGGATAGTTTTGATACCAAATGCAATACAAATAGCCTCAAGAGAAGCATTCGTCATTCTCAACGTCAGGATTTTCAATGCCTCATTTTGTCCGTCACACGTTTCCCCTCCAGAACGCCATCATGTTCGGGAAGAGGCGCCACACGGACGTCCAGTTCTACACCGAGGTCGGGGGAGATCACCACAGATTTGGGCAAACACCAGCACATGCACGACCGAGACGACCTGTACGCCGAGCAGATGGAGCGAGAGATGAGACACAAGCTCAAGTCGGCCTTCAAGAACTTCATCGAGAAGGTGGAGACGCTGACTAAAGAGGAGCTGGAGTTCGAGGTTCCCTTCAGAGACCTCGGGTCAGTAAACGTTCAAGGCTTTTATTGTCATAGTGTAGTTATGTCGATGAAACTCTTAGGTCACAGGCTCCTCCTCCAACAGTGCAACACAATAACACAGATAAGATGGTACAAGTGCAAATATAATATAAATAGTGCAGAATAGTCTATATATGAGTTGCAAACAGATGGATGTTATGGACGTTCCTTCCAAAGTTCATGTGTTTAAGTCTTATGGCCTGTGAGTCTGTTCTGATGCGCTTTGGGAGACGTGAATTTAAAGAAAGAGAAATTGGGACTGATGTGACTTAATACTAAGATGGCGACAATATCTGTTTTCTTTCTTTTACTGCCGAATTTAATTCCATATTTAATTCCATTCTATTTCTATGTAAATACTGCTATATTTTATTTTACCATATTTTTTTAAATATTTTTTAATGTTATTATAGTTTTCTTAAAATGGTTCTCCATCTGTGTTTTTTACTTTTTTTGTTTTACTTTTATAATAATAATAAAGCTTTATTCATACAACACATGCAGCTCATAGTGACACATGACACATCACAAGTTAAAAGCAAACAAGGAGAAATTCCCCTCAGATTATTTAAGAACTTTAAAGGTACATGCAGCAAAATATAATATTTGATCAGGTTAATAGACACAAGGAGGTCAAATATCTGTAATACAATAAATAATGGTTTCTC
Organism: Dissostichus eleginoides; assembly: GCA_031216635.1. NCBI lineage: Eukaryota > Metazoa > Chordata > Actinopteri > Perciformes > Nototheniidae > Dissostichus > Dissostichus eleginoides. The sequence continues at coordinate 7,267,963 of CM062286.1, forward strand.
TCTGACAGACAAGACAACTGAGTCGATGCAACGATATAAAATATGAAACAAAGTGAACATATAGGTACAACATAAATACAAATAATGTACGCACCGCGACATCAAGTCAAATTCCTCGTACGAGTCAACCCGATTGATTCTGATTTCTGATGTGTCTCCTCCTCTGTTCTCCAGGTTCCAGGGCGCCCCCTACAGGTCGACCTGCCTCCTGCAGCCCACCTCCAGCTCCCTGGTCAATACCACTGAATGGGTGAGTCAGCACAATAGAGTGGTGCAGGAATGAGTCCTCAATCACGGAAATAAGTCAGCATTTTACCACTTCTTTCGTCTCAAATGTTTTACTTTTTCTTAAACAACACATACCGTTTCAATGACAAAAAAAACAGGTGTGCAAGTTGTCCTTTTTTTTTTTTAACCCCCCCAACAGTTGAACAATCATCTTGCGGTTTAAAAATGTATATCTCAGGTTTAAACAAAAGCATTCAAGGTGTTGATTCTCTGCTTTCCTGATATCAACGAAACGCATCTTACGTTGCAGACTAAAAACCCAGCTTTAGCCAATAATTCAATACAAATAAATAAAATAAGACCTCATTGATGTACCATCACTTAGGAAGGTTGGCTTATTTGCAGCAAACTTACAGGGCTTTTACTCGTATCTTCATGTTTGAATGCACTTGTTCTAAGTCGCTTTGGATAAAAGCCTCAGCTAAATGTATAGTGTTTTATCTTAATTGAATTATTTGTTATATATACATTTGACCCCAAGACATTTGTCAAATCCTTCTTTCCTTTTTGTTGATTTCCTTTTGTCTTTCTCTGCGTCCAGCCTCCGTTCGTGGTGACCCTGGACGAGGTGGAGTTGATCCACTTTGAGCGCGTTCAGTTCCACCTGAAGAACTTCGACGTGGTCATCGTCTACAAGGACTACAACAAGAAGGTCACCATGATCAACGCCGTGCCCGTCAACTCCCTGGACCCCATCAAGGAGTGGCTCAAGTACGTTTTACAATCAAAAAGGCTACAAAAACTTAAAGGTCACCTATTATGCAAAATCCTCTTCTTCCTGTCTCTTCTACATCAACATGTGTCCCCTCTTCTTCCTGTCTCTTCTACATCAACATGTGTCCCCTCTTCTTCCTGTCTCTTCTACATCAACATGTGTCCCCTCTTCTTCATGTCTCTTCTACATCAACATGTGTCCCCTCTGTGTGAAGAGACTCTGAAAGTTTCAGGAACAAAGATTCTCTCTCTTTTTGTCCTGATCCATTTCTATAAAAACCTGTCTGAAAATGAGCTGATCAGATTTTGGCCACTTTATGATGTCATAACGATTTGTTGTCTTGTGTAACCATTAGCCAATCACCAACCAAGGTAACCCCCCCCCCCCCCCCTTATCACCTGAATCTCCTCCTAGAGCACCATTGTGTTCTTTTTAACCAAATATCTCTCAGAGGGGCGTGGGGAGGGGCTCCTTATTTTCATCTAAAGTAACAGACAGAGAATCAGCACTTTTGAAACAGGGCTGAAACAGAGGGGATTATGGGATGCTGCAATGATCTGTTTGGTGTTTGGGGCCAAACACTTCAGAGATTTGTATATATCTGAGACCTGTAATATATTGATGAAAAACAGTATAATAGGGGACCTTTTTAGATGACATCTAAACATCAACTGTTGTTCGCACACAGGCTAAAAGTCTCCTCTGTCTCTCCTCAGCTCCTGCGACATCAAGTACACGGAGGGCGTGCAGTCCCTGAACTGGACCAAGATCATGAAGACCATCGTGGACGACCCCGAGGGCTTCTTCGAGCAGGGAGGCTGGTCTTTCTTGGACCCCGAGGGCGATGTACGTACACATAGAGAACACATTTCCCCTGTGCTGGCATCACTCCACTGGTTACCGGTTTCTTTTAGAGTCGATTTTAAAGTCCTTTTATTAACTTGCAAAGCTTTACATCACCTTCTTATCTCAGCGACTGCCTTTCTTTTATGTTCCAACAAGAACCCTTTGAGCACGGGTTCCCAAACTCAATTTCATCACGGGCCACATTAGAATTATGGTTGCACTCAAAGGGCCAGTGGTAACTTTAAGACTATATAAATATACATAGATAAATATATAAAATAATGTAGTATATTACATTATTGCCTCTGCATTGGATTATTATCTGATAGGGTAATAACTTCATGATTAACTTCGTCTGAAAGCAGAAGTCTAGGGCAAATAATTGCAAGTCTCTTCAGTGTGCACGTAAGAAAATGAGATGCATTGTGGGACATGTAGTTTATGGGCAACGTGCTTCTGTTAAGCGGCACGTAACCTTATAATAAGCGTATTATATTCTTTGCAAGCTCTTGTGGGGCCGCATGAAATGAAGTGGCGGGCCGGATTTGGCCCCCGGGCCTTGAGTTTGAGACCCCTGCCTTAGATCCTCCAGCCCTGCTTTTAGAAATGTCCCCCTGGATCTTAGAACAGCAAATTAAAAACCTATCTTTTTAATTTGGGTTAACTCTCAATTCTCACCAGTATCATCGTCCATGTTTTACTGTATTTTTTCTGTTTTGCTTTTATTTTACGTTTTAAATTGTTTTATTTTAACATATTTTAATTTCTTGTCGGGTTTAATTCACGGGAATTTCATTAGGATCACTTGGATGTTTTATCTTGTTCTGTATTCATTTAATATTGTTGTTATGTTTTCTGTAAAGCACTTCGGGCTGCTTTGTGCATGAAAGGTGCTATACAAATAAAGATTATCATTATTATTATTATTATTATATAGCAAAGCACAAACAATCTGCGGAAACAAACGGGGCAAATTTAGTGCCATTTATTAGATTTTCCACGCAGAAAGAAATACTTTTATTCGTCCCACAGAGGGGACATTTACATTGTTACAGCAGAAAAGACCCAAAGACAGCTTAATGTTACCTAAGAAGCATGCATACAAAATATATTAAAGATTAAAAAAGAAAAGAAAATTACACAATTTACATCCGCGGGGTCTTACAAAGTATTAAAAGTTGATAAATCAATTTAGGAAAATTAAGGCTATTAAAAAGTATTAAAAGTTTTCCAAGGTATTACAGTTTGTAGCTTGTTTTCAATAAGTATATCAATTGTCCAAAGAGGTTGTATTCTACAGTCTGCCTGAATGTAATCATTGAGTAGGTGTGTAGTGTGATTCTGTGTAGTTTATTTATGGCATCCCGTTGGATTTGACGTCATCTGAACAGGACATCGCACGCTCACTGCTTGATAGCACGCGAAGGCCCGATTACGCCGGTTGTTAAGCAACATCGTTATGGGGAAATGCAAGTATGCGTCCAAATGGTTGGAAGATAAGGAGGAAGGACAATCAATACTGTATATAGTCAATGTGAGGTAAAGTGTGTCGCCAATGTAACCGGTTAGAACTCAAAGTGGCGATGAGGTCTTAAGATGTATGGAAAGGGTCTTAAAACAGGTCTTAAAAGGTCTTACATTTGACTTCAGGATTCCTGCATATACCCTGATAATACACACCTGTAACAGTTCTGTATTTAGACTAAGTGTAAATATGCACATTGACATTGAATTTTCTCTCGTTGCACTGTCTACTACCTCTGCTATCACCACTCTTATTCATTTATTTATAGTGTCTATTTTTTACTGCAGTGAGAGTTGCCAAAGACATTTCGTTATACTCTGTATGATGACAATAAAGATATATTCAGTGTTTCCCCTATATACAAATAGCGGCGGCGCAAATTAGTTTTTTTACATTTAAAAAAAATAATAAGTGGCGGATTTGTAGTATGTTGTATAAAGGTGTATTTTGCTAAATCTTGAGACATTGCCACAGTATGCACTAAGTCTCAAGAGCCTTTGTTGTGCTGGCAGACACATAGAAACATATTGGCGGGGCGCACTTCGCTCACATTTTGCCTTAGCACCGCTGCTATGACTCCATCCTAGGGGAAACTGATATTCTATTCTAGTTTGTATTTACCGATGGAGGCACCAGTTTCTCCTCGTTCTTGCTACACCGTTTTATTTCATTTCTTTTTGATCAAACAACACATTTGTATTTGTTTGTTCTCAGGGAAGCGGTCGGGAGGAAGACTCCGAGTCGGAAATAGAGGATGAAACATTCAACCCGTCTGGAGATGAAGAGGAGGAAGAGGAGGAGGCGGACAGTGACGAAGACTACGACTCGGAGACAGAGGACTCCAGTACGACTTTTATTTCTTTCTCCTTTTTCCAGCATGCCACACCTTGCGAAAACACAAACAGTTTTTTTAATTGTTGCGGTTAGAAACCTTTCTCTTTACAGTGATTAGTTTACATGTATGTATTTCTTCTTGCAGATTACAGCGAGTCTGTCGGCAGCGAGGAGGAGAGCGGGAAAGACTGGGACGAGCTGGAGGAAGAAGCCAGGAGAGGTCTGTAAAGCTTTTCATGGCAAACATGTTATAGGATGTGTTGCTCAGCCATATTTATTGACAAAGGTTCAAAGCGGAGATAATGATGCAAACGTTCGGACAGTAATTCCTTAAAGGTCACCTATTATGCAAAATCCACTTGCTCATGTCTCTTCTACATCAACATGTGTCCCCTCTGTGGAAAGAGACTCTGAAAGTTTCAGGAACAAAGATTCTCTCTCTTTTTGTCCTGATCCATTTCTATAAAAACCTGTCTGAAAATGAGCTGATCAGATTTTGGCCACTTTATGATGTCATAACGATGTTTTGGCTTGTGTAACCATTAGCCAATCACCAACCAAGGTAACCCCCCCCCCCCCACCTTATCAGCTGAATCTCCTCCTAGAGCACCTTTGTGTTCTTTTTAACCAAATATCTCTCAGAGGGGCGTGGGGAGGGGCTCCTTATTTTCATCTAAAGTAACAGACAGAGAATCAGCACTTTGGAAACAGAGCTGAAACAGAGGGGGGTATGGGATGCTGCAATGATCTGTTTGGTGTTTGGAGCCAAACACTTCAGAGACATGTTCTGTATATATCTGAGACCTGTAATATATTGATGAAAAACAGTATAATAGGGGACCTTTAAAGATGGTTCCAAAAACGTGTTAACAGCGGTGGAAGAAGTACTTAAGAGACCCTATTACGCTAATTTTCAGGTGTATATCAGTATGTAGTGTCTCTACTTTAAAGAGTCCTCTCCTGCTGATGTTCAGGTGTATATCAGTATGTAGTGTCTCTACTTTAAAGAGTCCTCTCCTGCTGATGTTCAGGTGTATATCAGTATGTAGTGTCTCTACTTTAAAGAGTCCTCTCCTGCTGATGTTCAGGTGTATATCAGTATGTAGTGTCTCTACTTTAAAGAGTCTTTTCCTGCTGAGGTTCAGGTGTATATCAGTATGTAGTGTCTCTACTTTAAAGAGTCCTCTCCTGCTGATGTTCAGGTGTATATCAGTATGTAGTGTCTCTACTTTAAAGAGTCCTCTCCTGCTGATGTTCAGGTGTATATCAGTATGTAGTGTCTCTACTTTAAAGAGTCCTCTCCTGCTGATGTTCAGGTGTATATCAGTATGTAGTGTCTCTACTTTAAAGAGTCCTCTCCTGCTGATGTTCAGGTGTATATCAGTATGTAGTGTCTCTACTGTGACATGTCTCCATGCTTTAATGTTCAAAAAGCTCTTTATTTGTCTCATCCTGCCTGTGCTGCAGCACCTCTTTTCACCCTCTGTCTGAAACCAGTCTCATACAAAGAAAAGACCTTTGTGTTGTCTTGTAGCGCAATTTAATGTCCTTTTTTTTATACATAACATGTGAATTGTCTTTATTGTTAAATGTGTCATATTTTTCTGTTTTATAGCTGACAAAGAGAGCGTCTACGAGGAAGAGGACACCAACACCAACCCGAGGAAGAGAAAGATCCGCCCACCCCCCCCAAGCCACCCCAGCAAGAAGAAGAGACGGTCCTAAATGTCTCTTACAAACACACACGTACACACACACACAAACTGCCAAACCTAGTTGACCTTTCATTAACCCCTAATGGCTCTTCTGACTCATACACTTACAAACACACACACTCAGACACACACAATGTGTATATAGACGTAGACGCCCCTTATTTTTCGTGTTGGTCAGTGACATGTCATGTTGAAATGGTAGGAAAGAACGAGCGGTCACACACACTTCATTCATCAACCCCCCCCCTAATTCCTTCCTCATTCTCTTTTGTTTCCTCCTCCCATCTTCATCCACCCATCAGTTTGTGTGTCTGTGTGCGTGCATGTGTGTTTAAATGGGTTTTTATTGCGAGCATTGTTAGTTTTCCGTTTTGAAAAAAATAATTTGTTTTTCTTAACTAATGGATAATAAAATGAAAAAAGGCTTGACATATCCTCTGCCAAGTGTTTTATATGGAATCTGAGAAACTCTCCTCGTCTACGTTTCACTTCCCCCTCATGTTTTCTTCAATATTTGTTCAATTGAAGTAATAATATGGAACATTTGTGAAGGGGGGGACAGATACATTCTGATTTATTCTTCTTCTTAATGGGGATCGTAAACGTATGCACACACACACACACACACACCACTTCCCTCGCACTTGTTCTCTGTTTCCCCCTTCCTTCTTTTTTCAGTAGATTTGTTGTTGTACTGTTAATTCTGAAAATCCTGTTTTTTGTTTTTGTAATAAAATTAAAAGGAACTGTAGATTTGAATGCTCTTTTTCTTTGTCTGCACATTTGGAAATGTAACACTAGACTTGTTCAAGGGCTGCACAACACACACACACACACACACACTCAGGCACACACACAGACACACATAGACACACATAGACACACAAACGCGGGGTGACATTTCTGTGGCTGTTTTTACAGAAAGTAGAAAATGTGTCACCCTCATCAAACTGCGTCCTCGAATCCCGCCGAAGGACTGTTCCAATGTCCAGGATCCTTGGAATTCTACCGAGGACTGAATCCTTCGTTGCGGGAAATTTCGAGGATGCACCACTGGGTGTTTCTCAATGTCGAGGAAGGCTGCTTCAGAGCCACTATTTCAAGCATACTACGTCATCGAGTGCCGCCGAAGGACTGTTCCAATGTCCAGCATACTTGGAATTCTACCGAGGCCGGCGTACTTCGTAGCGAAAATTTCGAGGCTGCACATGTGTAGACTCAGCGGTCTTAAAATCCCCACAATGCTTTGCGCACGGACCAATTTCCAAATCTTTGGCGGAAATCGCGCTCCATTTAAGGCGGGGCCTCATGACGCACACCTGTTAGCCTGTTCCACAATTCTTTGTTTTCCGAGGCTAGGAAGGATTCTTGCCTAGCCTTTGAAAGACCTGACTCGGAGGGACATGTCCTACCAAGGAAGCGTCCTCGACATTGTGAAACACCCAGTGTATCCTCCACGTCTTAATAATCCCCACAATGCTTTGCGCATCGACCAATTTCCCAAATCTTTGGCGAAAAATTTAAGGCGGGACGTCCCATATGACGCACACCTGCACACTTGCTAGCCTGTTCCATTCTTCGTTCTCCGAATGAAAGGAAGGATTCTTTCCTAGCCTCTGATGGACCTCACTCGGAGGGACATGTCCTACCAAGGAAGCGTCCTCGACATTGAGAAACACCCTCAGTTATTTCCTTAGATTTTTCACAAGGTAATCATCTTCGTTTAAATATTTTTATTGAGAAGAAGCAATAGTAAGCAATAGTCCAGACTTCTTTGGGGTGGAAATCATGCTTTAAGGTAATCATTTTCGATGTAGTCATTAAAGAATTGTCTCAGATGTTCAGAGCAACATTTGTCCAGCAGAATGATTCACTTTCTCAACGTTTGGTGAGAAAAGCTGTTAGAAATCACATTTTTATACTGCAATTTCTTATCAGCTTGCCCAAACAAAGATAGATGTCTAAAAATGGTGTAGAGTGAATTGATCTTTAAAAGTGGATTATTTTCTATATTAGCAGCGTATATCATTCCCCCTAACTATACGGACTAGAGTCATTGTTTTCTGCATAATCTGTTTGTATTGGATTGTTTTTGCAAGCATTCATCTTTAACACAAATACTTAAATCCTTAAAGTCATTATCCACTTGTCAGGACACAAGTTTGACCTTTTGACACCAAACGTCCCTGCTGAGAGGCTGCTTTTCTTTCAATAAAGTTCAACCAAGAAGCTGTTTAGCGGTTCGAGTGTTTCTTTGAACTCCTGAGGCGCCCTGAGTCTTCCCACCAAAACCTGTTTGTTCGAAAAATCTTGTGTCACTTCAGAGTGAGAATGTGGGGAAGAACCAGAAACTTGTCGGGCAAGAGGGTTTACCTAATTTTTGCAAAAGAAATAAAATCTTTAAATTGTGCCCAACAAAGTTTAGAGACCACAGTTTGGGAAGGTAAGAGATCTTGAGACGAGGACGACTCTACAAAGCTACAGGTAAGTAAATACTATTTTAAAAGGTATATATTGTTCTCTTGGTGCTTTAATTGAACAATTTCACAACAACAAATGTATCCTCCATCTGCAGGAGTATTCAGATTATCGAGCAATACGACTAAATCCATTGATGCATATTTTCAAAGAATTTAAAAAGGCAGTTTTGCAGAGTAATCATTTTCTCCTGGCACTCTCTTTTTCTTAACATGGTGTAGTAAAAATGATGTATGGTGTGCAGCTTGTAAAGAGCTGTGTGATTTTTGGACATTCAAACAAACTTGACATTTTAACCCTTATGTTGTGTTCGGGTCTCCGTGACCATTTTCAAGTTAAAATTATATAATAACTACGCTCTAGTTAATTTTATCGGAACACTACTAAACAGATTTTGACAATTTTAGCCAAGTCTGAAGGTCTCTAAAAAAAAATGTGTATAATTTGGTGTTGGAGTCTGGGGAGACCCAGCAGAATTGTTATGGGTGACTCTGGGTCAAATTTGGCCCAATCAAGATTCATCTTTGACTTTAGACCCCCCCCCCCCACCCCCTTCATCAACTGTAATAATAATTTTTTCGCAACATGCACCTGGTCTCCCCTCCCTTTGCCCCCCCCTCCCCCCAAGGGAACTCGACCTTTCACAAAGAATATGTACACTAACACTTGAACCTGAACTCGCACGTGAAAGTATAACTACTGTATGGGGCGTCGAACAGCATGCAAATAAAGGCTTTTACATATGACAATGAGCAAATGAGAACATTTTGTTTTGTGCACAGTAAATAATGATGTGTGTGTTACAGGAGCACACGTGTGAAGAAAGCTGCGAGACATTAAGGGCAGGATTTCTGTCCTCTTGTTCTTCACAGGTAAATTTGCCTAATGTCTTCAGGAAATAGTTGGAGTAGTAGGACAACGTCTTTTAATTATATTTAAAGCATAGGGTAGAGGATAAAAAGGATTGGTTTTCACAACCTTTTTGAGACATTACCCCCTAGAACAGGGGGTGTCAAACTCAAATACACAGTGGGCCAAAATAAAAAGATGGGTACTAGTCGAGGGCCGGACTGGTTCAATGTTTATAGCAAAACGTATTAAAATTAACTTATTGCACATATTAAACCTAGAACTAACAAAGCTTAAATTATTGCCAATAAAAACAACATTAAACATTAAATAATTAAGATTAATCACGGGGACTGTAGTCCTAAACGATAGCTGGGGATTATGGGTAGGGTAGTGTCTTCGGCCATCCTAAACTCGATGATGCTCGAAATGTCCCTTATAGGCCTACGTCTGTTTCCGGTTATTTTTATTTTGAAATTCAGTTCCTGATGGACGCCAAAAAAGCCCGAGATTATGGAATTAAACAAATAAATAAAAACAAGGATAATTGTGTGTTATTGTTGAGTAAATAACAGTGTGTTATTTAGAAAAGAATAACAAATTAGAAGGAAAAAAAGATTTAAAATAATACAGATTTCAGTATTTTGAGGCTCTGAGCCCCATTTCTTTTCCTCACAGACGGCAAAAAAAGTCCGACATTATACGATTTAAAATAAAAATAATAATCGTGGCTTGATATTGAGTAATGAGATGTTTTCATGAACCCCACAGCTTCCGGTCTACCAAGACCCGACCGGACAAAAAGACGTGTTGCAGGCACGAAACACACTACCAATAGAAATACATTGCTTTTAAAATCGTTCTGTGTGACACGAAGAAAAGGGGAAGATCGTGTTGGTGAACACGAATCAATAGATTAAATGTCGTGACTATAACACGAAATGCTGTGAGACTGGGTTGTATCAGAACATAGCCGTAGCCTTGCTGTTCATCACAAGTAACCTAATGTTTACCACGTAAACATCTTGTGAAGGTCTGAATATAGCACACTTACCGTCAGTTGTGTTAACTGCCACTGAATAGGAATACATAATGACATTGATTTCCAATTGTTAGGCTTACTAGGGTCTATGTTTTAAGGGCACAAACTGGGGCTATAATCACCCAGTGTTCTGCTCTTTATTCTTGCATGTGCTAAAACAGTCAGGGTAGATAAAATCCCAAAAATACCTCATAGTATTTAATGTCATTATTCCAGTACCCTTGAATGTTATTGAGTCCTATAATGTAAACCTCTATTGTTATCCTAGTTTTCCTATCTCCAGTCTTTGAATTTGAACTAGTTGAGAAAATGGACAGAAAAAGGACAACTTTCTGCTAAAAAATGAAAATCACATGTCTAGCTAAAATCCTAATCATTCAAACTAAACTACGATTGCTTGGCTTGTCAAGAGTGTTGATGTTTTTGTTTCATGTGACAGGTCATACATTAATCTGCCATAATAAGTCACTCCAAAACACCTGAAAATAATGAGCTCCCTAGTTGAGGAGGTGCCAGAATGCACACAGTGTTAAAGGGATCCCAGTTCTTAAAGTGGGATAAGCCGGGAGAGAAGGCTGACGGCTGCCTGCATCCCCACCAGACCATCTTTCACACTTCTAATTGGTGTTTACGTTGTGTTAATTGTTACTCCAGACACACAGTAAAAGTTTGACTTTTTTGCGTGTTATGTTGTTTTCACAAAGGAATGATGTTGTTTTAAAAAAGGAACTTTAGCTTGCAAGTAATTGAACGTTGCACTATGCCAGAATTTGTAGCAACTCTAGGCTTTTTTCTTTGTAAAGCAGCATGTTTTCTCCATATTTGATTTGACTTTTTCTCACAGGATAAAGACATCGACTGGTATGGACCAGGAGACATTAAAAACGACTACTTTTCTATACTCTGATCTGTTTGAACAGAGTACAAACCAATGGCGTCTCAGTGACTATAAACATTAACTTTATACATTGTATGCCCAATACCACTCTGAGAGTAGAATAAGATAATCATAGAGGCCATGGATGTTTAATATTTATCTCAAAACAAGGAGACCAGAAGCATCTTTGAAGTTTGAGAAAGGAACGATTTAAAGAAAATAAATTGTACGAAACAAGCCAAGGCAAGTTTATTTTACATAACACCTTTCAACACTAGGCAATTCAAAGTGCTTTTAAAAATTGGAAGACATTAAGAGCATTAAGAAATAGTGCATCGGAAACACATTATAAAATGGCATTTAAAAACATTCATTAAAAAGCAAAGATAATAAAATAAACATAATAACACCGGTATAAAATACATGAAAAAAAGGTTACAGTGCATTTTATGATATGAATAGTTCAATTAAAAGCAGCGACAAAAAGAAAAGTCTTCAGCCTGGATTTAAAAGTAGTAAGAGTTGCAGCGGACCTGCATGTTTCTGGTAGTTTGTTCCAAATATTTGGAGCATAATAACTGAACTTCTCCATGTTTAGTTCTGACTCTGGGGACAGAAAGCAGACCTGTCCCAGAAAACCTGAGAGTTCTGGATGGTTCATAATTTAGCAGGTGATCAGAAATGTATTTTGGCCCTAAACCATTCAATGCTTTATCGAAATAAATTCTTTGACAGACAGGAAGCCAGTGTAAAGACCTCAGACCTGGACTGATGTGATCCACTTTATTAGTGTTAGTGAGGACTCGAGCAGCAGCGTTCTGAATTAGCTGCAGCTTTCTAATAGATTTTTTAGTGAGACCTGTGAGACACCATTACAGTCGATTCTACTGAAGATAAAAGCATGGACAAGTTTTTCCAAATCAGCTGTGACATAAATCTTTAATCCTCGATATATTCTTAAATTGATATTAGGCGGACTTAGTAATTTTTTAATGTGACTGTTCAAATTAAGGTCAGAGTCCATGACTACACCTACATTTCTGTCTTTATCTGTTGTTTTGAACATTGCAGACTGAAGCTCAGCGCTGACTTTTATTAGTTCCTCCAAGGCTCCAAAACAATTACCTCAGTTTGCCATCCATCTTCTCCCGCTTATCCGTGGTCGGGTTGCGGTACCTCAGTTTTATCTTTGTTTATTTGACGAAGTTCTGACACATCCAGTCATTTATTTTTTCAATGCATTTACTCAGTGTTTGAATTGGAGCATAGTCTCCTGGTGAAATGGTTATGTACATTTGTGTGTCATCTGCATAGCTATAGTAACTTATTATGTGGTAAATTATTATGGTGTTTTTCATTATCTGAGTGGTAACATGTAGATGTCAAAGAAAAGAGGCCCCAAGATGGAGACTTGAGGAACCCCACATGTCATATTTGTCAACTCAGATGTATAGTTACCTTTAGAAACAATGTTTTTTCTGTCCTTTACGTAGGATTCAAACCAATTCAGAACTGTTTTCCAAAGTCCGACCAAGTTTTCCAGTCGGTCTAGTAATATGTTGTGGTCAACAGTGTCAAATGCAGCACTAAGATCTAATAATACTAACACTGAAGGTCTGCCACTGTCTGTGTTTAAGTGGATGTCATTGAAGACCTTAACAAGAGCAGTCTAAGTGCTGTGGTGCGGTCGAAAGCCTGACTGGAACACATCAAAACTGTTATTTAAATGCAAGAAACAACTTTTTCAATGAACATAATAGAGATAACCTTCAAAAGTGTACACGTGTTAAACGACTTGTTTAACCACTATTCATGGTATACTCCCCGAAGCCTGGTGCTTCAATTGTAGCAAAAAATGCTTAAAAACTCAAACTCAAGAGCTAATAGTATATTTGTATTGCCCCCCATCGTAATTGTTTGGTCTAAAGCTCAAGTAATATGGCTCAAAACATGTATTCATTCATTTAGTTTTGTACCTAATATATTTTGACTGCAATATTTGCAAATGTTCCATATGTGTCATTTACACTGGGGACATGTCCCCTACACCTTTTGAGAAGGCTGATTTGGTCCAAAAGTACAATTTGTAAACATTTTTTTAAAAAGCTTGCGCACCAAAAGAATTATTGCGCATGTACTCATCAGTTTTATAGCCCCGTTTTGGTATATATCTACTGTAACCTGACTTTGATCCCCCAATTACACTGCCTAAAAGTGTATATGTTGAAGACCATGTAAAATCTTCTGACCTCTGATGACCCCATCACTTTTCAACACAAGTACTTGTCAACTGCAGCGTATGTCTTTACAAAATGTTCTTTACTCAGTTTAAAAAGGACATAACTGTTTGTTTGTCAGTCTTGCTAAAACACAAAATATTGTGTGATAGGCTGTTTCTCATACATTGATGAAACCCTCTCTGATTGGATGGCCCAGGACGTCATACTGGAAGGCGTTGTCTATGCAGTTGTTTTTTTGTATGGCTAAGACAACCATCAACCCTAACACAGATCTGTGTGTCTCTGTTGAGGCTCTGCATCACATCTTTGGTTCCATCATGACGTTTGGCCTTTCTCAGGAGCAGTTCTGTTTTCCGGGCTCTAATGCCTCGTGTGTTACGGATCAGTTCAATGCGGGGACCAAAGTCGCCCTTTACTTGTTGTTTGTTTCATGTATGCTGGTTACCATTTTAGGGAACTTTATTGTCATGGTATCAATAGCTCATTTCAAGCAGTTGCATAATCCCACCAATGTGCTTGTTTTATCTCTTGCTCTTTCGGACCTTCTTGTGGGTCTCGCTGTGATGCCCTTCAGCACCATTCGGACCATTCATGGCTGCTGGTTTTACGGGGATGATTTCTGTATGCTTCACTCAAGTTTTGATATGTTTCTTACCTCTGTCTCTATATTCCACCTAATTTGTATTGCGGTGGACAGGCAACAAGCAATATGTAATCCTATGCATTACTCTAGGAATATCACCATGTCAATGGCGTGGATTATGGTATGTGCAAGCTGGGCGTTGGCTGCCTTCTTCTCTTATGGACTACTTTACTCAAAGGCTAACGTAGTAGGGTTAGAGGAGTATTTGGAATCGATAAAGTGCCTCGGCAGTTGTAACTTTATCTTTAACCCCCTTTGGAGCATCCTGGACGGTGTAATTGCCTTTTTCTTTCCCTGCACTGTTATGGTTTGTCTGTACACTAAAATATTTATCGTGGCAAAAGAGCATGTCAGAAAGATTGGAGATGTGGGCAATTGTTCAAACGACAGAGGGTTGGTTAAACAGTCTGAGCATAAGGCTGCAAAGACTCTGGGTATTGTGCTTGGTGCCTTTATCTTTTGTTGGATGCCGTTTTTTATTACCTCAATAATCGTTGGCTACATTGGCTTTAACACACCTGCTGCCCTCTTTGAGGCTTTTATTTGGTTGGGTTACTTCAACTCAACCTTAAATCCAATAATCTATGCCTTCTTTTACACTTGGTTTAAGAAATGCTTTTATCTTATTGTCAATCTGAAAATACTTAACCCCCATTCTTCAACCATAAATGTGCTTACACATTCATGAAAGGAGTGGTGAGTACTTGTATGGAAATGATTGCATTAAGAGCCGTTTTGAATGCATTTGTTACAGATAAAACAAAACCTAGATGAAAGATGAAACATGCATCGAGGCTTATCCTTTTTTTCCTGCCGCTGATCTCTCTTGCTCAGCCAATGAAAGTGAAATGTACTACAGCACTATGCCTTATTTTCCTGTTTCCAGTTTATTGGCATTATGATCGTAAAAATTACAATTAAGTCAAAATATTTCAATCTGTAAATGCCACCATCTAAAAAAACAATTCCTGCATTTAAGAAAGACCAACAGTTTATGATCCCTAACGAAGGTACATTTACCTCATAAGGAACTTTATTGTTTTTATGGAAATTTGAATAACTAAAGGTGTTACTATGAATAGATGTGAACAATTGTTTATGTTTTGTCATTGAAACTAGAGTAGGTTAACAATCCGTGTCTCTACCGTCCATTTGTTTTTCTTTATTAAACAAGTAAACAGAAGAGCTATGAGAGGCCTTTTTGCTTTTTACCAAATGGTGTAATGGTCATTGGAGCGAGGGGGGGGGGGGGGGGCGAAAGTCGCGGAAGTGATTTCAAAACAAAAGCACTCGTTTGCTTGGAACGGGGATAATATTATAAACAAGGGGAAACAAGGTGAATTTTGCGATCACAACGAAAACGGCCCAGACACATATTGAGCCCAGAAAATGTATGTTATTAAGGGCTGTAAATATAATAAGTCTATGTCTAAAATGGACAACACTGTTAGGAGATTTAAACTATACAGCGATTCTGCACTGCGGTCATCTCAGCCGTCTCTCACGTTTGTTTTTTCAAATCAGCTGCTCTTCATTTTTTGTCCTGCGATATTTGATGATCAATACAAATATTTGTTACAATAAGTTCTTAATAAAACTGATACTGTTGGACTCTGTACTAGTTTGACTGCTACCAGACATAAAATGAAGTACTTTTACGATGTACTTTGTGAGTAATCCTCTGTCAGAGTCCCCTCCATAGTACATAATGCATGTTTTCTGCTATCTTTGATGAATGATAAAAATAAAATGTTACCATTAGTTCTTAATGAGATTGATACTGTTTGACTTTGTATTAGTAAGCCCACAGTACTACTAACAATACATTGAAGTACTTTTACGGTGTACTTTGTGAGTAATCCTCTGTCAGAGTCCCCTCCATAGTAGCTTACATAATGCATGTTTTCTGCTATCTTTGATGAGTGATAAAAAGACAATTGTACCATTAGTTCTTAATGATATTGATACTGCTGGACTCAGTAGTCTTACACCTACTACCACAATACAAGGAAGTACTTCTAGTGTGTTGTTTTAATATAAAATCCTCTGTCAATGTCCCCTCCTGAGAACAAAATCAAGCCACTTCTGCTAAGTTTGATGAGGGAAAAATGATTTTTGACATTAGTTATTCGTGAGATTGACCCTGTTGGACTTAGTACTAGTGAAACTACTCACACAAGAACTATGAAGTACTTTTACTGTATACAAGAATGCATGTTTTTCTGCTATTTTTAATAAGCATTAAAACACCTTTCTTCATGAGACTTATATTATATACCAGGGGTACTCAAATACAAATCTTAAAGGTCCAAAGACATTTTTCAATAAGACAAAGGTCCGTTTATTACGGTCATTCAAACTTTTAAACAATTGCAACAAGATTCTTAACACGAGGTTGCAAAAACAAAAATAATCTGTATGCAGCAGTTTTCATTGTTATTGTGTCTGTGCTTGATCCCTCAGAGTCGCAGTGTAAGAGCTGCACAGTTATGAATAAAGGCAGCTGCACCCTCTTTCATTCAGCATTCCCATTATTGCTTTATAAATGTCTTGCCCCCTTGTGTGTCCACTGAGGTTCGTCAGGCCCAACACATCTTCAACAAACTCCCCCTTTGCCTCATCATAAAAACTCACAAACACCAGCAACTGAGCATTGTCAGTGGTGTCAGTAGACTCATCCACAGCTAAGGAAATGCACTATGCATTTTTTATTCCATCACAAAGCTGATTAATCAAATCACCAGCCAGTATTTATGTTCTTCTGGTTGCTGTGAATCTGAGGGGGATTTGCTTGATTTGACCTGTTATTTCCTCTTTTTGTTTGCCTTCAAACACTTCAGTCATGCATTCTTTTATACTTCAGTTATTATCCAGTGGAATGTCCTTACCTACTGGCCTATTAAATCAAAGTGGTTACTTTTTTTGGCTGGGCAGTGTAGTTTTACACACCGTCTTATTTGACTTTCTCAGGACTTAAAACTGTTTTTTGGGGGCAGACCCCCACAGAGAAAAAAATATATTTACACACGTAAGGTCATCATCTTAACAGTTTTGTATGCTCATCCGTGAGCAGAGCATCAAGTTGACATGTCTATTACAGCTGAATGCGGCGATTACCATTTTGTTCAGCGAAACGCCTCACAAACTTATTAAGATCAACAGCTTTAGTGCGTTTTGATTCAATGCTGAGTACAGCCAAACTTGACAGTCTCTTCTCTGTTATTGTAGACCGCAAATACCTCATTCCTTCAGTACTTGGGTCCGAATGCTTCTCGTTTTGCACCGTCCCGTTCAAATTAAATCGCCGCCAATCATATTTCCACGCTCGCGCCAGGGCCGGGGAGGGGTTACAAGACGTGCGTCTTGTGCTGCATTCACTTGCACTCGGACATTAGAGACTTTCTCTCATAAATGTCCGATGAGCCACAACTTTTCTTTCAAAACAAAGCTGCCAACTGGGGTGGCAGCTGGGGAGAGACGAGACACGCATTTTTCCCACCCGCATTCCGCGAAGACCCGCCCTACTCTGCCTCTGATTCGCAGACTGTTGGTGGGGGACAAAAACGCTGACGGGATGCTGAATGTGATTGGACCAATGCGTTGATAGACACACACAGACATTGGAACAGTCGGACATGCAGAGCGCTGTTTGTAGTGGACATAGTGGAGAATTTTGACTCGTTGCGTTGTGGCGATCTCTCGCAGATAACACAGATAATACAGATAATACAGATAATACATATGAAAAGTATAATTTGCTCAGAGTCCAGAGACAGTTGTGGTTCGGTGCGGATCCGGACAGGAGTCCGGACTTTGAGGATGCCTGTTATATACCATCAACATGTATCTTAGACCCAATTCCAACTAAGCTGTTAAAGGACGTTTTTCCATTAATTAGCACTTCTTTATTAAATATTATGAATATGTCTTTATTATCAGGCTATGTTCCACAATCATTTAAAGTAGCAGTAATAAAAGGTCTTCTTAAAAAGCACAACCTCGATCCAGAGGTTTTAGCCAATTATAGACCTATTTCTAATCTTCCGTTCCTCTCAAAAATTCTTGAGAAAGCGGTCGCAAAACAGTTGTGTGATTACTTAAAAAACAATGATTTATTTGAAGATTTTCAGTCTGGCTTTAGAACACATCATAGCACAGAGACAGCTCTGGTTAAAGTCACACATGACATTCTAAAAGCCTCAGACAAAGGACTTGTCTCTATTCTTGTCTTGCTCGATCTCAGTGCTGCATTTGATACTATCGACCATGATATCCTATTGCAAAGACTGGAGCATTTAGTTGGCATAAAGGGAACTGCTTTAGGCCTGTTTAGGTCCTATCTATCTGAACGCTCTCAGTTTGTGTGTGTCAACGATGACTCTTTCATGCAAACCAAAGTTAGCCATGGAGTGCCACAGGGCTCAGTGCTTGGACCTATTTTGTTCACACTATATATGCTTCCGCTAGGCGATATTATAAGGAATCATTCTGTAGATTTCCACTGCTATGCGGATGATACTCAACTATATTTATCCATCAAGCCTGATGAAACCAATCATCTAAATAAAATTCAAGACTGCCTCAAGGATAGAACATTGATAAAGGTAGTCAGATTTAGAAAACCTCATCACTCTCCACTCAGTGGAGTTTCCCTCACAGCTCAGTGACACAGGCGTTTTGGTGAAGTGCTGCACACTGTCAGGACTCACTGTGAGAGACGCTGCTGAGTTCATATCTGAAACACACAAAGAGGGGACATTTAAACCATGCAAACTGTAAAAGACAATCCATTGGTACAGCAAACCTTTCACTTAATTTACCCTAAAAAAACAAACGGGAACAAACTAAAGTAGGAGGAAAACAAAAGTGAAAGTACCAGTGTCTCAATCCCACACAACTAATTTTTTGAATTATATGTATTGTTTATGTCTTAAACCATTTAACCAGCAGATAAATATCTTAGAACATATTCCAAACTAAAAACATAAAGGAAACCCTTACCAGTTATATCTAATTACAATGTATTGTAGAAGCCTTATATTATTAGGTTTTGGATTTACAAAGTCTAAGTTTTGAACCATGGCGAACAACAACTCATGTGTCAGGATGAAAAGAGGGTCAGGAGATTAACTCGTGTTAAAATTCAGACCAGAAGCTGAATAAATTCATCATCATTCTGTTTTAGAGAATAGTTTTGAAAACTTAACTATGACCTGATGCTGGTGTAAAAGAAAAGTTCCCAAAATAAGTGACTTTGTTCCATTTTGCAATAATGGAAGTCAAAACAACATTCCTCCAGAGCAGACAAACTTTGATAAAGACATTTTTTGGCCTAATGGTGGTACAAACTGTTGTGGTCAACAGTGTCAAATGCAGCACTAAGATCTAATAATACTAACACTGAAGGTCTGCCACTGTCTGTGTTTAAGTGGATGTCATTGAAGACCTTAACAAGAACAGTCTAAGTGCTGTGGTGCGGTCGAAAGCCTGACTGGAACACATCAGAACAGTTATTTAAATGCAAGAAATGACTCAGATGTTGAAAAACAACTTTTTCAATGAACATAATAGAGATAACCTTCAAAAGTGTACACGTGTTAAACCACTTGTTTAACCAATATTCATGGTATACTCCCGCAAGCCTGGTGCTTCAATTGTAGCAAAAAATGCTTAAAAACTCAAACTCAAGAGCTAATAGTATATTGCTATTGCCCCCCATCGTAATTGTTTGGTCTAAAGCTCAAGTAATATGGCTCAAAACATGTATTCATTCATTTAGTTTTGTACCTAATATATTTTGACTGCAATATTTGCAAATGTTCCATATGTGTCATTTACACTGGGGACATGTCCCCTACACCTTTTGAGAAGGCTGATTTGTTCCAAAAGTACAATTTGTAAACATTTTTTTAAAAAGCTTGCGCACCAAAAGAATTATTGCACATGTACTCATCAGTTTTATAGCCCCGTTTTGGTATATATCTACTGTAACCTGACTTTGATCCCCCAATTACACTGCCTAAAAGTGTATATGTTGAAGACCATGTAAAATCTTCTGACCTCTGATGACCCCATCACTTTTCAACACAAGTACTTGTCAACTGCAGCGTATGTCTTTACAAAATGTTCTTTACTCAGTTTAAAAAGGACATAACTGTTTGTTTGTCAGTCTTGCTAAAACACAAAATATTGTGTGATAGGCTGTTTCTCATACATTGATGAAACCCTCTCTGATTGGATGGCCCAGGACGTCATACTGGAAGGCGTTGTCTATGCAGTTGTTTTTTTGTATGGCTAAGACAACCATCAACCCTAACACAGATCTGTGTGTCTCTGTTGAGGCTCTGCATCACATCTTTGGTTCCATCATGACGTTTGGCCTTTCTCAGGAGCAGTTCTGTTTTCCGGGCTCTAATGCCTCGTGTGTTACGGATCAGTTCAATGCGGGGACCAAAGTCACCCTTTACTTGTTGTTTGTTTCATGTATGCTGGTTACCATTTTAGGGAACTTTATTGTCATGGTATCAATAGCTCATTTCAAGCAGTTGCATAATCCCACCAATGTGCTTGTTTTATCTCTTGCTCTTTCGGACCTTCTTGTGGGTCTCGCTGTGATGCCCTTCAGCACCATTCGGACCATTCATGGCTGCTGGTTTTACGGGGATGATTTCTGTATGCTTCACTCAAGTTTTGATATGTTTCTTACCTCTGTCTCTATATTCCACCTAATGTGTATTGCGGTGGACAGGCAACAAGCAATATGTAATCCTATGCATTACTCTAGGAATATCACCATGTCAGTGGCGTGGATTATGGTATGTGCAAGCTGGGCGTTGGCTGCCATCTTCTCTTATGGACTACTTTACTCAAAGGCTAACCTAGTAGGGTTAGAGGAGTATTTGGAATCGATAAAGTGCCTCGGCAGTTGTAACCTTCTCTTTAACCCCCTTTGGAGCATCCTGGATGGTGTAATTGCCTTTTTCTTTCCCTGCACTGTTATGGTTTGTCTGTACACTAAAATATTTATCGTGGCAAAAGAGCATGTCAGAAAGATTGGAGATGTGGGCAATTGTTCAAACGACAGAGGGTTGGTTAAACAGTCTGAGCATAAGGCTGCAAAGACTCTGGGTATTGTGCTTGGTGCCTTTATCTTTTGTTGGATGCCGTTTTTTATTAACTCAATAATCGATGCCTACATTGGCTTTAACACACCTGCTGCCCTCTTTGAGGCTTTTGTTTGGTTGGGTTACTTCAACTCAACCTTAAATCCAATAATCTATGCCTTCTTTTACACTTGGTTTAAGAAATGCTTTTATCTTATTGTCAATCTGAAAATACTTAACCCCAATTCTTCAACCATAAATGTGCTTACACATTCATGAAAGGAGTGGTGAGTACTTGTATGGAAATGATTGCATTAAGAGCCGTTTTGAATGCATTTGTTACAGATAAAACAAAACCTAGATGAAAGATGAAAGATGCATGGACGCTTATCCTTTTTTTCCTGCCGCTGATCTCTCTTGCTCAGCCAATGAAAGTGTGAAATGTACTACAGCACTCTGCCTTATTTTCCTGTGACAGGTTTTTGGTGAGCATTCCAGTTTATTGTCATTATGATCGTAAAAATTACAATTAAGTCAAAATATTTCAATCTTTAAATGCCACCATCTAAAAAAACAATTCCTGCATTTAAGAAAGACCAACATTTTATGATCCCTAACGAAGGTACATTTACCACATAAGGAACTTTATTGTTTTTATGGAAATTTTAATAACTAAAGGTGTTACTATGAATAATGCGAACAATTGTTTATGTTTTGTCATTGAAACTAGAGTAGGTTAACAATCCGTGTATCTACCGTCCATTTGTTTTTCTTTCTTAAACAAGTAAACAGAAGAGCTATGAGAGGCCTTTTTGCTTTTTACGTTACTAAATGGTCTAATGGTCATTGGAGCGAGGTGGGGGGGGGGGGGGGCGAAAGTCGCGGAAGTGATTTCAAAACAAAAACACTCGTTTGCTTGGAACGGGGATAATATTATAAACAAGGGGAAACAAGGTGAATTTAGCGATCACAACGAAAACGGCCCAGACACATATTGAGCCCAGAAAATGTATGTTATTAAGGGCTGTAAATATACTAAGTCTATGTCTGAAATGGACAACACTGTTAGGAGATTTAAACTATACAGCGATTCTGCACTGCGGTCATCTCAGCCGTCTCTCGCGTTTGTTTTTTTCAAATCAGCTGCTCTTCATTTTTTGTCCTGCGATATTTGATGATCGATACAAATATTTGTTACCATAAGTTCTTAATAAAACTGATACTGTTGGACTCTGTACTAGTTTGACTGCTACCAGACATAAAATGAAGTACTTTCACGATGTACTTTGTGAGTAATCCTCTGTCAGAGTCCCCTCCATAGTACATAATGCATGTTTTCTGCTATCTTTGATGAATGATAAAAATAAAATGTTACCATTAGTTCTTAATGAGATTGATACTGTTTGACTTTGTATTAGTAAGCCTACAGTACTACTAACAATATATTGAAGTACTTTTACGGTGTACTTTGTGAGTAATCCTCTGTCAGAGTCCCCTCCATAGTAGCCTACATAATGCATGTTTTCTGCTATCTTTGATGAGTGATAAAAAGACAATTGTACCATTAGTTCTTAATGATATTGATACTGCTGGACTCAGTAGTCTTACACCTACTACCACAATACAAGGAAGTACTTCTAGTGTGTTGTTTTAATATAAAATCCTCTGTCAATGTCCCCTCCTGAGAACAAAATCAAGCCACTTCTGCTAAGTTTGATGAGGGAAAAAATGATTTTTGACATTAGTTATTCATGAGATTGACCCTGTCGGACTCAGTACTAGTGAAACTACTCCCACAAGAACTATGAAGTACTTTTACTGTATACAAGAATGCATATTTTTCTGCTATTTTTAATAAGCATTAAAACACCTTTCTTCATTAGACTTATATTGTTGGACAGAGTATTTTGAGAGGATTTGGTGGACATATTATCAGCAATACTTCCAGTCAGTAATCCGGCAGCAGCATTTTTACACCTTGGAAAGTCTTTAGAGACTGGCCTGGATAGCTGGTCACGAATATCCTTCAGCAAAGTGACACACTCTGTCACTCTGGTTGGCCTCTTATGATGTTGCTGTCTTTTAATATATAATTATTTCTCTGCCGCTAGTTCGTTCCTTGTAGATTATTCAGTCTCATCAGCGTTCAAAAAGGTGATATAACACAGGAAAGGGAAAATGCCAAAAAGCATAATAGGGCCCTTCAAACACAATTAATAATCGTACTGTAATGCAATATACCTGTACATGTCATTACACATGATTAAAGTTGTAGTTCTAAAAGAGAAGCCTCTAGTTTATTTGGTCAATTGTTTCTATCTTGCTATATGTATTTCTTTTATCTTTTACAAAAATCCTTCATTCAACAATACCACTTCACTCTCACAACTGCCACTTCTAAAGATATTTGGTAAGTTGACCTTGACTTCAAACAACAATAACTAAATAGCATGATATAATATTTAGTTGTTTTCTATTTTAGTATTCTATCCACTAGCAACAAGCAGTAAAAGTTACAACCGTTTAATATAATTCATAATGTCTCGTCTCCTCTGAAGGCTCAAGCTCTCACCCTGCACTTCATGTGAGGGTTAAATCATCCATACTGTATGCAAACCTAAAGTGTACTTTGATGACGTCATCAACATGTATTTGACTACAAATGTACTGAAAAGGATTTAAGTCCTTTTCAAAAGTCAAAATCAAAGTCAACTTTATTGTCAATCTCAAAATATGTTTGTAGACACAGAAAGATCGAAATACTTTTTACTACTACTGTATAGCTTTCAATACACAAGTTTAAAGCAGGGTGAAACAAACAAGCAGACATATAGTTTAAGCATATTTATATCAACAAAAAAAATCCTTTTCTTTAATAACAAATGGTTTTTGAATGACATTCTGGCATCAAACACAAGTTATGACAATATGTGACGATAAAAGAGAAAAAGAGATTATTAAAATCCACAAAATCATAGAAAGTTTACAATTGTGCACCATGATACAATACACTTACATGCCTAGAATGAAAGTGTAAATGTTGACATCAAAAGAAAATATTAGCAAGTTTTAAGACGATACATTCATCAAGTTAAAAACATAAAAACAACAACAAGAGACACAGTGAAGTGATCCCTCTCAACTCTTCAACCCACTTTAACCCCGACAGCTGTATATAATTATTGGGCTCCTTTCTTAATAGTTAACATCCTGTAATGAGAAAAAACAAGTTTGAGAACAAAATTACTAAAATATTAAAAGGTTCACAAAAACATTTGGTAACACTTAATATTACGGTACGCATATTCACCATCATTTAGTTGTTAATAAACATGCATATTAGCAGTATATTGGCTCTTTATTAGTCATAATAAAACACTTATTAATGCCTTATCTACATGACCATATTCTCCCAGTACTAGAATCAGTTAAGAGTTTTTCCTCAATAACCCTCTAATTAGTGCTCATGTAAGTAAGGAAGTTGTTGTACATGAGTTTTGGTCTTAATATGCTCAATATGGGCTTAATAAGGCGGCAGTACCACAAGAATAGTAATTCTCCCATAATAACACTTAACAAATATGATCTATTCTTATGTAACAAGACATGAAACTACAAGTGTTAATTGTGTCAAAATGACTCAAAATGTGGTATTTCTAACTCAGAATATGTTCCCTATTTTAAAGTGAAGTCTTGTTCATAACCAATAAGCTAGTAGTTTGTCTCTAATATGTTAATTAACACATAGTTGATGGTAAATAAGTGTACCTTAAAGTCCACCTATCATGCTATTTTAGGCAATAGCATAGGTCTCAGATATATAAAATATATAAAAAACATGTCAATGAAGTGTTTCGCTCAAAATACCAAACAGATCACCCATTCTAGCCATGCCTCATATCCCTCTATTTCACTTCCTGTTTCTAAAGTGCTGATTTTGGGTATAAAGCTTTAAAAAAAAAAGAATTGATAAAAAAAAAAGAGGGGGCTAAGCTCACGCGGGACCCGGCAGCTACTGTCTAAACTAAATACTGCGTGATGAAACGCCATATCATGGATTATCAAGGTTATTTCTGAAACAGTATGGAGCTCAAAGGCTTTCTCTCTTGCTGGTTATACCACAAGGTGAGTTCCTTTTTATTTCCTGCTTCTTCACACACATGCTCTCCAGTACAGGTTAGCTCTGAGTGTTAGCGATGCTAATGTAAACACCGACCATATTACGTCCAAAACTGTCGGGCATTGTCTCTGATAGCAACTTTCTGATAGTGCCGTGGGTCCACACATGCTCTCCATAAAAGACATCAAAAAGTGCATTTTGCATGATAGGTCCCCTTTAATATAAAGTGTTACCAAACATTTATAGTGAAAGCAGGTTGGATTTTAAAACAATACAAAGGATAATACTGATTTCCTCCAAATATGGACTTTACTGCACAAAACCCATGCCATTATTTTGAGATATCATGCCATAGTTGCTTTCTTGGAGGCATTAAACATTCCTTCTAAAATATATTTGACATTTTTACTCTAGAAGGTTTGATATAATGAAAATACAACATAGGTATATCTGTTCTTTAAATGACTGGAGGATTTGTTTATATGTCAGTCACTGGAATACGCAGAGCATTTATTTTAAATATCACGTATTGTGCAAAATCCACTTTTATATTACTTTTCTACATCAACATGTGTCCCCTCTGTGTAAAGAGATTCTGAAAGTTTCAGGAACAAAGATTCTCTCTCCTTTTGTCCTGATCCATTTATAAAAACCTGTCTGAAAATGAGCTGATCAGATTTTGGCCACTTTATGATGTCATAACGATTTTTTGGCTTGTGTAACCATTAGCCAATCACCAACCAAGGTAACCCCCCCCCCCCCACCTTATCACCTGAATCTCCTCCTAGAGCACCATTGTGTTCTTTTTAACCAAATCTCTCTCAGAGGGGCGTGGGGAGTGGCTCCTTATTTTCATCTAAAGTAACAGACAGGGAATCAACACTTTGGAAACAGGGCTGAAACAGAGGGGATTATGGGATGCTGCAACGATCTGTTTGGTATTTGGAGCCAAACACTTCAGAGACATGTTTGTATATATCTGAGACCTATAATATATTGATGAAAAACAGTATAATAGGGGACCTTTAAGATGAGGAAGCGTAACTCACCTTTCTTTTCTTCGATCTTCAACTGTCGTCGAAAAACGTTGCTGTCCCTCTTCCAGCTGATGTTGAGATCAGTTATCGACTGTTGCCTGAGGCCCATTTCTAACTGAAGACAAAAAAAGCATCCGAAAAAACACAATCCTTTTACCTTCTCTTCACACCCGTCAGAAAGAGCTTAACCTGCCCATGTGTAACATTATTTGTATTACTTTTTACCTTTTCCAGAAGAGCATCGCTGATTGTGGAGTTGGTGAGGTCGACATCAGAGCGCACCGTCATTCTTATTACAATCTTCTTTACTTTGAGACCTGCATTTCAACACAGAATAATGTCAGTGATCAATATCAGGCAATGGAGAAACATTTAGTGTAAACAGTGATGGAGTGTATTTTTTTTAATGAAAGATGTAGTGTCCAATGGGAGGACAGTCCCGTTTCTTATTAAAAAATGTAATTTACAAAACACTTTTGACTCATCCAAATGTTTTTTTGAGTAAAGAAAATGAAACTTTAAATAATGTAGAGTATCAGGTCTTTTTTGGCAACTCGGAGACATTTGAAACAAGTTGTAAAGACACATTTTCTTCTTAGTAAAATTACGATTTTGATCAAAACAAGTACAAATGAATACATATGTTTTTTAAAAATATGAGCATTCATTCGTAGTTGTGCTTCTGGCCACCTGATGAATGTAGGTCCAATAGTCCCTCTCCTTTTTGCTCAGTTTTGGTCTCCACCAGCTACTGAAAGTCATATTTGGCTCTTTAACTGTGAAACTCTTCTAAATATGAAGAGAAATCGTAATGTGGGGCTCGTAGACAACGTCTCCTAAGTTGCTGAATAACTTAAGTTGCATGTCTCAGAGTCATGTCATTAATTAGTATTTCAGTAACTCACCTCCCTGACAGACAAATGCAGACTTCTTGTTGCAATCGGCTCCAACCCAGCGTCCCTGCTGTTCCACTGCAACAGAAGCACAGTCTCCCACTGAACCTGAGCCGCTCAGCCAGTTCCTGAAGGAGGTTTCTCCTCCATCAGACCACATCCAGGCATCATTGAAGAGACCGATCCACATATTGTTGTTCCATGTATTGGCTTGATTATTCGAGGCACTGCTTATATAGGCCAGGTCGGTGTGTTTAGTTCTGCACTGCTCTTGACTCTCCACCCAGGTGGTTCTTCCTGGGTAAAACACCAATCTCTCTGTTCCATCTGCCCGGGCTAAAGAGAGATTCAGGAAGAGGGCACAACAAATATATTTATGTTTTTTTTATCAGCAAACGAAGCAGGGGTCTACTGAGCTCCTAAAGGGACATGGACGTAAAAACCAACAACCTTCTCGTGCAAACAAGAGCTGTTTGTTTCGGCACTGGAGTGCAACTATGACAGACGTGTGAACAATCAAGCATTCAATCAATCGATCATATTGTACATCTCTTCCCACATCACATATAATTAGATTTAAATCTAGTAGTCTGTTCTGTGCGCAAGGCACGAGGCAGTTTTAACCAAATAAATGCTTTTAAAATGTCATTAAAAAGATGTCTAAATTTGAATTATAACTCAAATAATTCCTGTAATGTAATTTCCACACATTAACACAAGGTTCTGCAATTCACTGGTGGTCTCGTGTGTGCCATCCCCGCCGGTAACTTTCTTGTGAGCACAATAACGCTTTTTGTGTCCATGTCCCTTTAGGGGCCCGTAGGGGTCAAACAAGAAAGGTTAAGAAAAACTGCTGTAAGCTATTGCTAACAACATCAACAAAAGTAATGACTTCTGTTGTTACATCTGGATTTGTATTAACTCAGCCGGGGAGTTTGTGTTTGATATTTGTCAGCAGGATTACATTAAAAATACCCAACAATTTTCTCTAAAATATTGATTGAAATGACAGCATGACCAGAGAAAACACATACAATTTGGGATCTGATCAGAATCACAGGGCTGATATACCCATTATTTTTCAGTTATGGAAACGCCCTCTTGGAGGTCCGAGCTCTCAGGGTGCTCTTCTGGTTTAAGATGTTTTTAAAGCTTATTTTATCACATCTTTAACATCTACTACAAAAATCACACTGTGTGCAATTTGCTTACTTTCATAACACGCAAAATCTTTTCCATATCCACACGGTACGTCATTCCACGTGCCTCCAACCGTCATGTCTCCACACGGTTTGCTCACTCCGCCGCTGCTGGGTTCACCAACGTTCCACCTGGTATAGTGAGCTGGGCCCCTGCCATCGGACCACATCCACCTGCGAGTGTTTCCTCTTCGAAGCCCGATCCAGATGTATGTCACATGACTGCCAAGAGTGTTGCCCAGATCGTTCTTGTCGCTCATGTTGTTCACCGTGGCCAGGTCGGTGTACTTTAATGTGCAGAAGCTCTGAGCTTCATACCAGGTCAGGGAGCCGTTGATGAGGTGGTACTGCTGAGAGGCTTTGGGCAGAAGTTTAGGTGGTTAACAAGTGGAAAAAGAGCAGGAACATTGATATACACACCACAAATGATATCAAAAAGGAGGAATAAGGGTGTTCAGAAGTACTGCAGAATAAAGACCTACTGTATGTAACAGTCTTTCACAAAATTCTCAAGAAATGTTCGCACAGTCCTCACATTTCTGTTATGCCAGTTGTCTCACATGATTAATAATAAAACAAAGAGAACATGTTGCACATCAGCCAAGAAATACAAATAAAGTTAGTTCAGTGCTTACTCTGAGCAGACATCCTCTGGGACAAAAGGACCATCCTCTGTGACAAAAGGACAGCGTTTTTTTCTCACAATTCAACAACAACCAAAGTTAACATTAGTATTAAATACCTTACCAATGAAGGGGATAACACCTTGTAGCCACACCATTTTATCTGTGAGACAGAAGACAGCGCACATAAAGTATATCACAAAGAGAACGTGGAATACTTTAATAATAATTCAGTTATATCAGAGTAATGACCTTCTAACAATTGACATACAATAGTATACTGTATATTATTCCACACAAAGGGCTTACCTCTCTTCCTTCCACATCCAACTCTTTCCAAAGTTTAGATTGTGTGATAGAAATATGTATTGGAAGCTTTGTCACTGTTTCAATGTCACTTCATGCAAAGCACCTCCATTAGAGCGTAGGGAACACATTTGAGTATGAGTCATCCTTTTGCATCCCGTGCTTTAACCTTCACCTTTGGTTGCACTCCTTTTTTGTTTGTGTTTGTTCCGCTTTACTGAAGTGTTGCTTTGTGTATCTTACCAATCAAATTCTAAAACAATTGATTGAATTTGCATTTGTAGATGCAGAAGCCTGTGTTTTAGGATATTCACGTAACCTTGAAACATAAAGAAACACTCAAAACTTTAACATTGGTGACTGTGTATTGGCCTATTGTTTTATAATTGTTATGCAATTCAATGCACCTGACATTTCCAAGCTCTTACAAACATATATAATGTATAGATGGACCGTCTGTGGATACATTTGAATTGTTACTAAAACATACTCAATGTTGTGCAAGCATTAGTGTGTAAAGATTGAGTTTCAACAAACAACTGGACATAAAATACAACAAAACCCAACAGGCATTTCTTTTTAAATCTATTCCTTTTTATTCACAATCAGTATTAGAAGAATTTAATGGGCAAACAGATACACATTCCTGACCTCAGAGTGCATCCTAAATAATCAAAAAAAGTGAAGTGTTAACGGTACATGGCAAAAAGCAAGTTAAATACAAACTTTTCATGGCATTTCATTTGGTACATTTAAAAGAAGAAGTTAAAAATATTGTTTCTGTTGTATTAATAATTGTACTCTACTTTCTCAATCTATTCCTAATAGAACATATATTTGTTTCAAAGAAGCACACACACTCTGTAATCGGACTCCCTCCACAAGATAAACATGTGGAAAAGCAAAGAAGATAGTACGCATTTAGACAAAAACAGATGTTTGCATGTTTATCTGTCAAGAGAAAGCTTTCAGAACAAGACGCAAACCTTAAAAGGTAAAGGTCAATTATATCGAATATGACCCAAGGTTGCTCAGGCTTTATACCAAAGGTCCCACGACATGGCCATTTCTACTGATCATAATTCCATTGTTGAGGTCTACTAGAATAGATTTACATTGTTCAATGTTCCAAACTCACATTGGTTTCTCATACAGCATCTCTGTATAGTATGTGTATTCACTCTCTGTCCTAAAGGGCTTGTTGGAGCTCCTGCCAACCCCCCTCCCTGTGAGCCCACTGTGCTCTGATTGGTCAGCTCGCCCACTCTGTTCTGATGAGTCCACCACCATTACAGCGGAACATCAGTGATTATGTGTTACAATAGCGTTTGTTAGCAACCAGAAAATGACACCAGTAATGACAAACAGATGAGAATGCTGCGTGGGGTCTGGGTGCCGTGTTGGTGGGACGTTGCGGGGCTCGCTGCTCCACCCTTTGAGGCTCGAGGAGCGGACTGTGTGAGCTGGATTACTGGTGTCGTTTCCTGGTTACTGCGTGGGGTCTGCGAGACAGCCTGGCTGTGAGTTTGTGTGTGTGTGCTCAGGCTGAGTTCAGGCTGAGAAATCCCGGAGTACAGCGGCTGAGAAAAGATAATGCTGAGTGAGTGTGTGTGTGTGTGAGGAGCTCCACGGATTGGTCCATTTGGACCTGGGCAAAAATCTCCAACGAGGCGTTCTGGGGCAGCATAGACGGTATTTTCTGTGTTAGAGTTTTACTTGCTACAGGGTGTACTTTGAGGGTTTGTGACTCTGCAGACCGTTTACATGCAGAAAAAGCTACATAACACACAAGGGAACAGGTAATAACCGGAAAAGCATGCCATGGGACCTTATAGCCTACTAAAGGTTTTACGAGCCAGTTAACAGAGGAAAACTTTCTTCACGCAGAACATTCATCTGTTTTCAACTCACATATATCATATATATCAATATTCTAATTACTGTATATAGCACAGTTTCTATTATTCTGTCTCTATTATATTCTATTTTATTCAATTTTATTTTATTTACTTGCACTATTTTATCTGTTTTATTGTGTTGCACTGTTGGAGGAGCCTGTGACCTAAGATTTTCATTGTCATACTCATAACTACACCGTAGCTATGCACATATGACAATAAAAGCCTTGAAACCTTGAAACTTGAAACATCTTAATCCCAACAGTCATATCAAATCAATGGTGGCACCTCCGGTTAACAGTTTCTGTAATGAGAAGAACATAACAAAATGTACTAACATGATTAAGAGCAGATTATATTTCAAAACAACACCCAAAGGATCATTCTGATTCCCTTTGCACATATGTACTTATGTCACATGTTAAAAAGCACATCACATTATTTTTAGATACTGGCCCCAATGGTAAAGTGTTGATTTCTTGCAGGTTAAACATCTGCTTTATATTTGTATATGTCGTTTTAATTCTAAAAGGTTTGATATAACAAAAATCCAAAACAACAACTATATGTTCTGTAAATACTGGAGTCTATGTTTGTTTATATGTCAGTCGTTGGACTACAAAGATCATGTACTTTAAGATTAGGAAGCTAAACTCACCCCTAAGGGACCTTACTACGTTGAAAGGCGAGTCCACTGCTGTCCGTTCGCCAGCTGAGATTGAAATCAGTAATCCCCTGTTGTGCCAGGCTCACTTTCAACTGGAAGTAAAAGAATGTGTTAGGAATAACCGAATCCTTTGTTCTTACTCTTGTTATTTGTAAAACCTTTTACCTTTTCCAGAAGAGCATCGCTGATTGTGGAGTCAGTGAGGTCGACATCAGAGCGCACCGTCATTCTTATTACAGTCTTCTTTACTTTAAGATCTGCATTAACACAGAATAATGTTAGTGATCAATGTCAGGCAAAGTACAATGATTTAGTGAAACAGTAATGGAGTGTAGGTTATTTAACTAAAAATGTAGTTTCCAATGGTCATGGGAGGATATGTCCCGTCACATATTAAACATCTTAATTTTAAACATCCCATTTTTACAGTTTTAGTTTGAAATACTCATTACAACCTCTAGAACAGTGGTTCTCAACTGGTGGGTCGCGACCCAAAACTGGGTCGCGGACCCGTTTCGAGTGGGTCGCAGATGTGTGAGTGAAGAAAAAAAAAATTGAAAGAAAAATAATTCTTTTTTTTTTTTTAAAGTCAAACTTTTATTTTGAAGGCCCGATTTTCTAACGCCGCGCATGCAGTCGGCGTTGGACTGGAAGTACCGGAGACCATAAACAGTTTTGAAAACTTCTGTCAAGTAGTGATCATCTTCTCAATAAAACATCTTTGCTGATGTTTTTTCGAATCTTCTGGCCAATCAGAATCAAGATTGTTGCCCGAAGTCCCCACGGAGAATAACTCTGCGGTAGAACTACTCTTTATACATCCATGGGTACAACTTCAGATAAAAAATAAACACATAATGAAATATGACCCCCGGTTTGATGATTGACAGGTCACAGAACAATGGGAGCTATCTACCCTTACCCACAATTTAAAGTAATTCACACAGACTATCTCCTATTTGCTCTTCTCTCTGTGAGGAGCAGCAAGCTGTCAGAACAAAGTGAAAAACAAACAATGGCATCAGATATTATTAATATGTCGGGTTGTAATACATTTATTTATTTTCTTCTCAGAGTGTACCAGAATGCGTAGTTTATGTTAGTATTTCTAAAAATATCCTGGGGGAGAATCCCCCCAGACCCCCCTGCTGGGGTTGGGTTTTCAGCATGTGTGCCTCTTTGTGTTATACAGTTCGTCTTTGATTCCATCATACTTTAGTTCTGTGAAGGGATACAAGGGATGCACTGTGCTTAACTTTAATTCATATTGTATGCTGAAAGCGTACGATATTAC
This sequence comes from Dissostichus eleginoides, assembly GCA_031216635.1. Classification (NCBI taxonomy): domain Eukaryota; kingdom Metazoa; phylum Chordata; class Actinopteri; order Perciformes; family Nototheniidae; genus Dissostichus; species Dissostichus eleginoides. Next base: position 7,301,155 of record CM062286.1, read on the forward strand.
AGCACGATTTTTTGTTGAATAGATTTGAGTGGTTCAAAATGTCAGGTCGCGATTTATTGGCAAAGGAAAAAGTGGGTCCCGAGGCAAGTTGAGAACCACTGCTCTAGAAGCATACCATCCAGCAGCCAAAATCAAAAAGTGAAAGACTAAATGTAGGAAAAAAAGTTGTGCTAGGTGCAGTATAGGAGGAAGGCATTGCTATCTGCAGACAAATACCGTTGAACGGTTCTGCTTGTTCTTTTTAATTAAGATAATAATACATAAACAATCGTAAAGTATCAGGTCTAGTTTGGCCACTCAGAGAGATTTGAATGAAGTTGTAAAGAAAGATTTTCTTAATAAAATGACGTGGTGAATTTGCTACCAAACCACTACAAGTAATGCTTATGTTGTTGATAATATAAGACATAAGGATTATAATGCAGTTTTATTTCCATTATTCCAATATTAATAAGTCTAAGTCTAATATTCCCTCTCCTTTTTGCTCTGTTTTGGTCTCCACCAGCTACTGAAAGTCATACATGGCTCTTTAGCTGTGAAACTCTTCTAAATATGAAGGGAAATCCAAATGTATGGGTTCTTAGCCAACTTCTCTCAACTTACTAACTTGAATAACTTAGGTAGCATGTCTCAGAGTCATGTATTTAATTAGCGTTTCAGTAACTCACCGCCCTGACAGACAAATGCAGACTTCTTGTTGCAATCAGCTCCAACCCAGCGTCCCTGCTCTGCAACAGAGGCACAGTCTCCCCCTGAATCTGAGCCACTCAGCCAGTTCCTGAAGGAGGTTTCTCCTCCATCGGACCACATCCAGGCATCATTGAAGAGACCGATCCACATTTTGTTGTTCCATGAGTTGGCTTGATTGGCAACAGCTGTATTATTCGAGGCACTGCTTATATAGGCCAGGTCGGTGTGTTTAGTTCTGCACTGCTTTTGACTCTCCACCCAGGTTGTTCTTCCTGGGTAAAACACCAATCTCTCTGTTCCATCTGCCCGGGCTAAAGAGAGATTCAGGAAGAGGGCACAACAAATATATTTACGTTTTTTTTATCAGCAAACGAAGCAGGGGTCTACTGAGCTCCTAAAGGGACATGGACGTAAAAACAATAACAACCTTTTCGTGCAAACAAGAGCTGTTTGTTTTTCGGCACCGGAGTGCACCTATGACGCACGTGTGAACAATCAATCAGTCAATCAAGTGATCATATTGTACATCTCTACCCACATCACATATAGATTGAAAATGTGTAGTCTGTTCTGTGCACAAGGCACGAGGCAGTTTTAAAATGTCATTAAAAAGATGTCCGAGTTTGAATTATAACTCAAATAATTCCTGTAATGTAATTTCCACACATTAACACAAGGTTCTGCAATTAACAGGTGGTCTCTTGTGTGCGCCATCCCCGCCGGTAACTTACTAGTGAACACGAGAAACTAACTCATGAGCACAATCACGCTTTTTGTGTCCATGTTCCCTTAGGGGCCCGTAGGGGTCAAACAAGAAAGGATTAAGAAAAACTGCTGTAAGCTATTGCTAACAACATCAACAAAAGTAATGACTTTGTTGTTACATCTGGATTTGTATTAACTCAGCCGGGGAGTTTGTGTTTGATATTTGTCAGCAGGATTACATTAAAAATACCCAACAATTTTCGATAAATATTGATTGAAGTTACAGCATGACCAGTTAAACCATTACATTTGGGATCTGATCAGAATCACACGGCTGATATTATTTTCAGTTATGGAAACGCCCTCTTGGAGGTCCGAGGTCTCAGGGTGCTCTTCTGGTTTAAGATGTTTTTAAAGCTTATTTTATCACATCTTTAACATCTACTACAAAAATCACACTGTGTGCAATTTGCTTACTTTCATAACACGCAAAATCTTTTCCATATCCACACGGTACGTCATTCCACGTGCCTCCAACCGTCATCTCTCCACACGGTTCGCTCACTCCGCCGCTGCTGGGTTCACCAACGTTCCACCTGGTATAGTGAGCTGGGCCCCTGCCATCGGACCACATCCACCTGCGAGTTTTTCCTCTTCGAAGCCCGATCCAGCTGTATGTCACATGACTGCCAAGAGTGTTGCCCAGATCGTTCTTGTCGCTCATGTTGTTCACCGTGGCCAGGTCGGTGTACTTTAATGTGCAGAAGCTCTGAGCTTCATACCAGGTCAGGGAGCCGTTGATGAGGTGGTACTGCTGAGAGGCTTTGGGCAGAAGTTTAGGTGGTTAACAAGTGGAAAAAGAGCACAAACATTGATATACACACCACAAATGATATCAAAAAGGAGGAATAAGGGTGTTCAGAAGTACTGCAGAATAAAGACCGACTGTATGTCACAGTCTGAACACAAAACAAGTGGAAAAAGAGGAATAGTGTCTAGAAGTAATGCAGAATCAACACCTATGTCACTGAAAAAAACACAGAAATGCATCTAAGCAGACCAACATTTAAAAGTTATTTTCACACAGTCCTCACATTTTTATTATGGCTGTTGTCTCACATGATTAATAATACAACAAAGAGAACATGTTGCACATTAGCCAAGACATTTAAAAATAAAGTTAGTTCAGTACTTACTCAGGGCAGACATCCTCTGGGACAAAAAGACAATCCCTTGAAAAAAGCATAGCGTTTTTTTCTCACAATTCAACAACAACAAAGTTAACAGTAGTAGTTATTTAATTTGCTTACCAATGAAGGGGATAACACTTTGTAGCCACACCATGTTATCTGTGAGACAGGAGAATGAAAATGTCAAAACAGCGCATCACATAAAGTATTTCATACAGAGAAAGATTACAAAAATTAAGTTATAACAGAGTAATGACATCTTTTGTGTGGGATACATTTTAACAAATTACTAGTACAATAGCCTACTGTATAATATTTTAAACACAGCCTTACCTCTCCGTTCAACCACCAACTCTATTTTGGAGTACATGCAAGGCTTTGTCATTTTCCTAAAGTCATTTTATGCAAAACGCATCCTTTTGTGCAGAGGAAACGAGAACACATTTGGTTACAAGTTGTTCTCGGGCATCCGGTGCTTTAACTAGCTCCTTTGGTTGTTTTTGTTTGTGAGTGTTGCTTTGGTTATGTTCCAAAACTAATTCTTAAACATTTGATTGAATTAAAATTACTGTTATGTGTGTATGACTCACATGCATGATATGTTCAAGCACTTACAACTGTTTAATGAAATGAGACTAAGTGTTGATTGACCGTCTGTCAGAATCTTTTACATCAAAAGGTTCTCAGCTTTTAAAGAGGCCTCATGCTTTTTGGGGGCTTCCCTCTCCTGTAGTGTGTCATATAGGTGTGTTGTGCATGTAAATCGTCTGCAAAGGCTAAAATCCCAAAGTTTCTCTTCCACACAAAGAAGAATGTAAAAACGCCTCCATTGGACTCCTTTGTTTACTTCTGTAATATATTGAAATCAGTAGGTAACACTCGCTTCTATTGGCTAGCGCTCCAACACATTGTACGTGATAGGCTAAGGGGCGGGACATCTCTGAGTGATTGCCCAATCACAACAGAGCCTTCCAGCTAACCAATCAGCATTACTCTGTAAAGATTTATTTTAACAAAAGATGACATGTGGACATAAAATGAAAAACTAACACAGTGCTCAAAATGAAAGACTGGGCTTTTTCATTCCTCTTTTTAAATGTGTTTATTTTTATTCACAATAAGTATTAGAACATTTGAAGGGGCAAATTATACACATTTCTGATCTCAAAATGCATCTTAAATAATCAATCAAGTATTAACCATATTCATGCATCATTTTGAAATGCAAAAAACTACTAGCTTATCTCTTTCATTTTGTAACAATTAACTTCTTAATTCAACAGTGCATGGCAAAAAGCAACTAAACTATAGGCTTTTCTTCCAGTTACATTGAGTAATTCAAAACAAATAGGTTTAAAGAACTACAATTTTTTTACGCAAGTACACAAATTAGTCCACATTGTTCAACTTAAGTCCATTCAAGATAGCAGGACTCATGTTTCACCTCCTCCAGGTGAAGCAACAGATGTTTACATAGTTATCTGTCAATAGAAGGCTTGAAAAACAAGGCCCTAAAACTAAAAACGTAAGGTCAATTATATTGAGGATGACTTCAAGATGTTTGGGCTTTATACTGGAGTTTTTACCAGCCAGTAAACAGACAAACTCTCCTGCAGCACATTTCTAAACTGAGCTATTCACGAAGGCTCCTTACACAGAAAACAAAAAGGAATTATAATAGATCAAAATCGGAAATCAGTACCAACACTAAATGTCAAACTAAAAGTTTTAATTAAAAAATCATGATGTTGTTCACATGTTCAATTACAATAGCCAAAAAAAGCAGGTTAACTGTTAAATGTTATGACACCTTGCTTAGACACTGTCTATTTAGACTTATATTATATAGTATATTCTTACACACAACTCACATTTGAGTTTGACTTCAATTTTAACAAATGTCTCTCTGAGAGGGTTACTTAAACATATACACAAATACAGAAGTGAAAAAGCATAGTGTACAACTTAACAAGTTAATTCAATGGGAGGTTGTTGTGGTTGTTTTTGTTGTCCGGACATCTTCCAGTTGATCTTGAAATCAGTGATTCCCTTGTTTCTCATCTTTGCCTCCAGCTAAGAAACATACACAAATACCAGGAGTTACATTTGTCCCAACTTGAAATCCAGCCACTCATTCGCTAAAGTTCTTATATATTGTTAATAACTACGGGAGTAAACTGTTATAAAGGCAAATATGAAACAAGATGTATTATTCTCACCTGGCTCACGATCTGTTGTTGGACGGCTGGGTCCCTCATGTCAAAGTCAGCACTGATCCTCACAAACGTCTTCTTCTAAACGCTGAAAAATAGTGGTAATGTTATTGAATTTTATGATTTTAGAAGCCCTAGCATTTGTTCATTGTTCTAGTAAATTCACTACAGGAGTATTAGCATCATTTATCATGTCAACAATGGGAGTGGGGATACAACTATGTTATTATTTTTCATTATCAGTTCATCAAACAATTATTCTTTTAATCAACTGAAATGAATATGTATTGCACAATGAGGGAAATGCAACAAATCCTTTTATTTGAAAAAAATGGTTCTACTATTTTTGTTTTTTTCCCACTCACTAGATAACCCTAACCCCTAGGATTAATGTTTGTTCTGATGGAGGAGCCAGCTACCAGCTATTAAAAAGCGCCAAGTGCCAACAAAACAAATTGATTTATTGTCTGACTCCCTGTAGCACTTACTGTAGCAGAGAAACATAGATTTGGTGTCGCAGGACCTGACGTTCCATTTCCTGTCGTAAACATGAGCGCAGTTTGGACTCTCTCCTAAAACGGGTTGTTCCTGAGACAAGTATCTGAACGAGGAGTAACTCCCGTCCGACCACTTCCAGGAGTCTTGAAAGAGGCCGATCCAGGCCAGCTTTCCTTCCGGCACCATGCTCTGGACTTCCTGGTTCTCCGCCTGGTTTCTCACACTGAGCAGGTCTGTGTGGTGTTTCCTGCAGTAGCTGTGAGCGTCGGCCCAATTCATAGCTGTTTCCACGAGAATCTTGCTTTTGAGTGCACCTGTTCTGCCTGTGAACACAGAAAGAATCACGATGCATCAAAACGCAACGAAAACCTACTTGTTCCTGGAATAAAAGAACATTAGCTTTGAATAAATGTTGATGTGTGCATAATATTTTCCTTCATATTACCATCAAAGCATAGGAAGAAGTTAAGTAAGTCACATCGCAGGTCTCTCCATTCTCCCGTGTGTTGTATGCCTGCACAGTCCTGGATGGCACTCTCCAGATTGGGTTCACCAGCACCCCAGTTCCTGAACTCAGCTTCACTCGCTCCATAATAACCTGACAGAGACCACCTCCAGGTAGCAACGTCTTCATACAGCCCAATCCAAAAGTCGTTGGAGTAATTCTCCATCTTTTCCATGACCCTATACATGTCCTGAACGTCGTTGATGGTGGCCAGGTCAGTGTACTTCTCTCTGCAGTAGCTCTGGGCTTCAAACCATGTTTTGGGTTCATCAGGAATGAGAATGTAGTCCCGGCCACAGGACACATCGGAGCAGTAATCTTTAACTGTAATTTGATTAGAAAATGCATGAATGACGTAGCCAGAAAGTACTAGTATGAATGCCTGTTACACATCATGCTCGATTCAATCAGTACAATTTTTACGAGGAACATTTTCAATTTTCATTCAGTAGATGATTCGATCTTTGGTTTTAACAAGATACTGATAGATGACAGTATAGTCTGCAAATGGTATGAGCCTTACAATCCTGGTTGGATTTTTGCATTGTAAAGAGATTGTAAAACAGCGTTATATGTTTACCATGGGGCGGGGGCAGCTGAGGGAATCTGTTTTGAAGATTTTCCAAAGTGCTATAGACCTCAACCTCGCACAGAGGCGGTGCTACGCCAAGATGGATCACAGTCACATAGCGACCCACAATCCCACCGCAATCCAGGGTCACCAAAGAATATGAATTACTGGAGATGACCTCACAGCTGAAAAATATGAAGAAGAAGAAGTGCTTAAAACTCTGCTTGATTTACCTTTAAACTTCATTTATATAATATCAAAGAATGTTCTACCCACGAGACAAATTATGAGGAAATGGTCGAGCTATGCATTCGTCCAACATTGTCCAACTATATATTACCTTGTGTCGTCTACACGGACATCATAACTGTAGCAGCAGTCGGCGCTGTAGGCGAGTTGGACTGCAGTCACACTGTAAGGAACCAGTAGATCCACTGTTACCCACGGACCTGGCTGCTCATTGGCTACGATGCAGGTGGAAGACCGATTACCATCAATGACTTTGCTGGCTACACTGTTTTCCAGACTTGAGGAAGAATGAAAAGCCAGTCCTCTCAAAGCCACGTTTTCTAGTGAGGGTAGAACAGAACCAAGAAAAGCAGTCTTTACAGGAAGAAATATAACAAATGCTTCTGTTTAATGTCAAGTAAACAATGCAGTCTAGAGGTTTAGGAGAAGTCTAAACAGCCATTGTCATTTGGAGCTTACCAAGCAGAGTACCATACACCTCTACTTCACAAACAGTCAAAGTCTTCTGTAGACCAGGAAGGTAAACATGTACGAAGCGTCCTTCCATTATTCCACATTGGTAGTTGTATTTCTGCAGTCCCTCGGAAACGGAGATGATGGCACACCTGACAGAAGGAGGAAGTTAAAGGGGAGAATGGTAGGTATTAAAGGTCACCTATTATGCAAATTCCACTTCTTCATGTCTCCTCTACATCAACATGTGTCCCCTCTGTGTAAAGAGATTCTGAAAGTTTCAGGAAAAAAGATTCTCTCTCTTTTTGTCCTGATCCATTTATATAAAAACCTGTCTGAAAATTAGCTGATCAGATTCGGGCCACTTTATGATGTCATAACGATTTTTTGGATTGTGTAACCATTAGCCAATCACCAGCCAAGGTAACCCCCCCACCTTATCACCTGAATCTCCTCCTAGAGCACCATTGTGTTATTTTTAACCAAATATCTCTCAGAGGGGCGTGGGGAGGGGCTCCTTATTTTCATCTAAAGTAACAGACAGAGAATCAGCACTTTTGAAACAGGGCTGAAACAGAGGGGATTATGGGATGCTGCGATGATCTGTTTGGTGTTTGGAGCCAAACACTTCAGAGACATGTTTTGTATATATCTGAGACCTGTAATATATTGATGAAAAACAGTATAATAGGGGACCTTAAATGCTACTGCAGCAAGTAAGTTACTGTCTTTTGTTCGTGCTTGTATCACCTCTGGTTGGTAACGTCCTTGCTGAGGCCGATGCGGACCTCCGCCCCGTTCAGCTGCTCCGAGCAGCAGTCTCCTGAGCTGAGGATAGACACAGCAGTTATGCGGTAGATACTCCTCAGGTCAAGTTGCCACCACGGGTTGTCTTGCAGTGCGACTGTGGCACAGGTTTCCAGATTATCCGTCGGCCCAGGGTGTTCATCAATAGCCATATCTTGAGAATTTTCTACAGAAGCAGGTGCTGAAGACAGCGTAGCTATTCCTCTTGGTGCAACATTAGCTGGCAAGAGTGGTATAAAGGCAGTTATGACAAAATGAATGAAAGGAATCAGGTGGAAATTGGCGCTTTAACCCTAGAATCAACACTTAACCATATTGTGTAAATGTCATGTTGTTCCCAACACTCATTTAATCAAGCTTGGATGCCATTGTTTAGTGACGCATTACCTCCTGTAAGTTGGGTAGTGGTGTACACTTTGACCTCACACATCTGAAGATCTTTTCTTACTCCAGGGTTGATTATGTTGACGTAGCGTCCTTGCATGTGGTTGCAGTTGAAGGTCACGGTAGCATCACTGGTCACGGTGATGACTGCACATCTAAAGGAGGGTAAAAGGGACAGTTAGAAAATGCATATTGGCTAGCAATGGCTACCAGATCTATGTCACTATTTTAGGAACAAGATGCCTTATGCTGATTGGTTAGGGCCAAACTAAACAATGTCGCCCTACCCATTACCAAGATGAAAATATCCCACATGAACACAATGTCAGTGTGAATAATATTGTGAAAACAAAATGTCTTCTCATCACCTGGGATTGTTGTTGCCATTGTTCTCCAGTGAGTTACCAATGCGTATTTCTGCCCCATTCAATGAATGGTCGCAGCAATCTCTTCTTCGAAAGACTTCAATGGAAAAGATGTCATACGGACCCTGCATGTCCAATCTCCACCAGGGGTTACTATGCGTCAAAGAGCTAAAACAGCTCCCGTCAGCTTTGCCATCAATGGCTAAGCTTGGTCCATGGTTAACGCTAAACTGTGATGACGCCTCAGCCACTCCGCCCAGAGCCACCACATTCACTGCAGAGTGAGCACAGTGACAAAGATTCAAGTTTGCAATGCAAAATATGTAAAACATCTACACATGGAAGCCCTTAAAGTTCTTTAAAACCAAATAATCCATTCAAACCGATCCACAACATTTCTGTTATTTTACAGTGTGTTGTTTTATCTGACCAGCAGATATGTGTACGTAAAGTTGCATTCACATGAATTTGCTCAAGACTATGTTGGCCGCAGAGCCTTGTGGTGAAAGCAGCTAGTTGAGTTTCATTTCTATGGCTGTACGTCCCCTGCTAGCTGACGCAGCTTCACAAAGCTTTCATTTGATTGTTTGCTAATAGAAAAGGTTTGAACTTTGAACGTCAGCACAGAGCTGTTTTACCGTGTATCATGTGAATGCATTTTAAAACCCAAGTATCAAAACACTAACAATATTGTTCAGATATCTACTTAATTATGTTACCAGTGCTTAATTGAATCAGCTTTAGGTGCCATTGTTTAGTTTTTGTTACCTCCTGTGATGGGGGTTGCAGCGAACACTTTGACCTCACAAACTTGAATCATAGAAGCAGATCCTGGACGGAAAATGTTGACGTAGCGTACTTGCTTCTGGTTGCAATGGAAGGTCATTTTAACTGAAATGCTCACAGGGACGACTGCACATCTGAGGGAGGAGAACAGACAGGAAGTACAGTACAGATCTAAAACCTCAATCAGTGATTCCTGGCAACTTAACACACCTGAAAAATATCCAACATGAACATAAAGTAAGTGTGATACTGGGGGGAGAAGGAAATGAAAACCCTGTCCGATTGTCAGGCTAGTTTAACCCATTCGATCACCTGGGATTGTTGTTGCCATTGTTCTCCAGTGAGATACCAATGCGGATTTCTAACAAGTTAAGATCTTCGCCGCCGCCTGAATCTGTTCTTCGGAGGAGTTCAATGGTTGAGATGTCAAAAAGACCCCCCAAATCCAGCCTCCACCAGGGGTCAATCTGCATCTGAGAGACAAAACAGCTCCTGTAGATTTGTTGGTGTGTTTCATCACTGCCATCATTTGCATTGCTTGGTGGATGGGAGGAGTCGAACGTTGTCGAAGCTTCAGCCACTCCATCCAGAGCCAAGTTAGCTGCAGAGTAAGGACAGTGACAAAGATGTATGTTCGCCATGCCAAATAGTAAAACATCTAGACACTTGATGAGAAGCTGAAAAATGCTGTTAATATGTCTCTTTTTACTCCAGTACATTTTTGACAGCTGTCGTTTTGTTGTCAGATTAAGGTTTTAAATAAAAAGAAACAAATAGTATGCTTACCAATGGTTTCTCAAATGTTAGCAGTTTTAGATAAAAAAGGGCATTAGATAAAAGTCATTTTCAGCCACAGAACTTTGCATCAGGGACGTGCACAGGTACGGGCTAATGTTGCCCGGGCAACGGCCCGTTTGGCCTTTTTGGCTGACCTGCCCCTCTGGAGAGAGCGAGAGTTTGTTTTTCTTTTTTCTGTTGTGGTCGAATCAACATGATAAGCCCACAATTAGTATTGTAGCGTCTCGCTGCGGGAAACACACTTTGTCAGCGCTGTCTTCTGCCGGTGCGTTAAGACCACCTCAGTGTCGGATTTTGGAAACTTGATTTTGAGTTGTCTCATGGCAGTTAGGGTATAAGGGACAAAACAGGGGACTTTACTTCCTCTTGATACCGTCGGTTATTTACAAAAAAACACCTAAATATAGCCTACTTTATTGTGCTTCTGTCTTTCTGTCTTTTCATCTGAAAACTCCCTCAACGGGGCCGCTCGCTCTCTTTTCTTGATTGCCCTCTCACGGGTGAACAGTTCACTGTCCTGCTTCATTGTAGGATATCTGCCATGTCTCTACCACTTTAGTTTGACCATCTCTGTTATTAAGTTATGGAATAAATAAGTAATTAGATACCTTACCGTTACTGGCTGCGCTCATAATGATAAGAATAAGAATAATGCGTATTGAACTGGTTTCATTAATTAGTGAGTTTATTTAAGCTAATTAGTTAGAGGCCCTATTTTATCAGTATGTCTGGACTGCACAGCAGTTACAATGGTCAAACTACATTAGAACAGAATTGTCCCCATTTTGTCTTTAATAGTTAGTAACATTAGATATTTTAATGAGATATGGACCGCAAAGCAAAAAATGTCCCTGGTTTTCATTTTTAAAATCAAGTCACCGAATGCAAGTAGTCGCCTTAACTTATTTTGTTATGAGATGTGAATTACTGTTCAATTTAGTTGATGTAATAATCGTTTGGTTTCTTTTAAATTAAAAACAAGTTACAATTTTCAAAAGGTCTTATGTTTTTTTTCGGGGGGAGGCCCTTTTTCCAATTTAGAGCAATAGCCCCTCCGAATGTCTGTGCACATCCCTGCTTTGCATTACTTCTTTTTACATTCGTATCACAAATCGTATAGTGTTAACACGGGACATTTTACTGCAGGACAATACCTAGACATTGTTGAATTGTTACTTATATTATAACTTAAGGGTCTCAGTATTTCTTCCATCCATGCTTTTCCTACTAAACAGTCACTTACTTGCCTGATGAGTTATCCTCAAACTGAGAAGTAAAGCCCCTGCAAAAACAAATATATATCTAATGAAGTCTCTTCAATACACGATTACAGTTTGCATGTGGCTAAAAAATACATTTTAGTTTCTAAATGTGGCCCACTGACAAATCTGATATGTCACCATCTAGGATCTAATCTGTAAATGAGACATATGAAGTTAAATAACATGCTTTCTATAAATTAAAGAAATGTATTCTTGTGTAATAGTGATTTTACCCCTTTTTTTATCAAAAAAAGACACAAGAATCAACCAATGTATCCATATATATATATATATATACATATGACATGACTTACCCCAAATAAAGAGGAATTTCCACCTCCACCTCCACCCCATCATCTTCTGAGCGTTCTAGTTGTATTGTGGTGTCAGGCAGAGAATAACCAGCTCAAATCCAAAATGTGTGTTATAACATCTCGACAGTGGTTGACATTGAGTTGCTGACATCCTGTGTCCTTAACTCTGTGATGTTCCATACAATTTACCTACACACAAATTAATTCAAAACACATTGACATTATAATGTGCATGTCTGTCACTCTGAAATGTTGTCAACACCTGCCTGGTGTTCAGATCAAGTGTTTGTTTGTGACACAGACACGAGAGCCCTTTCAAAAACGATTGTAGTATTTACTGCAGGGGGCCGTTGTAAATGAATTGTAAAACATTTCAAATGTCCTCTGTACATCATTGTGAATGTGAAATGTATTGATATATACATAATTGTACTTTCAAAGCTGTTTCTTTAAATCTTAGCGTGGGTTTTAGTATGTTTTAAAACAGGATATGTATAATTCTATAGTTTATTAATTCATACAAAAGAGAGGAAACACATCTCAAGTGGGGAATTCGGTGTGTTTCATCTCTGCCATCAAGTGCATTGCTTGGTCGATGGAAGTAGTCGAACGTTGTCAACGATACAGCGGCTCCTTCCAGAACCAAGTTAGCTGCAGAGTAAGGACAGTGACGCAGATTTATGTTCCCTATGCTAAATAATAAAACATCTAGACAGGAATACACTTGTTGAGAGGCTTAAAATGCTGTTATTATGCCTCTTTTGTAGTTTTGTTTTAAGACTAAGGTTTTACATAAAAAAGAAACAAATAGTTACCAATGGTTTCTGAAATGTTAGCAGTTCTACCAAAAAGTGACTTCCCTTGTTTTAAATTACATTTTTTTGTACAAAACTAAAATAAAAAATGCTTTTAAAATACTTTTTTAAGACCTGCAAATAACGTAAATAACTGTTCAAGGCCGAGAGCGGTCACATTTTTTTTTTTTTTTTAAAGTGAAGCATTAGATAAAAGTTATTTTCAGCCACAGCACTTTGTATTCCTTTTTTTCTGTCCCATTCGTCATCACATGGTATATTTGTATCACAAAGGATATAGTGTTTACACAGGACATTTTACTGCAGGACAATACCTCCTAGACCTTGTTGAATTGTTACTTATACTATAACTTAAGGGTCTAAGTATTTCTTCCATCCATGCTTTTCATACGAAACAGTCACTTACTTGCCTGATGAGTTATCCTCAAACTGAGAAGTATCGCCCCTGCAAAAACAAATATTACATGACATTACATTACATGTTACTTGTTAGACGCTTTTATCCAAAGCGACTTACATACTCAGTACTGTGGGCAATCCCCACAGGAGCAATTTGGGGTGAAGTGTCTTGCCCAGGGACACAACGACATGCTGACTGCAGTGGGGTTTGAACCTGTGCTCCCCTGATCCGAACACCTACGGACAACCCACTGCGCCTCCCTTTGTATATAAATATATATCTAATGAAGTCTGTTCGATACACAATTGACATAAACGTACATTTTCCATGTGGCTATAAAATACATTTTAGTTTCTAAATGTGGCCCACTGACAAATCTGATATAAATCACCATCTAGGATTTAATCCGTAAATGAGATGAAGTTAAATAACATGTTTTTTTTTAAATAAATAAATGTATTCTTGTGTAATAGTGATTTTAACCCTTTTTTTATCAAACAAAGACACAAGAATCAACTAATTTATCCATAAATATAAATGTATGACATGACTTACCCCAAATAAAGAAGAATTTCCACCTCCACCCCATGATCTTCTGAGCGTTTTAGTTTCATTCGTGGTGTCAGGCAGAGAATGTTTTATGAACTAGCTCAAATCCAAAATGTGTGTTATGATGTCTCGACAAGGGTTCACATTGAGTTGCTGACATCCTGTGTCCTTAATTCTTTCTGTGACGTTCATTTGAATTTACCTACACACAAATGAATTTAAAAAATATTGAAATTATAATGTGTATGTCTGTCACTCTGAAATGTTGTCAACACCTGCCTGGTGTTCAGATCAAGTGTTTGTTTGTGACACAGACAAGAGAGCCCTTTCAAAATAAAATGGTAGTATTGACTGCAGGGGGTTGTGTAAATTCATTGTAAACATTTTTGAATTTCTTCTGTACATACAGTATGTGTATGCAGACTAGAGAAAGTTTTCAGACACTTTGTGACTCTCCTTCCACACCTGGGACACATATTAATGTATAAAAGACATCAAAAAGTGCATTTTGCATGATAGGAGACCTTTAAAGAAACAGCTTTTGAAAGTCAAATGATGTATATATCAATAGATTTAGTTTGCCTTTTCTAGTCTGCATATATATATTGTATGTATGGAGGAAACTTTAATTTTAACGTCATTTTATTAAGAAGAAAATCTTTCTTTACAACTTCATTCAAATCTCTCTGAGTGGCCAAACTAGACCTGATACTTTACGATTGTTTATGTATTATTATCTTAATTAAAAAGAACAAGCAGAACCGTTCAAAGGTATTTGTCTGCAGATAGCAATGCCTTCCTCCTATACTGCACCTAGCACAACTTTTTTTCCCACATTTAGTCTTTCACTTTTTAATTTTTTGAATTTGGCTGCTGGATGGTATGCTTCTAGAGCAGTGGTTCTCAACTGGTCCGGCCCACTTTTTCCTTTGTGAATAAATCGCGACCCGACATTTTGAACCACTCAAATCTATTCAACAAAAAATCGTGCTGTAATATCGTACGCTTTTCAGCATACAATATGAATTAAAGTTAATTACAGTGCATCCCTTGTATCCCTTCACAGAACTAAAGTATGATGGAATCAAAGACGAACTGTATAACACAAAAAGGCACACATGCTGAAAACCCAACCCCAGCACGGGGGTCTGGGGGGATTCTCCCCCAGGATATTTTTAGAAATACTAACATAAACTACGCATTCTGGTACACTCTGAGAAGAAAATAAATAAATGTATTACAACCGACATATTAATAATATTTGATGCCATTGTTTGTTTTTCACTTTGTTCTGACAGCTTGCTGCTCCTCACAGAGAGAAGAGCAAATAGGAGATAGTCTGTGTGACTTACTTTAAAATTGTGGGTAAGTGTAGATAGCTCCCATTGTACCTGTCAATCATCAAACCGGGGGTCATATTTCATTATGTGTTCATTTCTATCTGAAGTTGTACCCATGGATGTATAAAGAGTAATTCTACCGCAGAGTTATTCTCCGTGGGGACTTCGGGCAACAATCTTGATTCTGATTGGCCAGAAGATTCGAAAAAACATCAGCAAAGATGTTTTATTGAGAAGATGATCACTACTTGACAGAAGTTTTCAAAACTGTTTATGGTCTCCGGTACTTCCAGTCCAACGCCGACTGCATGCGCGGCGTTAGAAAATCGGGCCTTCAAAATAAAAGTTTGACTTTAAAAAAAAAAAAAAAATTATTTTTCTTCAATTTTTTTTTCTTCACTCACACATCTGCGACCCACTCGAAACGGGTCCGCGACCCAGTTTTGGGTCGCGACCCACCAGTTGAGAACCACTGTTCTAGAGGTTGTAATGAGTATTTCAAACTAAAACTGTAAAAATGGGATGTTTAAAATTAAGATTTTTAATATGTGACGGGACATATCCTCCCATGACCATTGGAAACTACATTTTTGGTTAAATAACCTACACTCCATTACTGTTTCACTAAATCATTGTACTTTGCCTGACATTGATCACTAACATTATTCTGTGTTGTAATGCAGATCTTAAAGTAAAGAAGACTGTAATAAGAATGACGGTGCGCTCTGATGTCGACCTCACTGACTCCACAATCAGCGATGCTCTTCTGGAAAAGGTAAAAGGTTTTACAAATAACAAGAGTAAGAACAAAGGATTCGGTTATTTCAAACACTTTCTTTTACTTTCAGCTGAAAATGAGCCTGGCACAACAGGGGATTACTGATTTCAATCTCAGCTGGCGAACGGACAGCAGTGGACTCGCCTTTCAACGTAGTAAGGTCCCTTAGGGGTGAGTTTAGCTTCCTAATCTTAAAGTACATGATCTTTGTAGTCCAACGACTGACATATAAACAAACATAGACTCCAGTATTTACAGAACATATAGTTGTTGTTTTGGATTTTTGTTATATCAAACCTTTTAGAATTAAAACGACATATACAAATATAAAGCAGATGTTTAACCTGCAAGAAATCAACACTTTACCATTGGGGCCAGTATCTAAAAATAATGTGATGTGCTTTTTAACATGTGACATAAGTACATATGTGCAAAGGGAATCAGAATGATCCTTTGGGTGTTGTTTTTAAATATAATCTGCTCTTAATCATGTTAGTACATTTTTTGTGTTCTTCTCATTACAGAAACTGTTAACCGGAGGTGCCACCATTGATTTGATATGACTGTTGGGATTAAGATGTTTCAAGTTTCAAGGTTTCAAGGCTTTTATTGTCATATGTGCGCTACGGTGTAGTTATGAGTATGACAATGAAAATCTTAGGTCACAGGCTCCTCCAACAGTGCAACACAATAAAACAGATAAAATAGTGCAAGGAAATAAAATAAAATTGAATAAAATAGAATATAATAGAGACAGAATAATAGAAACTGTGCTATATACAGTAATTAGAATATTGATATATATGATATATGTGAGTTGAAAACAGATGAATGTTCTGCGTGAAGAAAGCTTTCCTCTGTTAACTGGCTCGTAAAAACTTTAGTATAAGGTCCCATGTCATGCTTTTCCGGTTATTACCCGTTCCCTTGTGTGTTATGTAGCTTTTTTCTGCATGTAAACGGTCTGCAAAGTCACAAACCCTCAAAGTACACCCTTTAGCAAGTAAAACTCTAACACAGAAAATACCTGTCTATGCTGCCCCAGAACGCCTCGTTGGAGATTTCTCATTTTCCAATTTTTTTCTTCCTGAGTATGGTGATGTAACCATGTCCAGGTCCAAATGGACCAATCCGTGGAGCTCCTCACACACACACACTCACTCAGCCTTATCTTTTCTCAGCCGCTGTACTCCGCAGATGTCTCAGCCTGAACTCAGCCTGAGACAGCGAGACACCGCAAAACTCAGCCTGAACTCAGCCTGAGCACACACACACAAACTCACAGCCAGGCTGTCTCGCAGACCCCACGCTGTAACCAGGAAACGACACCAGTAATCCAGCTCACACTGTCCGCTCCTCGAGCCTCAAAGGGCGGAGCAGCGAGCCCTGCAACGTCCCGCCAACACGGCACCCAGACCCCACGCAGCATTCTCATCTGTTTGTCATTACTGGTGTCATTTTCTGGTTGCTAACAAACGCCATTGTGACACATAATCACTGATGTTCCGCTGTAACGGTGGTGGACTCATCAGAACAGAGTGGGCGAGCTGACCAATCAGAGCACAGTGGGCTCACAGGGAGGTGGGGGGGCAGGAGCTCCAACAAGCCGTTTAGGACAGAGAGTGAATACACATACTATACAGAGATGCTGTATGAGAAACCAATGTGAGTTTGGAACATTGAACGATGTAAATATATTCTGGTAGACCTCAACAATGGAATTATGATCAGTAGAAATGGCCATGTCGTGGGACCTTTGGTATAAAGCCTGAGCAACCTTGGGTCATATTCGATATAATTGACCTTTACATTTTAAGGTTTGCGTCTTGTTCTGAAAGCTTTCTCTTGACAGATAAACATGCAAACATCTGTTTTTGTCTAAATGCGTACTATCTTCTTTGCTTTTCCACATGTTTACCTTGTGGAGGGAGTCCGATTACAGAGTGTGTGTGCTACTTTGAAACAAATATATGTTCTATTAGGAATAGATTGAGAAAGTAGAGTACAATTATTAATACAACAGAAACAATATTTTTAACTTCTTCTTTTAACTGTACCAAATGAAATGCCATGAAAAGTTTGTATTGAACTTGCTTTTTGCCATGTACCGTTAACACTTCACTTTTTTTGATTATTTAGGATGCACTCTGAGGTCAGGAATGTGTATCTGTTTGCCCATTCAATTCTTCTAATACTGATTGTGAATAAAAACGAATAGATTTAAAAAGAAATGCCTGTTGGGTTTTGTTGTATTTTATGTCCAGTTGTTTGTTGAAACTCAATCTTTACACACTAATGCTTGCACAACATTGAGTATGTTTTAGTAACAATTCAAATGTATCCACAGACGGTCCATCTATACATTATATATGTTTGTAAGAGCTTGGAAATGTCAGGTGCATTGAATTGCATAACAATTATAACAACAATAGGCCAATACACAGTCACCAATGTTAACGTTTCTTTATGTTTCAAGGTTACGTTAATATCCTAAAACACAGGCTTCTGCATCTACAAATGCAAATTCAATCAATTGTTTTAGAATTTGATTGGTAAGATACACAAAGCAACACTTCAGTAAAGCGGAACAAACACAAACAAAAAAGGAGTGCAACCAAAGGTGAAGGTTAAAGCACGGGATGCAAAAGGATGACTCATACTCAAATGTGTTCCCTACGCTCTAATGGAGGTGCTTTGCATGAAGTGACATTGAAACAGTGACAAAGCTTCCAATACATATTTCTATCACACAATCTAAACTTTGGAAAGAGTTGGATGTGGAAGGAAGAGAGGTAAGCCCTTTGTGTGGAATAATATACAGTATACTATTGTATGTCAATTGTTAGAAGGTCATTACTCTGATATAACTGAATTATTATTAAAGTATTCCACGTTCTCTTTGTGATATACTTTATGTGCGCTGTCTTCTGTCTCACAGATAAAATGGTGTGGCTACAAGGTGTTATCCCCTTCATTGGTAAGGTATTTAATACTAATGTTAACTTTGGTTGTTGTTGAATTGTGAGAAAAAAACGCTGTCCTTTTGTCCCAGAGGATGGTCCTTTTGTCCCAGAGGATGGTCCTTTTGTCCCAGAGGATGGTCCTTTTGTCCCAGAGTAAGCACTGAACTAACTTTATTTTCATTTCTTGGCTGATGTGCAACATGTTCTCTTTGTTTTATTATGAATCATGTGAGACAACTGGCATAACAGAAATGTGAGGACTGTGCGAACATTTCTTGAGAATTTTGTGAAAGACTGTGACTTACAGTAGGTCTTTATTCTGCAGTACTTCTGAACACCCTTATTCCTCCTTTTTGATATCATTTGTGGTGTGTATATCAATGTTTCTGCTCTTTTTCCACTTGTTAACCACCTAAACTTCTGCCCAAAGCCTCTCAGCAGTACCACCTCATCAACGGCTCCCTGACCTGAAGCTCAGAGCTTCTGAAGATTAAAGTACACCGACCTGGCCACGGTGAACAACATGAGCGACAAGAACGATCTGGTCAACACTCTTGGCAGTTATGTGACATACATCTGGATCGGGCTTCGAAGAGGAAACACTCGCAGGTGGATGTGGTCCGATGGCAGGGGCCCAGCTCACTATACCAGGTGGAACGTTGGTGAACCCAGCAGCGGCGGAGTGAGCGAACCGTGTGGAGAGATGACGGTTGGAGGCACGTGGAATGACGTACCGTGTGGATATGGAAAAGATTTGGCGTGTTATGAAAGTAAGCAAATTGCACACAGTGTGATTTTTGTAGTAGATGTTAAAGATGTGATACAAAAGTTTTTTTTGATCACTGACATTATTCTGTGTTGAAATGCAGGTCTCAAAGTAAAGAAGATTGTAATAAGAATGACGGTGCGCTCTGATGTCGACCTCACCAACTCCACAATCAGCGATGCTCTTCTGGAAAAGGTAAAAAGTAATATAAATAATGTTACACATGGGCAGGTTAAGCTCTTTCTGACGGGCTGTGAAGAGAAGGTAAAAGGATTGTGTTTTTTCGGATGCTTTTTTTGTCTTCAGTTAGAAATCGGCCTCAGGCAACAGTCGATAACTGATCTCAACATCAGCTGGAAAAGGGACAGCAATGGACTTGTTTTTCGACGACATTTGAAGATCGAAGAAAGGAAAGGTGAGTTACGCTTCCTCATCTTAAAGGTCCCCTATTATACTGTTTTTCATCAATATATTATAGGTCTCAGATATATACAAACATGTCTCTGAAGTGTTTGGCTCCAAACACCAAACAGATTATTGCAGCATCCCATAATCCCCTCTGTTTCAGCCCTGTTTCCAAAGTGCTGATTCTCTGTCTGTTACTTTAGATGAAAATAAGGAGCCACTCCCCACGCCCCTCTGAGAGATATTTGGTTAAAAAGAACACAATGGTGCTCTAGGAGGAGATTCAGGTGATAAGGTGGGGGGGGGGTTACCTTGGTTGGTGATTGGCTAATGGTTACACAAGCCAAAAAATCGTTATGACATCATAAAGTGGCCCGAATCTGATCAGCTCATTTTCAGACAGGTTTTTATATAAATGGATCAGGACAAAAAGAGAGAGAATCTTTTTTCCTGAAACTTTCAGAATCTCTTTACACAGAGGGGACACGTGTTGATGTAGAAAAGTAATATAAAAGTGGATTTTGCACAATACGTGATATTTAAAATAAATGCTCTGCGTATTCCAGTGACTGACATATAAACAAATCCTCCAGTCATTTAAAGAACAGATATACCTATGTTGTATTTTCATTATATCAAACCTTCTAGAGTAAAAATGTCAAATATATTTTAGAAGGAATGTTTAATGCCTCCAAGAAAGCAACTATGGCATGATATCTCAAAATAATGGCATGGGTTTTGTGCAGTAAAGTCCATATTTGGAGGAAATCAGTATTATCCTTTGTATGTTTTAAAATCCAACCTGCTTTCACTATAAATGTTTGGTAACACTTTATATTAAAGGGGACCTATCATGCAAAATGCACTTTTTGATGTCTTTTATGGAGAGCATGTGTGGACCCACGGCACTATCAGAAACGTTGCTATCAGAAACAATGCCCGACAGTTTTGGACGTAATATGGTCGGTGTTTACATTAGCATCGCTAACACTCAGAGCTAACCTGTACTGGAGAGCATGTGTGTGAAGAAGCAGGAAATAAAAAGGAACTCACCTTGTGGTATAACCGGCAAGAGAGAAAGCCTTTGAGCTCCATACTGTTTCAGAAATAATCCTTGATAATCCATGATATGGCGTTTCATCACCGCAGTATTTAGTTTAGACAGTAGCTGCCGGGTCCCGCGTGAGCTTAGACCCCTCTTTTTTTTTTTATCAATTATTTTTTTTTTAAAGCTTTATACCCAAAATCAGCACTTTAGAAACAGGAAGTGAAATAGAGGGATATGAGGCATGGCTAGAATGGGTGATCTGTTTGGTATTTTGAGCGAAACACTTCATTGACATGTTTTTTATATATTTTTATATATCTGAGACCTATGCTATTGCCTAGAAATAGCATGATAGGTGGACTTTAAGGTACACTTATTTACCATCAACTATGTGTTAATTAACATATTAGAGACAAACTACTAGCTTATTGGTTATGAACAAGACTTCACTTTAAAATAGGGAACATATTCTGAGTTAGAAATACCACATTTTGAGTCATTTTGACACAATTAACACTTGTAGTTTCATGTCTTGTTACATAAGAATAGATCATATTTGTTAAGTGTTATTATGGGAGAATTACTATTCTTGTGGTACTGCTGCCTTATTAAGCCCATATTGAGCATATTAAGACCAAAACTCATGTACAACAACTTCCTTACTTACATGAGCACTAATTAGAGGGTTATTGAGGAAAAACTCTTAACTGATTCTAGTACTGGGAGAATATGGTCATGTAGAATAAGTCATTAATAAGTGTTTTATTATGACTAATAAAGAGCCAATATACTGCTAATATGCATGTTTATTAACAACTAAATGATGGTGAATATGCGTACCGTAATATAAAGTGTTACCAAAAGTTTTTGTGAACCTTTTAATATTTTAGTAATTTTGTTCTCAAACTTGTTTTTTTCTCATTACAGGATTGTAACTATTAAGAAAGGAGCCCAATAATTATATACAGCTGTCGGGGTTAAAGTGGGTTGAAGAGTTGAGAGGGATCACTTCACTGTGTCTCTTGTTGTTGTTTTTATGTTTTTAACTTGATGAATGTATCGTCTTAAAACTTGCTAATATTTTCTTTTGATGTCAACATTTACACTTTCATTCTAGGCATGTAAGTGTATTGTATCATGGTGCACAATTGTAAACTTTCTATGATTTTGTGGATTTTAATAATCTCTTTTTCTCTTTTATCGTCACATATTGTCATAACTTGTGTTTGATGCCAGAATGTCATTCAAAAACCATTTGTTATTAAAGAAAAGGATTTTTTTTGTTGCTATAAATATGCTTAAACTATATCTCTGCTTGTTTGTTTCACCCTGCTTTAAACTTGTGTATTGAAAGCTATACAGTAGTAGTAAAAAGTATTTCGATCTTTCTGTGTGTACAAACATATTTTGAGATTGACAATAAAGTTGACTTTGATTTTGACTTTTGAAAAGGACTTAAATCCCTTTCTAAAGTAATTTATTAGACAACAGTTTGACTAAGAAATGTTGTGTACCATTTTAATCCTGCCAGGAATTGTGTAAATGCTTTTCAGTACATTTGTAGTCAAATACATGTTGATGACGTCATCAAAGTACACTTTAGGTTTGCATACAGTATGGATGATTTAACCCTCACATGAAGTGCAGGGTGAGAGCTGTGAGCCTTCAGAGGAGACGAGACATTATGAATTATATTAAACGGTTGTAACTTTTACTGCTTGTTGCTAGTGGATAGAATACTAAAATAGAAAACAACTAAATATGATATCATGCTATTTAGTTATTGTTGTTTGAAGTCAAGGTCAACTTACCAAATATCTTTAGAAGTGGCAGTTGTGAGAGTGAAGTGGTATTGTTGAATGAAGGATTTTTGTAAAAGATAAAAGAAATACATATAGCAAGATAGAATCACATGACCAAATAAACTAGAGGCTTCTCTTTTAGAACTACAACTTTAATCATGTGTAATGACATGTACAGGTATATTGCATTACAGTACGATTATTAATTGTGTTTGAAGGGCCCTATTATGCTTTTTGGCATTTTCCCTTTCCTGTGTTATATACACCTTTTTGAACGCTGATGAGACTGAATAATCTACAAGGAACGAACTAGCGGCAGAGAAATAATTATATATTAAAAGACAGCAACATCATAAGAGGCCAACCAGAGTGACAGAGTGTGTCACTTTGCTGAAGGATATTCGTGACCAGCTATCCAGGCCAGTCTCTAAAGACTTTCCAAGGTGTAAAAATGCTGCTGCCGGATTACTGACTGGAAGTATTGCTGATAATATGTCCACCATATCCTCTCAAAATACTCTGTCCAACAATATAAGTCTCATGAAGAAAGGTGTTTTAATGCTTATTAAAAATAGCAGAATAACATGCATTCTTGTATACAGTAAAAGTACTTCATAGTTCTTGTGGGAGTAGTTTCACTAGTACTGAGTCCGACAGGGTCAATCTCACGAATAACTAATGTCAAAAATCATTTTTCCCTCATCAAACTTAGCAGAAGTGGCTTGATTTTGTTCTCAGGAGGGGACATTGACAGAGGATTTTATATTAAAACAACACACTAGAAGTACTTCCTTGTATTGTGGTAGTAGGTGTAAGACTACTGAGTCCAGCAGTATCAATATCATTAAGAACTAATGGTACAATTGTCTTTTTATCACTCATCAAAGATAGCAGAAAACATGCATTATGTAAGCTACTATGGAGGGGACTCTGACAGAGGATTACTCACAAAGTACACCCTAAAAGTACTTCAATGTATTGTTAGTAGTAGGCTTACTAATACAAAGTCAAACAGTATCAATATCATTAAGAACTAATGGTAACATTATATTTTTATCATTCATCAAAGATAGCAGAAAACATGCATTATGTACTATGGAGGGGACTCTGACAGAGGATTACTCACAAAGTACATCGTAAAAGTACTTAATTTTATGTCTGGTAGCAGTCAAACTAGTACAGAGTCCAACAGTATCAGTTTTATTAAGAACTTATGGTAACACATATTTGTATCGATCATCAAATATCGCAGGACAAAAAATGAAGAGCAGCTGATTTGAAAAAACAAACGCGAGAGACGGCTGAGATGACCGCAGTGCAGAATCGCTGTATAGTTTAAATCTCCTAACAGTGTTGTCCATTTTAGACAGAGACTTATTATATTTACAGCCCTTAATAACATACATTTTCTGGGCTCAATATGTGTCTGGGCCGTTTTCGTTGTGATCGCTAAATTCACCTTGTTTCCCCTTGTTTATAATATTATCCCCGTTCCAAGCAAACGAGTGCTTTTGTTTTGAAATCACTTCCGCGAGTTTCGCCCCCCCCCCCCCCCCCTCGCTCCAATGACCATTAGACCATTTAGTAACGTAAAAAGCAAAAAGGCCTCTCATAGCTCTTCTGTTTACTTGTTTAAGAAAGAAAAACAAATGGACGGTAGAGACACGGATTGTTAACCTACTCTAGTTTCAATGACAAAACATAAACAATTGTTCGCATTTATTCATAGTAACACCTTTAGTTATTCAAATTTCCATAAAAACAATAAAGTTCCTTATGTGGTAAATGTACCTTCGTTAGGGATCATAAACTGTTGGTGTTTCTTATATTTTGACTTAATTGTAATTTTTACAATCATAATGACAATAACTGGAATGCTCACCAAAAACCTGTCACAGGAAAATAAGGCAGAGTGCTGTAGTACATTTCACACTTTCATTGGCTGAGCAAGAGAGATCAGCGGCAGGAAAAAAAGGATAAGCCTCCATGCATGTTTCATCTTTCATCTAGGTTTTGTTTTATCTGTAACAAATGCATTCAAAACGGCTCTTAATGCAATCATTTCCATACAAATACTCACCACTCCTTTCATGAATGTGTAAGCACATTTATGGTTGAAGAATGGGGGTTAAGTATTTTCAGATTGACAATAAGATAAAAGCATTTCTTAAACCAAGTGTAAAAGAAGGCATAGATTATTGGATTTAAGGTTGAGTTGAAGTAACCCAACCAAAAAAAAGCATCAAAGAGGGCAGCAGGTGTGTTAAAGCCAATGTAGCCATCGATTATTGAGGTAATAAAAAACGGCATCCAACAAAAGATAAAGGCACCAAGCACAATACCCAGAGTCTTTGCAGCCTTATGCTCAGACTGTTTAATCAACCCTCTGTTGTTTGAACAATTGCCCATATCTCCAATCTTTCTGACATGCTCTTTTGCCACGATAAATATTTTAGTGTACAGACAAACCATAACAGTGCAGGGAAAGAAAAAGGCAATTACACCGTCCAGGATGCTCCAAAGGGGGTTAAAGAGAACGTTACAACTGCCGAGGCACTTTATCGATTCCATATACTCCTCTAACCCTACTACGTTAGCCTTTGAGTAAAGTAGTCCATAAGAGATTACGGCAGCCAACGCCCAGCTTGCACATACCATAATCCACGCCATTGACATGGTGATATTCCTAGAGTAATGCATAGGATTACATATTGCTTGTTGCCTGTCCACCGCAATACAAATTAGGTGGAATATAGAGACAGAGGTAAGAAACATATCAAAACTTGAGTGAAGCATACAGAAATCATCCCCGTAAAACCAGCAGCCATGAATGGTCCGAATGGTGCTGAAGGGCATCACAGCGAGACCCACAAGAAGGTCCGTAAGAGCAAGAGATAAAACAAGCACATTGGTGGGATTATGCAACTGCTTGAAATGAGCTATTGATACCATGACAATAAAGTTCCCTAAAATGGTAACCAGCATACATGAAACAAACAACAAGTAAAGGGCGACTTTGGTCCCCGCATTGAACTGATCCGTAACACACGAGGCATTAGAGCCCGGAAAACAGAACTGCTCCTGAGAAAGGCCAAACGTCATGATGGAACCAAAGATGTGATGCAGAGCCTCAACAGAGACACACAGATCTGTGTTAGGGTTGATGGTTGTCTTAGCCATACAAAAAAACAACTGCATAGACAACGCCTTCCAGTATGACGTCCTGGGCCATCCAATCAGAGAGGGTTTCATCAATGTATGAGAAACAGCCTATCACACAATATTTTGTGTTTTAGCAAGACTGACAAACAAACAGTTATGTCCTTTTTAAACTGAGTAAAGAACATTTTGTAAAGACATACGCTGCAGTTGACAAGTACTTGTGTTGAAAAGTGATGGGGTCATCAGAGGTCAGAAGATTTGAAATGGTCTTCCACATATACACTTTTAGGCAGTGTAATTAGGGGATCAAAGTCAGGTTAAAGTAGATATATACCAAAACGGGGCTATAAAACTGATGAGTACATGCGCAATAATTCTTTTGGTGCGCAAGCTTTTTAAAAAACATTTTACAAATTGTACTTTTGGACCAAATCAGCCTTCTCAAAAGGTGTAGGGGACATGTCCCCAGTGTAAATGACACATATGGAACATTTGCAAATATTGCAGTCAAAATATATTAGGTACAAAACTAAATGAATGAATGCATGTTTTGAGCCATATTACTTGATCTTTAGACCAAACAATTATGATGGGGGGCAATAGCAATATACTATTAGCTCTTGAGTTTGAGTTTATAAGCATTTTTTGCTACAATTAAAGCACCAGGCTTCCGGGGGTATACCATGAATAGTGGTTAAACAAGTGGTTTAACACGTGTACACTTTTGAAGGTTATCTCTATTATGTTCATTGAAAAAGTTGTTTTTCAACATCTGAGTCATTTCATGCATTTAAATAACTGTTCTGATGTGTTCCAGTCAGGCTTTCGACACAGCACTTACACTGCTCTTGTTAAGGTCATCAATGACATCCACTTAAACACAGACAGTGGCAGACCTTCAGTGTTAGTATTATTAGATCTTAGTGCTGCATTTGACACTGTTGACCACAACATATTACTAGACTGACTGGAAAACTTGGTCGGACTTTGGAAAACAGTTCTGAATTGGTTTGAATCGTACGTAAAGGACAGAAAAAACATTGTTTCTAAAGGTAACTATACATCTGAGTTGACAAATATGACATGTGGGGTTCCTCAAGTCTCCATCTTGGGGCCTCTTTTCTTTGACATCTACATGCTACCACTCAGATAATGAAAAACACCATAATAATTTACCATATAGTAAGTTACTATAGCTATGCAGATGACACACAAATGTACATAACCATTTCACCAGGAGACTATGCTCCAATTCAAACACTGAGTAAATGCATTGAAAAATTAAATGACTGGATGTGTCAGAACTTTCGTCAAATAAACAAAGATAAAACTGAGGTACGTAACCCGCCACGGATAAGCGGGAGAAGATGGATGGCAAACTGAGGTAATGTTTTGGAGCCTTGGAGGAACTAAAAAAGTCAGCGCTGAGCTTCAGTCTGCAATGTTTCAAAACAACAGATAAAGACAGAAATGTAGGTAGCATGGACTCTGACCTTAATTTGAACAGTCACACATAAAACAATTACTAAGTCAGCCTAATATCAATTTAAGAATATATCGAGGATTAAAGATTTATGTCACAGTGATTTGGAAAAAATGTCCATGCTTTATCTTCAGTAGAAACGTAATGGTGTCTTCACAGGTCTCACTAAAAAATCTATTAGAAAGCTGCAGCTAATTCAGACAACTGCTGCTCGAGTCCTCACTAACACAATAAAGTGGATCACATCAGCCAGGTCTGAGGTCTTTACACTGTCTTCCTGTCTGTCAAAGAATTATTTCGATAAAGCATTGATGGTTTAGGGCCAAAATACATTTCTGATCACCTGCTAAATATGAACATCCAGAACTCTCAGGTTTTCTGGGACAGGTCTGCTTTCTGTCCAGAGTCAGAACTAAACATGGAGAAGTTCAGTTATTATGCTCCAAATATTTGGAACAAACACCAGAAAACATGCAGGTCCGCTGCAACCTTACTACTTTTAAATCCAGGCTGAGACACTTCTTCTTTTGTCGCTGCTTTTAATTGAACTATTCATATCATACAATGCACTGTAACCTTTTTTTCATGTTTATACCGGTGTTATTATGTTTATTTTATTATCTTTGCTTTTTAATGAATGTTTTTAAATGCCATTTTATAATGTGTTTCCGATGCACTATTTCTAATGCTCTTAATGTCTTCCAATTTTTAAAAGCACTTGAATTGCCTAGTGTTGAAAAGGTTATGTAAATAAACTTGCCTTGGCTTTTTCGTACCAATTATTTTTCTTTAAATCGTTCCTTTCTCAAACTTCAAAGATGCTTCTGGTCTCCTTGTTTTGAGATAAATATTAAACATCCATGGCCTCTATGATTATCTTATTCTACTCTCAGTGGTATTGGGCATACAATGTATAAAGTTAATGTTTATAGTCACTGAGACGCCATTGGTTTGTACTCTGTTCAAACAGATCAGAGTATAGAAAAGTAGTCGTTTTTAATGTCTCCTGGTCCATACCAGTCGATGTCTTTATCCTGTGAGAAAAAGTCAAATCAAATATGGAGAAAACATGCTGCTTTACAAAGAAAAAAGCCTAGAGTTGCTACAAATTCTGGCATAGTGCAACGTTCAATTACTTGCAAGCTAAAGTTCCTTTTTTAAAACAACATCATTCCTTTGTGAAAACAACATAACACGCAAAAAAGTCAAACTTTTACTGTGTGTCTGGAGTAACAATTAACACAACGTAAACACCAATTAGAAGTGTGAAAGATGGTCTGGTGGGGATGCAGGCAGCCGTCAGCCTTCTCTCCCGGCTTATCCCACTTTAAGAACTGGGATCCCTTTAACACTGTGTGCATTCTGGCACCTCCTCAACTAGGGAGCTCATTATTTTCAGGTGTTTTGGAGTGACTTATTATGGCAGATTAATGTATGACCTGTCACATGAAACAAAAACATCAACACTCTTGACAAGCCAAGCAATCGTAGTTTAGTTTGAATGATTAGGATTTTAGCTAGACATGTGATTTTCATTTTTTAGCAGAAAGTTGTCCTTTTTCTGTCCATTTTCTCAACTAGTTCAAATTCAAAGACTGGAGATAGGAAAACTAGGATAACAATAGAGGTTTACATTATAGGACTCAATAACATTCAAGGGTACTGGAATAATGACATTAAATACTATGAGGTATTTTTGGGATTTTATCTACCCTGACTGAACATGCAAGAATAAAGAGCAGAACACTGGGTGATTATAGCCCCAGTTTGTGCCCTTAAAACATAGACCCTAGTAAGCCTAACAATTGGAAATCAATGTCATTATGTATTCCTATTCAGTGGCAGTTAACACAACTGACGGTAAGTGTGCTATATTCAGACCTTCACAAGATGTTTACGTGGTAAACATTAGGTTACTTGTGATGAACAGCAAGGCTACGGCTATGTTCTGATAATCACCAAAAGCCAGAGACCCTTTCTTAGCAGCAAAAAGACTAGTACTTTTTCTCAATTGGCACTGGTAGCCTACCTGGATAGTGCACTCATAACAGTCAGAAAGTTGATTGTTGAATGCTGGACACTGCTCACACTCAACAACCGCCATCTTAGCTACGTTACTTTTGTTCCGTATTTAATGAAAGTACCACTGTACTGGTGTTGGAAAGAAGCCACCAGTTTACTCCTGATCGTGCAAAAATAACGTCTAAGTAATTCTGATTCAACTAACAATTAACAAGCTGTAAAAAATAAACAGCAGACACAGAAACTAACCTTTTAGTTATATATGTTGGTTTTTTTCAAAGAAGACTGCACATGCTGCTAACTAGATGAGAATAAACACAGTCTGCGGTTGCTTTAGCTACAAGTTAATACTGCTAACAGACTATCCTAGCTCTTTCGTGCCTGCAACACGTCTTTTTGTCCGGTCGGGTCTTGGTAGACCGGAAGCTGTGGGGTTCATGAAAACATCTCATTACTCAATATCAAGCCACGATTATTGTTTTTATTTTAAATCGTATAATGTCGGACTTTTTTTGCCGTCTGTGAGGAAAAGAAATGGGGCTCAGAGCCTCAAAATACTGAAATCTGTATTATTTTAAATCTTTTTTTCCTTCCTATTTGTTATTCTTTTCTAAATAACACACTGTTATTTACTCAACAATAACACACAATTATCCTTGTTTTTATTTATTTGTTTAATTCCATAATCTCGGGCTTTTTTGGCGTCCATCAGGAACTGAATTTCAAAATAAAAATAACCAGAAACAGACGTAGGCCTATAAGGGACATTTCGAGCATCATCGAGTTTAGGATGGCCGAAGACACTACACTACCCATAATCCCCAGCTATCGTTTAGGACTACAGTCCCCGTGATTAATCTTAATTATTTAATGTTTAATGTTGTTTTTATAGGCAATCATTTAAGCTTTGTTAGTTCTAGGTTTAATATGTGCAATAAGTTAATTTTAATACGTTTTGCTATAAACATTGAACCAGTCCGGCCCTCGACTGGTACCCATCTTTTTATTTTGGCCCACTGTGTATTTGAGTTTGACACCCCTGTTCTAGGGGGTAATGTCTCAAAAAGGTTGTGAAAACCAATCCTATTTCTCCTCTACCCTATGCTTTAAATATAATTAAAAGACGTTGTCCTACTGGTTAAGCGAGTTGAAAAATCGGCAACTATTTCTTGAAGACATTAGGCAAATTTACCTGTGAAGAACAAGAGGACAGAAATCCTGCCCTTCATGTCTCGCAGCTTTCTTCACACGTGTGCTCCTGTAACACACACATCATTATTTACTGTGCACAAACAAAATGTTCTCATTTGCTCATTGTCATATGTAAAAGCCTTTATTTGCATGCTGTTCGACGCCCCATGCAGTAGTTAAATACTTTCACGTGCATGTGTGAGTTCAGGTTCAAGTGTTAGTGTACATATTCTTTGTGAAAGGTCGAGTTCCCTTGGGGGGAGGGGGGGACAGAGGGAGGGGAGACCAGGTGCATGTTGCGAAAAAGATTATTATTACAGTTGATGAAGGGGGTGGGGGGGGGGTGTCTAAAGTCAAAGATGAATCTTGATTGGGCCAAATTTGACCCAGAGTCACCCATAACAATTCTGCTGGGTCCCCCCAGACCCCAAGACCAAATTATACACTTTTTTTTTTAGAGACCTTCAGCCTTGGCTAAAATTGTCAAAATCTGTTTTGTAGTTTTTATATAGCTGTTGTGGAGGATATCATGAAGCCTTGACAGATGCCGATCCAGGCCAGCTTTCCTTCCGGCACCATGCTCTGGACTTCCTGGTTCTCCGCCTGGTTTCTCACACTGAGCAGGTCTGTGTGGTGTTTCCTGCAGTAGCTGTGAGCGTCGGCCCAATTCATAGCTGTTTCCATCTATCAATCTTGCTTTTGAGTGCACCTGTTCTGCCTGTGAACACAGAAAGAATCATGATGCACCAAAACACAACGAAGACCTACTTGTTCAGTTTCACTCGCTCCATAATAACCTGACAGAGACCACCTCCAGGTAGCAACGTCTTCATACAGCCCAATCCAAAAGTCGTTGCGTAATTCTCCATCTTTTCCATGACCCTATACATGTCCTGAACGTCGTTGATGGTGGCCAGGTCAGCGTACTTCTCTCTGCAGTAGCTCTGGGCTTCAAACCATGTTTTGGGTTAATTGGGAATGAGAATGTAGTCTCGGCCACAGGACACATCGTAGCAGTAATCTTTAACTGTAATTTGAATAGAAAATGCATGAATGACGTAGCCACAAAGTACTAGTATGAATGCCTGTTACACATGTCTTCTATCATGCTTGATTCAATCAGTAAAAGTTTAACGAGGAACATTTTCAATTTTCATTCAGTAGATTATTCGAGCTTTGGTTTTAACAAGATACTGATAGATGACAGTATAGTCTGCAAATGGTATGAGCCTTAGCTGCAGGTGCGAAACTGATTGCCATCAATGACTTTGCTGGCTACACTGTTTTCCAGACTTGAGGAAGAATGAAAAGCCAGTCCTCTCAAAGCCACGTTTTCTAGTGAGGGTCAAACAGAACCAAGAAAAGCATTCTTTAAAGGAAGAAATATAACAAAGGCTTCTGTTTAATGTCAAGTAAACAATGCAGTCTAGAGGTTTAGGAGAAGTCTAAACAGCCATTGTCATTTGGAGCTTACCAAGCAGAGTACCATACACCTCTACTTCACAAACAGTCAAAGTCTTCTGTAGACCAGGAAGGTAAACATGTACGAAGTGTCCTTCCATTATTTCACATTGGTAGTTGTATTTCTGCAGTCCCTCTGAAACGGAGATGATGGCACACCTGAAAGAAGGAGGAAGTTAAAGGGGAGAATGGTAGGTATTAAAGGTCACCTATTATGCAAATTCCACTTTTTCCTGTCTTTAATACATCAACATGTGTCCCCTCTGTGTAAAGAGATTCTGAAAGTGTCAGGAAAAAAGATTCTGTCTCTTTTTGTCCTGATCCATTTATATAAAAACCTGTCAACACTTTACCATTGGGGCCAGTATCTAAAAATAATGTGATGTGCTTTTTAACATGTGACATAAGTACATATGTGCAAAGGGAATCAGAATGATCCTTTGGGTGTTGTTTTTAAATATAATCTGCTCTTAATCATGTTAGTAAATTGTGTTATGTTCTTCTCATTACAGAAACTGTTAACCGGAGGTGCCACCATTGATTTGATATGACTGTTGGGATTAAGATGTTTCAAGTTTCAAGGCTTTTATTGTCATATGTGCGCTACGGTGTAGTTATGACAATGAAAATCTTAGGTCACAGGCTCCTCCAACAGTGCAACACAATAAAACAGATAAAATAGTGCAAGTAAATAAAATAAAATTGAATAAAATAGAATAGAATAGAAACAGAATAATAGAAACTGTGCAGAATAGTCTATATACAGTAATTAGAATATTGATATATATGATATATGTGAGTTGCAAACAGATGAATGTTCTGCGTTAAGAAAGCTTTCCTCTGTTAACTGGCCTGTAAAACCTTTAGTATAAGGTCCCATGTCATGCCAGCTCACACTGTCCTCCTCGAGCCTCAAAGGGTGGAGCAGCGAGCCCTGCAACGTCCCACCAACACGGCACCCAGACCCCACGCAGCATTCTCATCTGTTTGTCATTACTGGTGTCATTTTCTGGTTGCTAACAAACGCTATTGTAACACATAATCACTGATGTTCCGCTGTAATGGTGGTGGACTCATCAGAACAGAGTGGGCGAGCTGACCAATCATAGCACAGTGGGCTCATAGGGAGGGGGGGGGCAGGAGCTCCAACAAGCCGTTTAGGACAGAGAGTGAATACACATCCTATACAGAGATGCTGTATGAGAAACCAATGTGAGTTTGGAACATTGAACAATGTAAATCTATTCTAGTAGACCTCAACAATGGAATTATGATCAGTAGAAATGGCCATGTCGTGGGACCTTTGGTATAAAGCCTGAGCAACCTTGGGTCATATTCGATATAATTGACCTTTACATTTTAAGGTTTGCGTCTTGTTCTGAAAGCTTTCTCTTGACAGATAAACATGCAAACATCTGTTTTTGTCTAAATGCGTACTATCTTCTTTGCTTTCCCACATGTTTACCTTGTGGAGGGAGTCCGATTACAGAGTGTGTGTGCTACTTTGAAACAAATATATGTTCTATTAGGAATAGATTGAGAAAGTAGAGTACAATTATTAATACAACAGAAACAATATTTTTAACTTCTTCTTTTAAATGTACCAAATGAAATGCCATGAAAAGTTTGTATTGAACTTGCTTTTTGCCATGTACCGTTAACACTTCACTTTTTTTGATTATTTAGGATGCACTCTGAGGTCAGGAATGTGTATCTGTTTGCCCATTAAATTCTTCTAATACTGATTGTGAATAAAAACGAATAGATTTAAAAAGAAATGCCTGTTGGGTTTTGTTGTATTTTATGTCCAGTTGTTTGTTGAAACTCAATCTTTACACACTAATGCTTGCACAACATTGAGTATGTTTTAGTAACAATTCAAATGTATCCACAGACGGTCCATCTATACATTATATATTTTTGTAAGAGCTTGGAAATGTCAGGTGCATTGAATTGCATAACAATTATAACAACAATAGGCCAATACACAGTCACCAATGTTAACGTTTTGAGTGTTTCTTTATGTTTCAAGGTTACGTTAATATCCTAAAACACAGGCTTCCGCATCTACAAATGCAAATTCAATCAATTGTTTTAGAATTTGATTGGTAAGATACACAAAGCAACACTTCAGTAAACGAACAAACACAAACAAAAAAGGAGTGCAACCAAAGGTGAAGGTTAAAGCACGGGATGCAAAAGGATGACTCATACTCAAATGTGTTCCCTACGCTCTAATGGAGGTGCTTTGCATGAAGTGACATTGAAACAGTGACAAAGCTTCCAATACATATTTCTATCACACAATCTAAACTTTGGAAAGAGTTGGATGTGGAAGGAAGAGAGGTAAGCCCTTTGTGTGGAATAATATACAGTATACTATTGTATGTCAATTGTTAGAAGGTCATTACTCTGATATAACTGAATTATTATTAAAGTATTCCACGTTCTCTTTGTGATATACTTTATGTGCGCTGTCTTCTGTCTCACAGATAAAATGGTGTGGCTACAAGGTGTTATCCCCTTCATTGGTAAGGTATTTAATACTAATGTTAACTTTGGTTGTTGTTGAATTGTGAGAAAAAAACGCTATGCTTTTTTCACAGGGATGGTCCTTTTGTCCAGAGGATGTCTGCCCAGAGTGAGTACTGAACTAACTTTATTTGTATTTCTTGGCTGATGTGCAACATGTTCTCTTTGTTTTATCATTAATCATGTGAGACAACTGGCATAACAGAAATGTGAGGACCGTGCGAACATTTCTTGAGAATTTTGGTCTGCTTATATTCTTTTTACCTTCTTTTTATCGACTGTTTTAATAAAATGGACCGATTTGGCAAAGACAGAAATGAAACTGTCATGGGACTTGTTTTTGCCTTTAATAAAAATTAAAAACGTACCGCCTTATCCACCGCCTGGTGATACATAAACAACTTTTAGATCACAGTTAATCATCAAGTTGTCTTTGTCATATAAAACCAGACATGTTAAAGAAGTGAGATGTCCCACAGGAGCCTAAATTGGTTGTTCGCTAGTTCTTATTTGCAACATGATTAAATGCTACAACTTTCACCTATAAATACAGGTTAAACTACATGTATGTTGAAATCCCAAAAACAATGGTGTACACTTGGTTAAACTGTTTAAACTCAACATTTGAACTGTGACTGCAGTAGAAATCTTAATTTAAAGTAGATCTTTCAACCTACCTATACACCAACCTTTCTGACAGTACGTTGCATTGAGATGAATTACCAATGGGGAAAGTTAGCACATTACCAAGTTCCACCCTAACTTCATCCAATAATTCCAGCGCGGGTTTTTACCATGAATTCCACGGCAGCGAAATGGCAAAAAAACAGAGGAATTGAATTAAATAACACTTTTTTTCCTCTAGTAAAATGCTAACTGTTTTGTGTTCAGACTGTGATACAGTAAGACCCCATTTACATGGGAACGTTTGCGTTTACGCACCGTATGCGTTTTCAAAAAAGTCTTCCGTTCACACTCATTCGGCTCAATTAACGTGTCCGTTCACACGAGACCGCTGGAAACGCTGGAAATGCTGTAGTACATATGCCGTGCCTGTAAGTGGCGCTGCTTCCGCCACAAAGCAGCGAAGAAGACCCCGGAGCATGGTTGCCATGGTTGCCCTTCTGTTTATTCTCCGCGGTGGACGGCGTGTGCTCCTGCTGTAAATCTCTCCGGTGGTCCACCAGCAGATGAAAAACACCCACCTCTCCGCCTCTTCCAAGGGACAAGGGAACCATGCAGCAGAGTTTCCGTTAAAAAAAATGTTCGCCGGTCAACATGTCCGTTAAAGTTTAAATCTTCTGGACAAAATTAGAAAAGTGCCGGTCAGAGGTCTTCTTTGTTATTTATTGAGTTTAAAACAAATTGATAACGACTCTATATAATAATATAAGAATAATAAACGGAGCCTCTCTTTTCCTCCCCCTCTTCTGACAGCCCAGCAGCTGATCTCTGAGCAGAAGAGGTGGGGAGAGGGAGGCGGGCCTATTTCAATGTTATCAAAAAATGATCGTATAGAGGCGTACACACGGAGCCGTTTGACCCCCAGAGTGTTCCGTTAGCAGATCCATCCGCCTTGGGACCCGTTATCGTTTGCCCGGGTCCGTTTCTATCGTTTTGTTACGGCCTCGTGTAAACGAAAGGGCTATACGCAAGAGAAACTATGCGGATACAACCCATATCGTCCTCGTTAAACGGGGTCTAAGTGTTGATTCTGCTGTAATTCAGGATATCCCGATTCCCTGTTTGTGACTTTCAATGTTTGTGCTCTTTTTCCACTTGTTAACCACCTAAACTTCTGCCCAAAGCCTCTCAGCAGTACCACCTCATCAACGGCTCCCTGACCTGGTATGAAGCTCAGAGCTTCTGCAGATTAAAGTACACCGACCTGGCCACAGTGAACAACATGAGCGACAAGAAAGATCTGGTCAACACTCTTGGCAGTCATGTGACATACATCTGGATCGGGCTTCGAAGAGGAAACACTCACAGGTGGATGTGGTCCGATGGCAGGGGCCCAGCTCACTATACCAGGTGGAACGTTGGTGAACCCAACACCAACAAAGGCAGCGAACCGTGTGGAGAGATGACGGTTGGAGGCAGGTGGAATGACATACCGTGTGGATATGAAAGAGATTTTGCGTGTTATGAAAGTAAGCAAATTGCACACAGTGTGATTTTTGTAGTAGATGTTAAAGATGTGATAAAATAAGCTTTAAAAACATCTTAAACCAGAAGAGCACCCTGAGAGCTCGGACCTCCAAGGAGGCGTTTCCACAACTGAAAAATAATGGGTTTATCAGCCCTGTGATTTAGATCAGATCCGAAATTGTATGTGTTTTCTGTGGTCATGTTTTAATTTCAATCAATATTTTAACGAAAGTTGTTTGGTGTTTTGTATGTAATCCTGCTGACAAATATCAAACATGAACTCCTTGGCTGAGTTAATACAAATCTAGATGTAACAACAGAAGTTATTACTTTTTCTGATGTTGTTAGCAATAGCTTACATAATTTTTTCTTAACCCTTTCTTGTTTGACCCCTACGGGCCCTAAGGGGACATGGACACAAAAAGCGTTATTGTGCCAATGAGATAGTTTCTCGTGTTCACTAGTAAGTTACCGGCGGGGATGGCACACACAAGAGACCACCAGTTAATTGAAGAAGCTTGTGATAATGTGTGGAAATTACATTACAGGAATTATTTGAGTTATAATTCAAACCTTGACATCTTTTCAAGGACACTTTAAAATCATTTATTTGGTTAAAACTGCCTCATGCCTTGTGCACAGAACAGACTACAAGATTTCAATCTAATTATGTGTGATGTGGGTAGAGATGTACAATATGATCGATTGATTGACTGATTGATTGTTCACACGTGCGTCATAGGTGCACTCTAGTGCCGAAACAAACAGCTCTTGTTTGCACAAGAAGGTTGTTGTTGTTTTTACGTCCATGTCCCTTTAGGAGCTCAGTAGACCCCTGCTTCGTTTGCTGATAAAAAAAACGTAAATATATTTGTTGTGCCCTCTTCCTGAATCTCTCTTTAGCCCGGGCAGATGGAACAGAGAGATTTGTGATTTACACAGGAAGAACCTGGGTGGAGAGTCAAGAGCAGTGCAGAACTAAACACACCGACCTGGCCTATATAAGCAGTGCCTCGAATAATACAGCTGTTGCCAATCAAGCCAACTCATGGAACAACAAAATGTGGATCGGTCTCTTCAATGATGCCTGGATGTGGTCTGATGGAGGAGAAACCTCATTCAGGAACTGGCTTAGCGGCTCAGATTCAGGGGGAGACTGTGCTTCTGTTGCAGAGCAGGGACGCTGGGTTGGAGCCGATTGCAACATGAAGTCCACATTTGTCTGTCATGGCGGTGAGTTACTGAAACGCTAATTCAATACATGACTCTGAGACATGCGACATGCGACATGCAAAGTTATTCAAGTTAGTAAGTAATCCAAAATAGAGCAAAAAGGAGAGGGAATATTAGACTTAATCTTATTAATATTGGAATTATGGAACCACAACTGCATTATAATCCTTATGTTTTATATTTTCAACAACTTAAGCATTATTTGTAGTTGTTGCAGCAAATTCACCAAACCATTCCTCACAGAAGATGTGTCTTTACAACTTGATTCAAATGTCTCCGAGTGGCCAAACTAGACCTGATACTTTACGATTTTTAATGTAATATTAACTTAATTAAGAATAACAAGCAGAAAAGTTCAAAGGTATTTGTCTGCAGATAGCAATAGGCTAGGATTACGCCAATGAAGCCGCTGACGTCACTTCTTCTTCTTCTTCTGCTTTGGGTTTACTGGCAGGCCGCCAACAACTTCACGGCGTATACTGCCACCCGAAGTCCCGGAGCCCCCCGCACTCCGGGACTTTGGGTGGCAGTAAATCGCCACCTGAAGTCCCGGGTAAATCGCCAGAAGCGCCGACACCTCCTCATCACTCCACCGCTCCCACGTTTTATTTTGTGTTGCAATAAGTTAGTCTCTCTCCGTTGGTGCTCTGGGCTAATGCTAATGCTAATAATGCTAATGCGAGCAAATAAAATGGCGGCTTCACAAAAACTTTTCGGAGTTTTACGGGGCACGGTTTGCAATTCGCCCAGCCAATCAGAAATTGGAACCTTTTCCTCCCCAGGAAAGTACCACCTCTCTAGCAGGGACTGAAAAGGGGTGAAAAAGTTCCCGAAAAAAAGTTCTAGTTCCAGATCTTTTTGGTGTGAACGCAAAATCCCAGGAACTATCGGAACTATTCCTGGGAAAAGTACTCCGGTGTGAAAGCGCTTTCACACCGGAGTACTTTTATTTGTTCGCATTAGCATTATTAGCATTAGCCCAGCGCACCAACGGAGAGAGACTAACTTATGGCAACACAAAAGAAATCATGGGAGCGGTGGAGTGATGAGGAGTTGTCGGCGCTTCTGGCGAATTACTCAGAAGGCTTCAGTAGAAGCTGCTGGGAGTCCCAGCAGCTTCTACTGTAGCCAGTCCCCAACTCCGGGGACTTCCGTTCGGGGACTTCGGGTGGCAGTATACGCCGTGAAGTTGTTTGCGGCCTGCCAGTAAACCCAGTGAACGCGATTTACTAGATAGTTCCAGGAAATAAAAGTTCCGGGGAAAAGTTCCGGGAACTATTCCTGGGAAAAGTACTTTGTGTGAAAGCGCCTATTGCCTTCCTCCTATACTGTATCTAGCACAACTTTTTTTCCCACCTTCAGTTTTTCTCTCTTTTTTGGTTTTTGATTTTGGCTGCTGGATGGAGGTTGTAATTAGTATTTCAAAAATAAACTGTAAAAATGGGATGTTTAAAATTAAGACTTTTAATATATGACAGGACATGTCCTCCCATGACCATTGGAAAATACATTTTTGGTTAAATAACCTACACTCCATTACTGTTTTCCACTAAATCATTGTACTTTGCCTGACATTGATCACTAACATTGTCTAGTGTTGTAATGCAGATCTTAAAGTAAAGAAGACTGTACTAAGAATGACGGTGCGCTCTGATGTCGACGTCACCGACTCAACAATCAGCGATGCTCTTCTGGAAAAGGTAAAAGGCAATACAAATAACCAGTGGCGTTTTTATATGTACAAAAGTCGTGGGGCACGAACAACTTAGATGTGTATATATAAGCTTCTGGTGCTTTTTTAAACGTAAACAAATAGCTGTAGGCTATCTATGGTTCCGATAGAGAGAGGGGGGATATAAGGAAAACACAGACACTCATCACCGAGGTCATAATATCAATCGATCCAGCAGAGCAATAGCCTATAGGCAAAACACAGAAGATCAACAAAAGATATGACATAAAATGAACTTACCAAAACTGAAGTAGATGGTCAACTTCATTCATTTTCTTTCCGTTTTACTTATTTTAATCGCTATACGCTGCTCTCTCTCGTCTCCTGAATTGAATAGAAAAATACTCTGAGCATGCGCAGTGTAGCTTTTACATACACGTTCATTTCTACAGCAGAGAGAGGGCTAGATCGGGGCTTGCCCCACATCGCTCAACACGGCTGAGTAGGCACACTGTGGACACTAATTAGAAGAACTCAGACTAAAACAGCAATGTACAGGCGAATCAGATGACTAAACATGATCTTAAAATATATTTTAACATTTTAAATTTATTATACATATATAATATTATTTTTGCATATTTTCTTAATTATTATTTGCATTACTTTCTGCTGACACTAGGTGGGGCTGTGCACCTGCCCCTAATGACAAGTCGCCACTGCAAATAACAAGAGTAAGAACAAAGGATTCGGTTATTTCAAACACTTTCTTTTACTTCTCAGTTGAAATGAGCCTGGGACAACAGGGGATTACTGATTTCAATCTCAGCTGGCGAACGGACAGCAGTGGACTCGCCTTTCAACGTCATAAGGTCCCTTAGGGGTGAGTTTAGCTTCCTAATCTCAAAATACATGATCGTTGTAGTCCAACGACTGACATATAAACAAACATAGACTCCAGTATTTACAGAACATATAGATGTTATGTTGGATTTTTGTTATATCAAACCTTTTAGAATTAAAACGACATGTACAAATATAAAGTTTAACCTGCAAGAAATCAACACTTACCATTGGGGCCAGTATCTAAAAATAATGTGATGTGCTTTTTAACATGTGACATAAGTACATATGTGCAAAGGGAATCAGAATGATCCTTTGGGTGTTGTTTTGAAATATAATCTGCTCTTAATCATGTTAGTAATTTTTTTTTCTCAATACAGAAACTGTTAACCGGAGGTGCCACCATTGATTTGATATGACTGTTGGGATTAAGATGTTTCAAGTTTCAAGGCTTGTATTGTCATGTGTGCATAGCTACGGTCTAGTTATGACAATGAAAATCTTAGGTCACAGGCTCCTCTAACAGTGCAAGACAATACAACAGATAAAATAGTACAAGTTGTTGAGGTCTCCATATTAGGTTGAACAATTAAAATGAAAGTTAATTATAATCTAATATAATCAAATATATTCTTGTATAACCCA
The DNA here is from genome assembly GCA_031216635.1 of Dissostichus eleginoides. Classification (NCBI taxonomy): domain Eukaryota; kingdom Metazoa; phylum Chordata; class Actinopteri; order Perciformes; family Nototheniidae; genus Dissostichus; species Dissostichus eleginoides. The sequence continues at coordinate 7,342,206 of CM062286.1, forward strand.
CAATGAAATTGCATTATATTTCATGCTGTTAATAATCACTATATCATCTATAATCACAGTATATACAAAACACAAGTGGTTTGTTAAGTTGAGTTTAAGGCCTATTATAGTTTATGGGTGTCAGTGTTTAGCATAGGGGAGACATTTGTCTTCACTCACAGCTGGCCCTCATACCCATACTTGCTGTTTTTTAAGTGTTATTGTGGGAGAATTACTATTCTTGCTGTACTGCTGCCTTAATAAGCCCATATTGAGCACATTAAGACCAAAACTCATGTACAACAACTTCCTTACTTGCAATAAATAAGCACTAATTAGAGGGTTATTGAGGAGAAATTCTCAACTAATGGTCTAGTACTTGTAGAATATGGTCATGTAGAATAAGGCATTAATAACTGTTTTATAATCACTAATAAAGAGCCAATATACTGCTAATACATGTTAATTTTTAACAACTAGTTGATGGTGAATATGTGCACCTTAATATAAAGTGTTACCAAATGTTTTTGTGAACCTTTGAATATTTTAGTAATTTTGTTCTCAAACTTGTTTTTTCTCATTACAGGATTGTAACTATTAAGAAAGGAGCCCAATAATTATATACAGCTGTCGGGGTTAAAGTGGGTTGATGAGTTGAGACGGATCACTTCACTGTGTCTCTTGTTGTTGTTTTTTATGTTTAAAACTTGATGAATGTATCGTCTTAAAACTTGCCAATATTCTCTAAGGGTGTCAACATTTACACTTTCAGCATGTAAGTGTATTGTATCATGGTGCACAATTATAAACTTTCTATGATTTTGTGGATTTTAATAGAGTGGTGCAGTGACGAGTCCTAACACCCGGAGGTGAGTTAGCATTTTACCACTACCGGTTCCCTCGTCTCAGAGCCAATGGGATTTCTCCAGAGGATTTGGGAAAATAGCTGGAAATAAGGTCTGTGGTTGACACAAATTTAAGAGACGGCTCACGTTTTGTTCTACGACATTAAATCCATCAGCAGTGACCCCACTGGTGATTTCTGAAGAGTTTACGTGTCTGAAAAACGATGGTTGTTAACAAGTGGCTTAATAGGACTACAGAAGTTGTCGAGGACGTTGTACGTCTTTACGCCGAACAGTAAACACTCCCGCTAAGTTTGTCTGCCCCTGTTCTGCTTGAAAGCAAGTAGCTGCCTCCTGCAAACTGTTCAAACAAACGCTTCAACTTGTACAATTTAGAATCTGTATTTTGAATATGGATCTTAAGTTGGCGTGACATTGAAGTCGTGCGACCCTGCTGTACTCGGCTGTAGTTCGTTTATAGCATAACATTACATTTTGCTTCTGGCGATTCGATTTATGATTTGAAAATGATATAAGTAGGGTAGACATGTGGATATTATCCGGCTGAACAAAACGTGCATTTATCAAACAGGTTGGTTTTCCACAGACCTTATTTCCAGCTATTTTCCAAAATCCTATGGAGAATTTTTTTGTCGAGGGAACCCATGCGCAGCTTACTTCCGGGTAAATACGTAATCCCTGCACCACTCTATTCTCATAACTTGTGTTTGATGGCAGAATGTCAATCATAAAGCATTTGTTATTAAAGAAAAGGATTTTTTTTGTTGATATAAATATGTCTTCTTGTTTGTTTCACCCTGCTTTAAACTTGTGTATTGAAAGCTATACAGTAGTAGTAAAAAGGACTGAAATCCCTTTCTAAAGTAAGAATTAGACAACAGTTTGACTAAGAAATGTTGTGTACCATTTTAATCCTGCCAGGAATTGTGTAAAGCTTTTCAGTACATTTGTAGTCAAATACATGTTGAAGACGTCATCAAAGTACACTTTAGGTTTGCGTACAGTATGGATGATTTAACCCTCACATGAAGTGCAGGGTGAGAGCTGTGAGCCTTCAGAGGAGACGAGACATTATTTATTAAATGGTTGTAACTTTTACTGCTTATTGTATCATGCTATTTAGTTATTGTTGTTTGAAGTCAAGGTCAACTTACCAAATATCTTTAGAAGTGGCAGTTGTGAGAGTGAAGTGATATTGTTGAATGAATGATTTTTTACAAGATAAAACAAATAAATATAGCAAGATAGAAACAATTGACCAAATAACTAGAGGCTTCCCTTTTAGGACTACAACTTTAATCATGTGTTATACAATTTACAGGTACATTTGCATAACAACACGATTATTAATTGTGTTCGAAGGGCCCTATGCTTTTTGGCGTTTTCCCTTTCCTGTGTTATATACACCTTTTTGAACAATAAAACATGTCACAGTAGAGGGAAAAAATGAAATTAGGAAACCTGAAAATGAGCATAATAGAGAGCATCTTAAAGGTGCTTTTAGATTTTAAATTGTGTACTTCAAATAAAGTTTCGCCAAACAGGTTTTTCAGGGAATTTGGTTTCTCTTTGGGGTCATAAGCTAAAAAAGAAAGGGAGAGGCAGAACAGATGTCCAAAGAATAAAGACATCCGCCAACTTAAAGCTCAATAATTAACACACTATATCTTGTTGATTTAATCTTTAAAGAAAAGTTTAGGGGAACCATTTTAGAAAGTGATAACCAAGATAACTGTGGTGTTGTAAAAACAAATCTCTGTGTCTTTTTAAAAAGAGTGACGTAGGAAGTAGGAGTCATTTTGAAACGTTTGTGTATTGGCATTCATTATCCGGAAGAACGAGGTGTGTCCGAAGTCAAAGCCTGCTGGCTGGCTGACAAAAATGTATAAACAAAACAAATTGCAGCGTATATAATCACCATGAAACCAAGCGACCAGGAGCCATTCCCTGAATTGCTTTTGATTTCTTGTAAAACATAACTGATGGTTTGCCAACACGTCACATTTAATGAGAAATTCTTCTTTACTCAATAGACAATAAAACCATCTTCTTAAATTGCATATAAATGAATTAAATCAATATATTTTGTATGAACTTTGTTAAATCCTGAATAAAGAAGACATTTAAATGCGCCTGCATGACAATGGTTGCTTTTCACTAGAGACAAATAAAGTCTTGCATTTCGATTTGTATGTTCGTTGTTTCTGTGTGAGACATATACTTTTTTTGATAATTAGGTTAAGTCAGCAAAGTCTTAGCTTAATGTCCACTTACTAACTTTTTCAAGGCTTCTAAACACGTCCTTACAGGGGTGGTTCTAAGGGGGGGGGCAACAGGGGCCAGTGCCCCCCTAACACTGACCAGGGACCCCCCTGGTGCCCCCCTCCAAAAAAAACAATTACAATATTACTATTTATTTGAACTAAATCAAATCAGAGACCCGGATGTACAGTGGAGATTAAACTGTTCATTACCTTATATAAAAGCAAATACTGTTTATGTTTTTTAATTAAATTGTTACTTAAAGTTACTAAAACAAATACTCTAAATGGAAAAAACTACTGAAACAAAGGACTTATTTTACACAATTACTTTATACTGTCTTTGTCTTTTTAACCCGCTTTTATTGGGCCCCTCTCATGAAATAACTGGCCCCAGCCTGGCCCCCCCAGTAAAATCGGTCAATTGTAGAGATACTGTATCTCCACCACGCCAACATAAAATCACTTTCAGAGACATATCTGGCTGCTAAACAAAACGAACTAAGACAAAGTTGCAGGTCATAACACAAAAATATTATAAATCGCTTCACTGATTTAATCAATTGTGACAATATTGATTAGAGCAGTTTTAAAATGTAACTTTATAATGGTTGTATTTGTTGCAGCACCAAATCCCTTAGTCACTATGTAAATAACATTATTAAATACTCTTAAAGACTTACAGGACTATGCACTGCAAATCTATGGAGGGCCTTACACTCCTCTAAACATTGTCATCTTAATTGTTTGCAAGATTATAATTTATCTCTGAAAAAAAACTATGTGATTTGTAATTCAAATCATTTCATTATAAACTCAAAAGCATAATATCTATACTGTTTCTTTTTGAAAGGTTTATGCTATAAAGTAGCCTTATTCAAGTATATTATTAGCAAAGACATTTCCAGGAAAGCAGTTCATTTATTTGAAAACCTAACCGAAAGGATTTCACTTCTGAGAAATGAGTTGAAATGTTAAGTTTCATTGTGTCTTGGGTTTTTGAGGGGTGTTATTATAAACCACCTGGAGTAATAACAACCAATGAAGAGTAGGCAATATTCAACTGTATAAATAACATTGTCAGGATCTTGTCAGACACACAACTGCTGGAACTCGAACAGGTAACAAATGATTACTTCACTGTTTTTTCACAGTTAAATAAATGTTAATAATAATCTTTTGTCTGTTTAATATTACATTTTAGAATTGTTTATTTTTACTCTTTTAATTTCTACTTATGTGCAATGCTAAAATCTTTACCAAATATAAGCTTTCCTGTTTTTTACTTAACTGGATTGTGACTTTCACAACACGTTCCTATGGTTAACATTTTTATTTGTTTCTGGACATTTTTAAGATCGGAAATGTAAAGTTTTGCAATTTCAGAATCAGAATCAGAATCAGGTTTATTGCCAGGTAGGTTCGCACATACTAGGAATTTGACTTGATGTCATGGTGCATACATAAAATATAAAAAACAAGAAATCTAATATAAAACACAAAATCTTTTACACCGTAATAAAATACAGTTAAATAGCAATACAAATGAAATAAAGTAATAATTTACATGGAAATAGAATGCTATGAATGAGTTTTTGAATATAAACTATGAAATGTGAAATCAGAATATGTGCAGAAAGGAGTATGACATTGTGTGCATTAATGTGATGCATATAGTCTATGATGTGGCAGAGGTAAAGTGTCAGCGGGGGGGCCGGGCCTTGTTTAAGAGGCCGGTAGCAGAGGGGAAGAAACTGTTCAGGTGGCGAGAGGTTCTGGTCCTGATGGAGCGCAGCCTCCTGCCAGAGGGGAGGGGGGTGAACAGTTTGTGTCCAGGGTGGGAGGGGTCGGCCACTATCTTTCCTGCCCGCTCAGGGTCCTGGAGGCATACAGGTCGTGGAGGGATGGCAGATTGCAGCCGATCACCTTCTCTGCAGAGCGGATGACACACTGCAGCCTGCCCTTATCCTTGGCTGTTGCTGCGGCGTACCAGATGGTGATGGAGGAGGTGAGGATGGACTCGATGATGGAGGTGTAGAAGTTCACCGTCATCGTCTTTGGCAGGTTGAATTTCTTCAGCTGCCTCAGGAAGAACATCCTCTGCTGTGCTTTTTTGATGAGGGAGCAGATGTTCTTCTCCCATTTCAGATCCTGGGCGATGATGGTGCCCAGGAAGTGGAAAGACTCCACAGCAGTTACTGGGGAGTCACACAGAGTGATGGGGGTGGGTGGGGCTGCGTTCTTCCTGAAGTCCACGACCATCTCCACTGTTTTTAGGGCGTTTAGCTCCAGGTGGTTTTCCACACCAGATGGTCCATCTCCCACCTGTAGGCAGACTCGTCCCCACCAGAGATGAGTCCGATGAGGGTGGTGTCGTCTGCGAACTTCAGGAGCTTGACAGTGTGGTGACTGGAGGTGCAGCTGTTGGTGTAGCTGTTGGTGTACAGGGAGAAGAGCAGAGGTGAAAGAACGCAGCCTTGAGGGGAACCGGTGCTGATGGTCCGGGGGTCAGAGACGTGTTTCCCCAGCCTCACGTGCTGCTTCCTGTCAGACAGGAAGTCTGTGATCCACCTGCAGGTGGAGTCGGGCACGTGCAGCTGGGAGAGCTTGTCCTGCAGCAGAGCCGGGATGATGGTGTTGAAGGCGGAGCTGAAGTCCACAAACAGGATCCTGGCGTAGTAGTTTCCTGGTGTGTCCAGGTGCTGGAGGAGGAAGTGAAGGGCCATGTTGACAGCGTCGTCCACAGACCTGTTGGCTCTGTAGGCGAACTGCAGGGGGTCCAGGAGTGGGTCTGTGATGGATTTCAGGTGGGACAGGACAAGGCGCTCAAAGGACTTCATAACCACAGAGGTCAGGGCGACGGGTCTGTAGTCATTTAGTCCTGTGATCCTTGTTTTCTTGGGAACCGGGATGATTGTTGAGGTTTTGAAGCATGCTGGGACGTGGCATGTCTCCAGTGAGGTGTTAAAGATGTCAGTAAACACAGGAGACAGCTGATCAGCACAGAGCTTCAGGGTGGAGGGGGAGACATTGTCAGGGCCAGCCGCTTTTCTGGTATTGAGTTTTCTGAAAAGTCTGTTTACATCCCTTTCGTTGATTGAGAGAGAGTCTGATGTGTCGGGGGAGGTCAGTGGTGTAGGGAGTGGATACTGAAGGGGAGGGGGATGTGGAGGTGTGAGACTGAAGCTGTTGAGAGGTGTCATGGGGGATGGTGTCAGGACTGAACTCTTTGTCTTCAAATCTGCAGTAGAACTGATTCAGATCGTTTGCAAGGCGTCGGTCGTTCATGGAGGGGGAGGCTTTTGGCTTGTAGTTTATGATCTGTCTTAGACCACGCCAAACAGAAGCCGAATCGTTTGCTGAGAGCTGATGTTGGAGTTTCTCAGAGTATTGTCGTTTAGCATCTCTCACCGCCTTGCCAAAGACGTACTTCGACTCTCTAAAACATGCCTTATCGCCACTCCTAAACGCCTCTTCCTTTTGCAATCTTAGCTGTTTCAGTTTTGGTGTGAACCAGGGCTTGTTGTTGTTGAAACTCACCCTGGTGCGTGTTGGTACACAGCTGTCCTCGCAGAAGCTGATGTATGACGTCACAGCCTCTGCATATTCATCCAGACTTTGCGTTGCAGTCCTAAACATGTCCCAGTCAGTACAGTCCAAACACGCCTGAAGTTCCTCCATAGCTTTACTGCTCCACTGCCTGAATGTCCTCACTACAGGCTTACACAGCTTGAGTTTTTGCCTGTATGCAGGAATCAGGTGAACCATGGTGTGGTCAGAGTGGCCCAATGCAGCGCGGGGGACGGCGTGATAGGCTCCCTTGATGGTCGTGTAGCAGTGGTCCAAGATATTCCCCTCTCTGGTGGGGGATTTAATAAACTGTTTATATTTTGGGAGTTCGTGGCTGAGGTTGCCTTTGTTAAAGTCACCAAGAACAATAACTAGGCAGTCCGGATAAGTCCTCTCCACACACAGTATCTGGTCGGCGAGTGTGCGTTGCGCCTCCTGCGCGTTCGCATGCGGTGGGATGTACAGACCGACCAGTATGAATGAGGAGAACTCTCGGGGGAATAAAAGGGTTTGCAGTTGATGACCTCTCCTCCTTCTCCCTTGTGGATGGACACAGCCCTGGTCAAGGACTGCCTACCCACCCTCTGTCCCTACATGGTGGTCATCATCAACGCTTCTCTGGCTCCTGGTATAGTCCCCACCAGCTTCAAAATGGCCTCAGTCACCCCCATACTCAAAAAACCTGGCCTGGACCCCGACGACCTCCAGAACCACCGGCCGATCTCCAACCTTCCCTTCCTTAGCAAAACTCTGGAAAGAGTGGTCGCCGGCCAACTCCATCTGTACATTTCCAACCATGAGCTCTATGAGCCCTTCCAATCCGGCTTCAGACAGCAACACAGCACTGAGACCGCCCTCATCAAGATCACCAACGATCTCCTCATTGCTGCTGACTCTGGCCGCCTCAGCATCCTCATCCTCCTGGACCTCTCTGCAGCGTTTGACACCATCTCTCACAACATCCTCCTCACCCGCCTCTCAGGCCTCCTAGGTGTCACTGGCACAGCGCTGTCCTGGTTCACATCCTACCTCCATAACAGGAAACAGTTTGTCTCCATCAGTGGCTCAAATTCACCCCCGGCCCCAGTCCACCAAGGTGTACCCCAGGGCTCTGTGCTTGGGCCCCTCCTGTTCACCATTTACATGCTCCCCCTCGGCCAGATAATCCGACATCATGGACTCAATTTCCACTGTTGCGCTGATGATACCCAACTGTTTCTCAGCACCACTCCATCCTCCCAGCTCCCCCCTCAGTCTCTCATCAACTGCCTGCATGACATCAAGCATGGATGTCTTCCAACTACCGGTGGTGGTGGCACCCAAGGCGCTGCTCCAGAAGGTTGGTGACTTCATCCTCGAGGTCGACGACTGCTCCATCTCCCCATCTCCTGAAGCCCGCAACCTGGGTGTCATCCTCGACTCCACCCTTTCCTTCCATTCCCACGTCAAATCTGTGACAAAATCGGCCTTTTTCCACCTAAGGAACATTGCCAGACTCCGACCGTCACTATCGGAGTCGGTTGCCGAAACCCTAGTTCATGCGTTTGTCACCACCCGCTTGGACTACTGCAATGGTGTCCTGTTTGGGGTTCCCAAAAAAACCCTGGACAGGCTCCAGTATGTCCAAAACTGTGCTGCTAGGGTACTCACAAATACAAAGCCGTGGCAGCACATCACTCCCACCCTCATCCACCTCCACTGGTTGCCGGTCAAGTCCCGCATATCATACCAAATCCTCCTCCTTACCTACAAGTCCCTCCATGCCCATGCCCCCCAGTACCTATCGGACATCCTCCACCCACATGCCCCACCCCGGAACCTGCGGTCCTCAGACTCTGGCCTGCTTACCACCCCCCGAACAAAACTGCGAACCTTCAGGGACAGAGCCTTCAGTGTGGCAGCCCCCACCCTCTGGAACACTCTCCCTGCGGAGATCCGCAACATCCCCACACTTGACGCCTTCAAAAGGGCCCTCAAGTCCCATCTGTTTACCAAGGCCTTCGGCCCCTAATCTATCTGTTGCTTTGTCTGTCTGACTGGCTGTCTGACTGCCTTTTGTTTTGTTATGTTTGTTTTTGCCCTATTCTTTGTAAAGCGACCTTGGGTCTCATGAAAGGCGCTATATAAATCCAAGCTATTATTTATTATTATTATAATAAAAGTTTCCAGAATGGGAGAGCAGTGCTGCAGAATCACTGTCACATCGTTGCACCAGCCAATGTTTGTGTAAAAACATATTCCTCCACCATTTGATTTGCCAGAGAGCTCCGCGTCGCGATCCGCTCTGAGCAGCTGGAAGCCTCCCAGCTTCAGCGCCAAGTCAGGAATCGATCCACACAGCCAGGTCTCAGTGAAGCACAAAACACAAGATGAAGAGAAGTCCCTGTTTCTACTAACCAGTAGCTGAAGCTCGTCCAGTTTATTGCTTATGGAACGCACGTTGGAGAGAAATATTCCGGGTAGCGGCGTGCGAAGTCCGCGGCTGCGGAGTCGCACCAGTGTCCCGGCTCTTTTCCCTCTCCTGTGGTGTTTGAGAGCTCGAATGCAGGTGAGGGAACCTTTTACGAGAATGTCCAGTAATTCCACGGAAGAACAGAGAAAAGTGGGAAAGTAATCCACTGGAGTTGTTTCTCTAATGTTTAGGAGCTCTTCCCTAGTGAAAGAGTTCGGTGTACAGTATGTGAACACTGAATTAACGCACAAAACAAGACAAAACAGAGCGCACCGTAACATCGAAGCAGCCATCCGCAGCGCCATCTTTGGATTTCTTATACACTGATAGTTATAACCTGTTTCTTTATGTGTTTTTTCATCAGGCATCTGCAAACAGCCAAAGACGTTGGACCAGAAATCAGAAAACATCATTATCGCTGGTGCAGGTCAGTGAACTGTATTATATCAAATTAAATAAAAATCGGAGATACTTTTAACAATACCACTTTTGAATAAGTCAACGGAAATAGAATGTTTTTTATCAACTTTAATTATATTCATTCAATCATTGAGAAATGCTTTATATATTTGAATCATGTAACAGATCATTGAGAACAACGTTTGGGTATCCAGGTTGGGTAACTAATAGTCAAATCTTGAATAAATGAATCGGTTCGTTACTTTCTGCAAAAAAAAATATACAGTTGTTTTTTTTCTGAGAGCCAGCGTCTTTATTCGATTGATCCCAAATGGTGTAGTTGAAACATATCTATAAGAAGTATAAAACTATGGTGAAATTTCAACTATTTATAAAGAAAACCAACAAAAGTGTGTCTAAGCTTGATGGGAATGTCAACAGTTTTGCAGATATTTAGTCAATAACTAAAATATTGTGCATGGCAATTGATATCTATAACAAATATTCTGATAACCCAATAGTAGTTGGGGCATTTTACCCTAAAAAAAAATGTCCACCTCATGATGGAAATGTAAGACAAGTAATAAGACAAAGACCATCAATGTTTACACAAAGACATTCATGGGCAGTCGATCCAATAGTTGTGATATTTCGGCCCAATCCCAAACCGCCCCCTACACCCTACCCCTACACACTACCCCTCCGTTTACGCGTTCGCGTGGAGGGTCCACCACATTAAGTGCTGTTCCAAACCAACGAGTGTGGAGCGGTTTGGAGGGGGAGTGGGCTATCAAGCCCTCAAAGAGCGAGTCTGCATCGGTGCTGACTGGAGACCGGCCTCTACCTGACCGGTCTCAACGCTGTGTGTGTCCGTCAGGAAACACGCTGTTAACAAGTAGTTCCAGCAAACATCCGCTGATAAATTGCGATGTTAACAACCTCATGATAACCTCATATGTTTTTAACTTAGGATCATACCTGTGTTTGGTCTAGAAAAAGGTAAATGTGTGCATTTTATTATAAAGTTGTGTATATTTACAGACTGTTGCAAAAACTAAGAAGCTTATAAAAATCAGGTTTAAAACTAAAAGAGCTTTACAAAATAGTAACACAATTAAAGATGTTTGGAGTTTTATTTTAGTTGTTAATTTAAATTTTTTGTCTAAGAGATGCTGATTTGAAACCGTTGTTACATACAGTTACGGCATTTCCTGTTTCTGCCGGAGAGAGGGGAGTTTGTCCCAAAGCTTGCCGCTGTATTTACTCCCTCCATCTGACAGGAGGGAGCCTCGTTTAACTGCGAGTGTCACTCCACAGAGTTCACTCCGTCACGGAGGGGGAGAGTGTAGGGGTAGGGTGTAGGGCGTGGTTTGGGATTGGGCCGTCAAGTGGTGTACGAACCGATTGACGTCATCATCCATAGACCTGAGCCACCATAGATTGGTACAGTGATGACGTATTTTATAGGCCGACCCGGAAGTGAGTGTACTGTGATATTACAATGTAAATGAAATGGCATCGATTATTGTACACTATAATGAAATAAAAAGACTCCCCACAGGATGATCTTATCTGTCAGGAATCATATTTTAATACCTTATCTCTCTTCATCATTAGAGGATACCTAAACCAAGGTGCAAAAAAAATGTGTTGTGTTAAAAGCTGTTCAGTTGTGTGAGCTTTGTCTAAAAGGCAAGGAATCCCAGACCGTGTAAAGAAGTTAAAAATCAACTTCCTTTTCCAATATTACATTGCATTTTTTTCTCTGTAGTTCCTGATTTCTCTTCATATGCTGCAGTTTCAATCTTTCTATTTACACAAAGTAGAAGAATCTCTCAGAAACAGAGGAACAGATTATCAGTGTTGGATGTGAAGATGGGACACACTTTGCTCTCTCTACTGGGGCTTTTCTGTGAGTACTTTTAATGTTTTAATTGCCATTGATACAACTTTTTAAATGCCTGAGGTTATGATATATGTGTCTGTTTAATAATGTCTGATGTATTTTCAAACTTATTTTAGTGCTGAGTTTACTGTACCGTGGACAAGCTCAAGGTAATTATACCATTTCTTTCTTTTTGCTTACCAACTAAAGTAAAATCTACCTATGTTACTCTCCAGACAACATCCTCTTTTTTGTGTGTTCCGTTTTGTCAATGTATTATAAATGTTTTGACAAAAAGAAAACACATTTTACTTAATGTATCTTGTGATGGTTTCTAGATGCTGTGCTGACCATTGAGCCAAACTGGACCACTTTTTTTTCTGGAGAGTCTGTTACCTTCAAGTGTGACATTACAGGAGGCAAAGACAGCGGCTGGTATTACTCAATCCTCCAGGATGGTGGAGCATTTCTCCCTTACCACAAACATGAAAAATATAAATTACATTCTCTAACTCCAGGCTACAGTGGTGCGTACCAATGTTTTTTTCATCAGAAGAACTCAACAAAGGAAAGCAATAAAATCTATCTAACTGTATCAGGTAAGTGATCAAAGTAATACCACCATGACCAAGTTCAATAAAAACTATTTATTTTACTTAATGAGCCATGTTGAAATGAAAACCCAGTTTGGACAAATTCTAATATATAATCTGTGAACTATTTTAATATTTTAACATTAGAACAGCTCCACTGATGCTGTATAAGCAGGTGAAGAATACTGTACAATCCTGTGCTTTGTGTTATCACAAAATAATGAGTATTAAAATAAATACAAAAAGACAGACAGGGATCACCTTCTTATATCAAAGCATTAACATAAAGATAATACTTTACCAATAAACCATGTTATACTTTATAACCTGTGAAACATGGATTGTTTTCACATTGACAGCATCTGACAGTAAGTCATTTATCATCAGTTGACTTTTTTTACTGTATATAAAAAAAAAGATTATAACTAGTATTTAGGTTTTTATATTTATGGACAATTCACCCTTAAATTTGTTTTATACGTTTGTAGAAAATATGTAGGATCCAAGGAGAGCATTTAACCCGCCAATTATACATCATAACATTATATTTAAATCACTTTCCAACAGAAAGACCTCAGCCTGTCCTCACTGTGTCTCCATCATGGCCGAGTCCTGGAGCCTCAGTAACTCTGAACTGCAGGGTTGATCATCCTTCTGCTGGCTGGAGCTTCTACTGGTATAAGGCTGTTCCCCAAAAGTCAGACTACTCCTACAGCTTTGAGCTGCTACCTGGCAGTGAGAATGGGACTGAACAGGATCTCTTCATCATTGATGGACAAACACACACAGCAGGATATGTTTGCAGAGCTGCAAGAGGAGATCCAGTGTTTTACAGTTGGCACAGCAAACCTAAGTTTGTCTGGTCTGGAGGTCAGTATGTTCTTCCTTTTTCTTTCTTCCTGTAGTTTGCATCACCATTAGGCCAAAAAAATGTCTTTATCAAAGTTTGTCTGGTCTGGAGGAATGTTTCTTTTGACTTTTCCATTATTGCAAAATGGAACAAAGTCACTTATTTTGGGAACTTTTCTTTTACACCAGCATCAGGTCATAGTTAAGTTTTCAAAACTATTCTCTAAAACAGAATGATGATGAATTTATTCAGCTTCTGGACTGAATTTTAAAGGGCCCATGTCATGGCCATTTCCACTGATCATAATTCCATTGTTGAGGTATACTAAAATAGATTTATACTGTGCATTTTTCCAAACTCACATTGGTTTCGCATACAGCATCTCTGTAAAGTATGTGTATTCAGCAGTATTCACTCTCTCCACTAAACGGCTCGTTGCAGCTCTTGCCCCCCCCTCCCTGTGAGCACAGTGTGCTCTGATTGGTCGGGACGTTGTGAATCGCGCTGAGCTCCGTGGAGGTGTGGTTTCCTTGTTTAGCGATACACAGCGAAACACAGCCAAACTCATCCTGAGCACACACAAACTCACAGCCGAAGTAAAAACAATAAGTGTGGCTTGATATTGAGTAAGAAAAAGGTTGATAAACGCTGTGAGAATGGGTCTGCAGAGAGAATTTCGCCGCGATCCCAACTGTCTGTTATCAGCCTGCAGCCAGGGATGAGAAATCAGCAGAGCTGCCTGCACTGAGTGTGTGTGTGAGGAAGTCCGTGGATTGGTCAATTTGGACCAATCAGCAGAGGCTTAACGTAACGGCTCCGCGGACGTAACGTAACGGCTCCACGGATGGCTCTACGGATGGGTCCATTTGGTTCCGGTGTACCCGGAACCAAACGGACCCATCCGTGGAGCAAAGAAAGAAACTGAGAAATCTCCAACGAGGCGTTTTGGGGAGGAATTTTCTATGTTAGAGTTTTACTCGCTACAGGGTGTACTTTGAGGGTTTGTGACTCTGCAGACCGTTTACATGCATAAAAACCTACATAACACACAAGGTGACGGGTAATAACCGGAAAAGCATGACATGGGACCTTTAACACGAGTTAATCTCCTGACCCTCTTTTCATCCTGACACATGAGTTGTTGTTTGCCATGGTTCAAACCTTAGACTTTGTAAATCCAAAACCTAATAATATAAGGCTTCTACAATACATTGTAATTAGATATAACTGGTAAGGGTTTCCTTTGTGTTTTTAGTTTGGAATATGTTTTAAGATATTTATCTGCTGGTTAAATGGTTTAAGACATAAACAATACATATAATTAAAAAAACGTGTTGTGTGGGATTGAGACACTGGTACTTTCACTTTTGTTTTCCTCCTACTTTAGTTTGTTCCCGTTAGTTTTTTCAGGGTAAATTAAGTGGCAGTTTTGCTGTACCAATGCATTGTCTTTTCCAGTTTGCATGGTTTAAATGTCCCCTCTTTGTGTGTTTCAGATATGAACTCAGCAGCGTCTCTCACAGTGAGTCCTGACAGTGTGCAGCACTTCACCAAAACGCCTGTGTCACTGAGCTGTGAGGGAAACTCCACTGAGTGGAGAGTGAGGATGTTTTCTAAACCTGACTACCTTTATCACTGTTCTATCTTGGGGACAATGATTGGATCCACATGCACAATAACCAGTTACAGGTTTAGTGGAGTGTTCTGGTGTGAGTCTGAAACAGGACAGTTCAGTAATGCAGTCAACATCACTATGGAGTGTGAGTTTTAATTATTTAAAATGTTTGTTTCTGAAGTATTATATTGTTTTGAAATGTGAAGGTGACTGAATGTGAATGAATGTATCGTCTTAAAACTTGCTAACATTCTCTTATGATGTCAACATTTACACTTTCATTCATAGGCATGTAAGTGTATTGTATCATGGTGCACAATTAAAAACTTTCTATGATTTTGTGGATTTTAATAGAGTGGTGCAGTGACGAATCCTAAAACCCGGAAGTGAGTCAGCATGTTACGACTACCGGTTCCCTCGTCTCAGAGTCAATGGGATTTCTCCATAGGATTTGGGAAAATAGCTGGAAATAAGGTCTGTGGTTGACACAAATCTAAGAGACGGCTCACGTTTTGTTCTACGACATTAAATACATCAGCAGTGACCCCACTGGGGATTTCTGAAGAGTTTACGTGTCTGAAAAACGATGGTTGTTAACAAGTGGCTGAATAGGACTACAGAAGTTGTCGAGGCCGTTGTACGTCATTACGTCGAACACGTAAACACTCCCGCTAAGTTTGTCTGCCCCTGTTCTGCTGGAAAGCAAGTAGCTGCCTCCTGCAAACTGTTAAAACAAACGCTTCAACTTGTACAATTTAGAATCTGTATTTTTGAATATGGATCTTAAGTTGGCGTGACGTTGAAGTCGTGCGACCCTGCTGTACTCGGCTGTAGTTCATTTATAGCATAACATTACATTTTGCTTCTGGCGATTCGATTTATGATTAAAAAATTATAAAAGTAGGGTAGACATGTGGATATTATCCGGCTGAACAAAACGTGCATTTATCAAACAGGTTGGTTTTCCACAGACCTTATTTGTTTGTTTCACCCTGCTTTAAACTTGTGTATTGAAAGCTATACAGTAGTAGTAAAAAGGACTGAAATCCATTTCTAAAGTAATTTATTAGACAACAGTTTGACTAAGAAATGTTGTGTACCATTTTAATCCTGCAAGGAATTGTGTAAATGCTTTTCAGTACATTTGTAGTCAAATACATGTTGAAGACGTCATCAAAGTACACTTTAGGTTTGCATACAGTATGGATGATTTAACCCTCACATGAAGTGCAGGGTGAGAGCTGTGAGCCTTTTTTTTTTTTTTTCGTAAATTTTATTGAACATGTCAGAAACTAAACATTCAACAATAATAATATATATATACATTTTATTTTTTATTTCTAATAATAATTATAACAAAGTACAAAACATTTAAAAAAAAAAAAATTCTCAAATAGTCTCTGTCATGTTCAACAGGTGCAAGAAGAAGCTTAACAAAGTTTCTGTTCCTACCCCATCTAGCGTACATTTTCCTTATAAATAAAATATTAGGTCATCAGCGTCATGTTTGTCTTGTTTTTTTGTTTTTTTTACACAACAATTAAAAATAAATAACTTTTACAGTTACAAGAAATAACAAATATGATTTCACAGGTCCTGCTCATAACCATTCAGGATTTGGCTTCTAAATAATGCTTTCAGTTTAGATAGACTTGTACAATATTTCAGTGCATCATTACAGTTATTCCACAGACTAACACCTTTTGATGAGATGCAATGAAGTTTGGAAGTTTGGAAAAGTCCCTGGATATTATGAGGTAATTGTTGATTTGCGGCTTTGAACATCATTTGAATAGTTTTAGAGTCAACCAGGTCTTGTAGTTTTAGTGTTTTTAGTTTGATAAATAATTTGTTGGTTCTCTGTACATGGTTTTATGTATAATTCGTACGGCTCTTTTTTGCAGGATGAAGATAGGGTATGTTTGTGTGTTACATTACATTGCATTTAGCTGACGCTTTTATCCAAAGCGACTTACAATAAGTGCATTCGACCAAGAAGATACAAACTAGAAGAAAACAGAATCATATAAGTATATCAGGTTTCATAGAGCCAAAACATTTCAAGTGCTACTCAACTGGCTTTAGATAAGCCAGTCCTTTAAGTGCTTTGTTAGTAATTCTATCGCTCGAAGTGGAGTCGAAAGAGATGAGCCAGGATAGCAAACCGACGTGTTTTTGCTGATGGGCGGCTGTGGCTCAGTGGATAGAGTACTGGACTTCGAATCAGGGGGTAGCAAGTTCGAGTCCCACTGCAGTCAGCATGTCGTTGTGTCCCTGGGCAAGACACTTCACCCCAAATTGCTCCTGTGGGGATTGTCCACAGTATTGAATGTATGTAAGTCGCTTTGGATAAAAGCGTCTAACAAATGACATGTAATGTAATGCTGACCACCAGTGCCTTGTGCTTTCCCCCGATGGAAAGACAGTTAGAGATGGAGGAAATTACCAACGAAGACAAAAAGTACGCAGCCCTGACAGTACCACCAGTCAGCCTCCCCCTGAAAGAGAAACCTGAAAAGGTTGGAGTGTTTGTGAATTACGAGGAACGTCTCGTGTCCTTCTACGATGTGATGGCTCAATCTCACATCTACACGTTTACCGAGTGCATGTTCAGCGATGTGATTCTTCCATATTTCAGTCCACATCCTAAACAAAATGAGAAAAACTCCCATCCTCTGATTATCTCTCCTGTGAAGAAGCAGTTGTAGTTATATGAAGAGAATAGTTACCGGTGCACTAAAAGTTAAAATGCACCACTCAATGTAAATATCAGTTCAGGTGTACATGATATTTACTGAGACTACCAAAGGGTTTACATTTTAGGGTTTTGGCCTGGGCATCTGAGATTGTCTACGATCAGTTTTATGTGTTAAATAGTTTGAATTTAAACTTTTAAAACAATAAGTGTGTGTACCATTATCCTTAATGATATTTTAATAATTTCCTAAGCCTTGAATAATCAGTAACAGTTTGTTCACTTCGGTCACTTCAAATGGGTTGCAGGCTATCCCCTTTCGGCATGAGTCTGCATTGTGGTCGTCTCCTGCTAGCTGTCATAAAGGGACTCTCTTCTAGTTTTCAGGTACATTTTTGAAGTTACACTTATTATATCTTGTTCGTTTCTAACTATACATTTTAACTAAATGGAGAATTTCTGTTATCAGACATGTGTATCTTAAGCTAACAGACACACTAGCTAACATTAGCAGGAGCAGAATAGCATTAAAAAAAAACTATTTTTAACTTCAAGCTACTTTAATCTGTGTTTCCATCGGTCATTATAACAAGGACTGTTTATTGTTTAGAGTAGGACACTGTGGAGTCTATTTTTATATTACATTAAAAGACCTATTCTTATTATTACATTATATGTTTATTGTGCTCATGAGATGTTGCTATGACTATGGAATAAATAGACACAATCACCAATCCCAGGTTCTGATGGGTTGGATACGAAACGAAGGGAAAAGTCATTGAAGAAAGTTTTAGCTTGTATTAGAAATGTAGCAAAAGCCAGGTGCAGACACTGTAGAGACAAAGAGTTATTGAAAACAGGAGATCGCCCTGGCCTTGAACAGTGAGCTCCTCGCCTACGCATAACTGGGAACTAGTATAATGGAAGATTCCCAATATCTATTGCAAAGCAGCTTCAGCAAAACAAATTACGTAGGATAGCGACTAGAGTAGGGAGAGAACCTTCACAGGCCGGCCGAATGCTAATTGGAGTTCGTGTTGCCAAGAGACTTTGTCCAAGTCTGTGCACCAACCAGGGAGGCCAAAGTCTAAACCACCACGGTCCTCCCCATCTAGTCTCAACCAATCATAAATGTACGGGCAGAGGCCGGAATAATAAAAATGTATGCACGCACAAGGATCAATGCTTTTTTCCGGAAATAGAGTTACAGATCACAGCTCTGCTGCCTGTGATTTCTGGGACCGGACAGAGTCCTTGGCCAAGTGAAATATATATTTTGCTCTCTTTTAATAAATAGTTCAACTTAGAAGTTGCTATTGACATGTGCAGAAAAGGAAGGTTTTTTAACGCTTATTAAAAGAAAAACATACATTCTTGTACTCAGGAGGGGACATTGACAGTGGATTACTGGAAAAGTACATGGTAAAAGTACTTCATAGTACTTGTGGGAGTAGTTTCACTAGTACTGAGTCCAACAGGATCAATCTCACGAATAACTAATGGAAACAAAAAAGAATTCCCTCATCAAACTTAGCAGAAGTGGCTTGATTTTGTTCTCAGGAGGGGACTTTGACAGAGTATTTCTCAATAAATTCACAGTAAAAGTACTTCAATGTATTGTTAGTAGTAGGCTTACTAATACAAAGTCAAACAGTATCAATTTCATTAAGAACTGATGGTAACATTTTATTTTTATCACTCATCAAAGATAGCAGAAAACATGCATTATACTATGGAGGGGAATCTGACAGAGGATTACTCACAAAGTACACAGTAAATGTACTTCATTTTATTTCTGGTAGCAGTCAAACCAGTACCGAGTCCAATAGTGTCAGTTTTATTAAGGACTTGTGGTAAAAAATATTTGTATCACTAATTGAATATAGAAGGGGAAAAAAATGAAGAGCAGCTGATTTGAAAAAACGAAGAGAGAGACGGCTGAGATGACCGCAGTGCAGAATCGCTGTATAGTTTAAATCTCCTAACAGTGTTGTCCATTTTAGACAGAGGCTTATACTTACAGCCAGGGGTTAAATTGGGCCGGGGCTGTCCGGGGCTCAGCCCCGGCACATAGGACGATGCTCTGACGTCATCACCCTCGCTCATTTGTCATTTGTTTAAGCCATATGTTAAAACATCTCTCGTTCTTAATATAGACTTTATTTAGGGTCGATATGTGTTGACTTTACTTTAAAATAGCAGATCTCTGTGACAGGATATAGTTTTTCCGCTTAGTGAACGTGTGCAGAGAGTCTGCAGCGGTGTGTGTGTGTGTGTGTGTGTGTGTGTGTGTGTGTGTGAAGAAATGTTTGAAAATGTAAAGTAAAATGCTTCAATCTGGTGCACTTTAAGCACACATTACTAGAGACTAGATCTAGGGGGTACAACTCTAAACACCCATATGAAAAAGATCGGTTTACATTTTAATAACCAAATATGTGAACATAACCAACAACCTACCATAGCCAATAACAAATAAATGTAACTTATTTTATTTGTGTTGTTCATTCATATCTTATTTTACCTCGTTAAAATGTATTTATGCATATTTTTATATCTCAAGTTTTAAACGATATTTTTGGTTTACTGTCCTATAGTATACATTGAAATGATTTCAAACCTGTTTATCCAAATAATTATAAAGGAGTGCCTTGGAAATATTTGTTTACATAAATTGCATTTATCTCTCTTGCTCGCTCCCACGCCCACTTTGGCTGTGAGCTGCGGGCGCCTGATAAGCCAACACCCCCAACTTTCATCACTTACAGCGCCCATCGTACAGGGCAAATGAAAAGTGTAACCGGGGTGAAAAGGGTGTTACATTTACTTAATTATGAATGTTGTTACATCAAGGCCGAAAATTAGGATGAGCGCAAACAGTCAAAAATGTTTTTTTCCCTCGCAGAGCTGCCAGCGCAGCGCGCCCCCAGATCTGGCGCCCTAGGCGACCGCCTATGTCGCCTATGCCAAAAACCGGCCCTGTACACCATGCTAAATGTATGTCTGCATAAAGCTGAGTTATGATCGGTCATAATAACACAGGATTTGGTGATGATTAAATAGTTTACAGTGAGATTTACTCCCATACTTTTGGCCATACTCAAGCAGCCCTACAAATGAATTGAGATTTCCACACAAATGTTCTTTAGTAAGTGTGCAGAGCAGTGTTGATTTAAAAAAGCAATTTGAAGGTTGGATATTTGTAAATCTTTTTTTGTGTATATATATTAATAATTTAAGATGTAAATGAATTCCAGTTTATTTGTAGTACTTTCTATTTTTATTGTGACATATGGTGGCATCAATGTGTGCATTTGATACAGATAATGGAGAAGTTGCTTTAGGGCCACAGTGTAGGCCTATATCCCTTAAGGTCAAATAATGAGATCCTCGACCTCCGCCCCCCCTCTCACACCTCCACACAGAGCCCCCCCACATATCAAATCCGAACTTAACCCCTGTTTACAGCCCTTAATAACATTCACTTTCTGGGCTCAATGTGTGTCTTGGCCGTTTTCGTTGTGATCGATAAATTCACCTTCTTTATAATAGTATCACCGTTCCTTCAGCCGGATACTGTAGTGCTTCAAAGTGTATTTTTTACCATACGAGTGCTTTTGTTTTGAAATCACTTCCGTGAGTTTCGCCCCGCCCCTCGCTCCACTGACCATTGGACCATTTAGTAAGGTAAAAAGCAAAAAGCAAAAACGCCTCGCAGACGCTCTTCCGTTTACTTGTTTAATAAAGAAAAAAAATGGACGGATACACGGATTAGCTTAATACCAGTAGCTTGGCTTTATGAGCTACTGAATGGGGACATTATACAGGCTAAATGCATTCAAAGGTTCATCACTGTTTTATGATCAAATTGGTATAAATGATAGTATAAGATTTATTCAACTTAATTACAAACTGTGGAGGAAACTTCTGAAGCAATTGGAAACAGGACTCAGAGAGACACGAGGAGAGCTGGAGCTTTGATGGCAAACACTGACGGTTTATTTGGATCTTCGGCCGGAGAATTCACAAGACATTTCACGGGCCACGAGTTGACCACACGGATGGATGCCAAACCAATTCTGAAGAACTCTAGCCCAGACCCGTGTATTTAGCTAGTTCTGAGAGAATAATCAACATTGTGCATAACAAGATATAATCATAACACCTCTATCAGCTGACGCCAACAGGCAGGAACAGGGAGTCAAAACACTGAGAGCACAGCAGCCAAGGTTACAGGTGCGTGTGCTCAGTCAGGACAGTTTAAAACGGATAAACTGGGTCACAGTTGGTCCGTGGAAAATATTTCCCCAACACAAACATTATATGTTTTTTGTTTATTTACTTTCTTTAATTGGGTGGAGAGGGGGGGTTATTTTACTGGGCAGGAAATGTCATGTTTGTGTCTTCATACAATGTACCCTGAATATTTACAACATATACTGTAATAACATATTTTTGAATTATTAAATAAATAAAAAATCAACTATTGATAACAAATCAAGTTTCTCTTTTCCTTTTTTGTGAGATTTCCTTTTTCACAAAAAAGGAACTCTTTTTGCGAAACAGGAAATCTCATGATTCATTTTTCGAATTAACCTTTTATTTGTTGTACTTTAAAGGTGGGGTGGGTAATTTTGGAGAAACCGGCTCGAGTGCGCTAGAATTTGAAAATACACAACCGGAAAAAATCGGCCACTTCCTTGCAGAGCCCCTCCTCCAACACACACGAACGTGCACATGACCAATGAGGGCACGAGATAAGTTTGTGCACAGATGGAAGGCTGACAGGCAGGTAGGCCATCCAGTTATTTTAGCCGGGCCGGCTAAAATGATTGGTCGTGCTTTTTACAGCGCCACGGCTTCCACAGATGACATTTTTTTATGTATTTATTGTCAAAGCACTTAATATATTCATTGCTATCGGGATGTTAAGAGCATTCCATGGAATATAACAACAAGTGTATCTGAAATAAATTACATACCCCACCTTTATTTTCAATGCAAGTACTGTACTTAAGTAAAACATGTAGTTACTTTTACACAACTTGATTATTTTCATTTTGTGCTACTTGACACTTTGAATCCACTACACTTAGTAGGCCAGTTTTTACTTTTTACTCCACTGCATTTGTTTTACATATTTAGTTACTATTACCATTGCAGATTGAAGTTATTAATACAACATTTAAAACAACACACATTGTAATACCTTATAATAGGTTAAGCTACCCAGTAGTATCAAAAGTAATTCATATACACCTTTACCAATAGCAACACTGAAGTGATGAACACATTAATGCATCAATCATTTTAATAAAAGGATTTTTAAATATCTTGTGGTTTATAATGGAAATGTTGCATAACGAGTCACTTTACTTTTGGAACTTAAAGTAGTTTTCAATGCTAATAGTTATTTACTTAAGTATCATTTTGAATGGAGGACTTTAACTTCTACTTATGTCAATAATCTAAGTACTTCTTCCACCTCTGGGTACTAATGGATGTTTAAATAACTTCAGAAAAACATCAGTTGTATTAATTGTGTGTTAGCTCTTTGCTACGGCAAAAGGCCACTTATTTTTTTAGATGCACAGGAAATGAAAAAGAGATTAGTTTCCTCTTCTCTTTTTTTTAAGGTGTTGTTCAACGGGATATCGTGTGCAGGTGGGGGGATTTTAGGGAATGCGGTTTTTTTGTTGTTGTCAGAAACGAAACTGAAACAGTTCAGAATGAACAAATAGGAGGAGAGACCGAGAGACAGATCACTCAGTGGATCGCGAGGAGAGAGAGACAAGGTAAGATGCAGCTTGACAGCTAATCTGAAGTAAAAGTACTCATAATGCAGACTTCATTTCAGAATAATATATATGATATGTTTTGATTATAATTATTGATGCATTTAAGTGTTATGAAAGCTGGTAAAGGTGCAGCTAGTTTTAATGACTTTGTATACTGCAGGGTTGTGAATTTACTCCAGGTGTAACTAAAGACTAATTTAAGTGTATATTATATTTCACATCATTAATCCAAATCTGTAAAGAAGCTAAAGGTATTAAAAATGTTTAGTGTTTTACCATTTACCTCTAAATTGTAGAGGAGTAGAAGTACAATTTAAAAACTCAAGTGCAACCTCAAAATCTTACTTAAGTAGCCTACAGTACTTAAGTAAATTCTTAGTTACTTCCACCACTAATCTTTTCGCCTAGGGCGCCATATCTGGGGGGGCGCTGCGCTGGCAGCTCTGGGAGGGAAAAACACCGTTTTGACTGTTGCCGCTCTGCCCGCTCATCCTAATTTTTGGCCTTGATGTAACAATATTCATAATTAAGTAAATCTAACACCCTTTTCACCCCGGTTGCACTTTTCATTTGCCCTAGACGATGGGCGCTGTAAGTGATGAAAGTGGGGGTGTTGGCCCCCACTTTCATCACTTACAGCCAACACTGTTGGCTTATCAGGCGTCCGCAGCTCACAGCCAAAGTGGGCGTGGGAGCGAGCGAGAGAGATAAATGCAATTTATGAAAACAAATATTTCCAATGCACACCTTTATACTTATTGTGATAAACAGGTTTGAAATCATTTCAATGTATACTATAGGACAGTAAACCAAAAATATCATTTAAAACTGGAGAGATAAAAAAATATGCATAAATAAACATTAACTAGGTAAAATAAGATGAACAACAAAAATAAAATAAGTTACATTTATTTGTTATTGGCTATGGTAGGTTGTTGGTTATGTTCACATACTTATTTGGTTATTAAAATGTAAACCGATCTTTTTCATATGGGTGTTTATAGTTGTACCCCTAGATCTAATCAATAGTAATTGTGTGCTCAAAGTGCACCAGATTGAAGCATTTTACTTTAAAATGTTCAAACATTTCTTTCCGGGGGGGCATACCCCCGGACCCCCTTAAGGGAGGGTGGGACGTCCACACCCCAATTAAAACATGTTCATACAATACTGAATACATTTGAAGCCTTTTTTATGTATATTACCTATGTCAATACGTTTCTGTTTTTGTAGTGTATTGGTCTTTTGTAGAGATTTTTCATTTATTCTTTATATATTCTGTTGTGTATTCCTTGGATACTTTTATCTTTTCTACTGTACGATTTTCTGCCGGGGGGGGGGGGGGGCAGCTAAAATCTCGCCTGGGGCAGCAAATGGTTAGAACCGGCCCTGCTCTCTCGTCTGTGTGCGGGGGGCTGCTCGCTCACAGACACGCTGCATTTCTCTCTCTCTATCTCTCTCTCTCAATTCAATTCAATAGCTTGATTAGCATGACCATAGTTACATAATCAGGGGTTAAATTGGCTAAGCCCCGGCACATAGGACGATGCTCTGACGTCATCACCCTCGCACATTTGTCATATGTTTGTCATAAACTATATATATGTTAAAACTTTTCTCGTTCTTATTAATATAGACTATATTTAGGCTCAATATGTGTTGACTTTACTTTAAAATAGCAGAGCTCTGTGACCGGATATAGTTTTTTCCAGTGGTGTAGTGGGGATTTTTTTACTGGGTCGACGGGGCGGGGGGAGACACCATAGATATATATAAAGCAGGGATGGGCAACTTGGATGGTGGTGGGGGCCACATAATTGATGTACTGGCCACCAGGGGGCCGCAGATTCACTTGGAACACACACACACACTACACAAATTCCGTATTGTATATAATTATTAACAAATATACTAAGTCTGACATCTTCATTGACATTTTACAATCTTTCAGGGAACATCCTCTAATAAGCTCACTAAACAAATATCAGTTCACAGAAATGTTATTTTATGTTTACAAGTGGCATGTTTGTATTGAACAGGTTATTTAACAGTGGAATACAACTATTTTAAACTATTGGAAAGCACAGAAAATGTGTGTGCATTGAGATTAACCATATACATGAAGTCATGAACACTAACCCAGACGTTAGTTGTCTAACTGGAACCTAAGACACTTGTAGCCTGTCTCTACAGGTTCATGGTACAATGCATAAGCTTCAAATCGAGAGACTGAAACTGTATTTTCCTTTACCGTTCTGTTTTAATTTCACAATAAAGTTAATAGTAATCTTATGTTTGATATTATTATGTTTTATTACCTAGACCACTGTTTTTTTAACCCGCACCGCCTAGTGGTTAAAGCACGTTATTGAATTTAGTTGTTGAATAAGTTATATTTGATGAAAACATTTAAATATTAAGAGTAGCCTACATACAAAATAGGGGTCAATGATAGAAATATAGAATAGAAAATATCAAGAAGATACTGTAGTGATCTCTACAATAAAACAGTTTAGTGCAGGACGTCCAAAGATATTAACAGGAGGATGTGCAAAACAGACAAACTAATAAGGCTGAATTTTACTCAGGTGTAACTAAAGTCTGATTTAAGGGTTGTTTATATTTCACATCATCAATCAGAATCTGCAAAGTAACAAAAATAAATGTAGTGGAGTAAAAATACCAGGTTAACCTCTGAATTGTAGTGGAGTAGAACAAAGTAGTAGGCTACATGCTGCTGTAACAAAAAGATTTCCCAACTTGGGATCAATAAAGTATCTTATCTTACTTATCTTAAGATGATCGATGGCTACTGCTATATTTGCAAAATTGCCTCTGAACCTATACAAGTGCATGTTTCAGGCTTATCAATTAACAACAGGAGGGGTCACAGACAAGACCAGCTGTTAAATAAAGCTCTTCTGACCTTAGCTGTCATGTTGGTATACTAATGCTGCCCATTATGGACACAAGCTATTTTCACCCATTTGTTAATTATATGTTTTAAATGTGATAACACCACTGTGTTTCGTATCCCCTAAACCTCCAGGGGTGTAAACAATTTAATACTGGCAACTTCTAATTGTGGGAAATACGAAAACGTCTTTTAAAACTACAATTCCCAGTAGAGACGTGCCATAGAACATGTTGCGAAACACACAATAGCCGGCATTTGTAATTCTGGGGGGGGGGAGGGCTGGGCTGGACCCGTCCAATTCCAGTCTTGGATAATCTGCCGTGGTTCCATTCCATTTCAAAGAGCTGTTTGACGCTCGGCGTAACCTTGTCGCACTGCCACTCAAACATCCAATCACAGAGCTTGAGGACTAATCACGGGGTTTGTAAAGCAAGGCGGATGTTGTAGTCCCAAACGATAGCTGGGGATTCTGGGTAGTGTAGTGTCTTCGGAAACTCTGTAGTGTCTAAACTCCGAAAAAACAATTTGTTTCTCCGAATCGAAGGTTAAAAACACAAAAGCATTGTACACAATTTAAACCAATCAATATTGTGTAATTAACAAGGATAAACTGATGTTTTTTAGTGGATGAGTAATGCAGATATCACTGTGTAATCATTTGACAGTGAGGGGAATACTTCCGGTCTTATTATGAAAACTTCGAGACCGGAAATATTGTTTTCACCCACGCTAACTTTACATGGAAGCTGCCGCATATACACGTTCTCCTGGCGAGACCTCAAATCATCTTCGTAATATCTATCAAACTATAGATCCTACACATCCACTGGACGTAGATTATAAAAGTACAATATACACTTCTCGCTAGAAATCTAATAAAAAAGCATTTTAATGGCCAAACTATTCCACAATTTAGGATTTTCCAGAGAGGGTTATTTGTGAATAAACGACCCTCCGGAGCGTTTGCAATCAACGGGAGCATGTTGTTTCTTACACGACCACTAGAGGTGCTACACTTTAAAACATGACTGGGTCGTATTTAGCTGCTGAACAATCGACCTATATGGTCGTATGCTAAAATTCTGTACTTCAAATAAAGTGTTGCCAAACAGGTTTTTCAGGGAATTTGGTTTCTCTTTGGGGTCATAAGCTAAAAAAGAAAGGGAGAGGCAGAACAGATGTCCAAAGAATAAAGACATCCACCAACTCTAAAGCTCAATAATTAACACAGTATATCTTGTTGATTTAATCTTTAAAGAAAAGTTTAGGGGAACCATTTTAGAAAGTGATAACCAAGATAAATGTGGTGTTGTAAAAACAAATCTCTGTGTCTTTTTAAAAAGAGTGACGTAGGAAGTAGGAGTCATTTTGAAAAGTATGTGTATTGGCATTCATTATCCGGAAGAACGAGGCGTGTCCGAAGTCAAAGCCTGCTGGATGGCTGACAAAAATGTATAAACAAAACAAATTGCAGCGTATATAATCACCATGAAACCAAGCGACCAGGAGCCAATTCCCTGAATTGCTTTTGATTTCTTGTAAAACATAACTGATGGTTTGCCAACACGTCACTTTTAATGAGAAATTCTTCTTTACTCAATAGACAATAAAACCATCTTCTTAAATTGCATATAAATGAATTAAATCAATATATTTTGTATGAACTTTGTTAAATCCTGAATAAAGAAGACATTTAAATGCGCCTGCATGACGATGGTTGCTTTTCACTAGAGACAAATAAAGTCTTGCATTTCGATTTGTATGTTCGTTGTTTCTGTGTGAGACATATACTTTTTTGATAATTAGGTTAAGTCAGCAAAGTCTTAGCTTAATTTCCACTTACTAACTTTTTCAAGGCTTCTAAACACGTCCTTACAGGGGTGGTTCTAAGGGGGGGGGCAACAGGGGCCAGTGCCCCCCTAACACTGACCAGGGACCCCCCCTGTGGCCCCCCTCCAAAAAAAACAATTACAATATTACGATTTATTTGAACTAAATCAAATCAGAGACCCGGATGTACAGTGGAGATTAAACTGTTCATTACCTTATATAAAAGCAAATACTGTTTATGTTTTTTAATTAAATTGTTACTTAAAGTTACTAAAACAAATACTCTAAATGGAAAAAACTACTGAAACAAAGGACTTATTTTACACAATTACTTTATACTGTCTTTGTCTTTTTAACCCGCTTTTATTGGGCCCCTCTCATGAAATAACTGGCCCCAGCCTGGCCCCCCCAGTAAAATCGGTCAATTGTAGAGATACTGTATCTCCACCACGCCAACATAAAATCACTTTCAGAGACATATCTGGCTGCTAAACAAAACGAACTAAGACAAAGTTGCAGGTCGTAACACGAAAATATTATAAATCGCTTCACTGATTTAATCCATTGTGACAATATTGATTAGAGCAGTTTTAAAATATAACTTTATAATGGTTGTATTTGTTGCAGCACCAAATCCCTTAGTCACTATGTAAATAACATTATCTAAATATTCTTAAATATTTACAAGGACTATGCACTGCAAATCTATGGAGGGCCTTACACTCCTCTAAACATTGTCATCTTAATTGTTTGCAAGATTATAATTTATCTCTTAAAAAAAACTATGTAATTTGTAATTCAAATCATTTCATTATAAACTCAAAAGCATAATATCTATACTGTTTCTTTTTGAAAGGTTGATACTATAAAGTAGCCTTATTCAAGTATATTATTGGCAAAGACATTTCCAGGAAAGCAGTTCATTTATTTGAAAACCTAACCTAAAGGATTTCACTTCCGAGAAATTGAAATGTTAAGTTTCATTGTGTCTTGCCATGAGCTATAGAGGGTTCAGAGCGTGGGAGATTTGGATCTACTGCGCCCGCTGATAAGTCCAAGGCCGTCTTCATGGCAGCCATGGGGTGAACAATTCATGGGGTCAACATGGGGTGAACATAACAATCTTTATCTTCGCACCTGGCGGTACTCCCTCTTCCTAGGGGTCAACATTCGGTGAACATAACAATCTTTATCTTTGCAAAAGCCGGTGCGATGTGCTGTTCTGACTACCTCTTTGTATTCTCTAAGTCTCTGCACATGACCTTGCTACTTTCAATGTTGCAAGTTAAAAACTTTCCCATGCAACCCCTCCCCATGCTCCTGTCCACCCCATCAAAACCCGGGGGGGCGACTTGGTCCATCCATTCCCAAGTCACGGCACACACAATGAGCACAGCAAGCAAATAATGCAACAATAAGAATATTGCCCTAGTTTCATAAGCAGTTTCACAAGCATACATTTTACACACACTATTGGCCTAAGATATGTCGGGCCAAGGTTATAGTTATTGAAACAGGTTATACAGGTTACATGCAGAAGGTGTGACTAAAAACTGTATAAATAACATTGTTAGGATCCTTTGACGGACACACAACTGCTGGAACTCGAACAGGTAACAAATTATTACTTCACTGTTGTTTCACAGTTAAATAAATGTTCATAATAATCTTTGTCTGTTTGATGTTTACATTTTAGAATTGTTTATTTCTACTCTTTTAATTTCTACTTATGTGCAATGCCTTGTTTGTTGAGCTGCTGCTAAAGTACATCTTATCTTATCTGCTGCTAAAATCTTTATCAAATTCAAGCTTTCCTATTTTTTACTTAACTGGATTGTGACTTTCACAGCACGTTCCTGGGTTAACATTTTTATTGTTTCTAGACATTTTTATGATTGGAAATGTAAAGTTTTGCCATTTCTTATACACTGATAGTTATAACCTGTTTCTTTATCTGTTTTTTCATCAGGCATCTGCAAACATCCAAAGACGTTGGACCGGAAATCAGAAAACATCATTATCGCTGGTGCAGGTCAGTGAACTTTATTATATAAAATAAAATAAAAATCGGAGATACTTTTAACATACCACTTTGAATAAGTCAACGGAAATAGAATGTTATTTACCAACTTTAATTATATTCATTCAATCTTTGAGAAATGCTTTATATATTTGAATTATATAACACATAATTGAGAACAACGTTTGGGTATCCAGGTTGGGTAACTAATAGTCAAATCTTGAATAAATGAATCGGTTCTTTACTTTCTGAGCAAGCAATTCTGCAATGATGGGTGTTAATAAGTCATAAACAAAAAAATATAGAGGTTTATTTTTTTCTTTATTCGATGATCCCAATTGGTGTAGTTGAAACATATCTATAAGAAGTATAAAACTATGGTGAAATTAACTATTTATAAAGAAAACCAACTAAAGTGTGTCTAAGCTTGATGGGAATGTCAACAGTTTTGCAGATATTTAGTCAATAACTAAAATATTGTGCATGGCAATTGATATCTATAACAAATATTGTGACAACCCAATAGTAGTTGGGGCATTTTACCCTAAAAAAAAATGTCCACCTCATGATGGAAATGTAAGACAAGTAATGGGATTACCAAAGCTATAATAAGACCATCAGTGTCTACACAAAGACATTCATGGCAGTCCATCCAATAGTTGTGTGTACGAACCGATTGACGTCATCATGCATAGACCTGAGCCACCATAGAGTGGTGCAGTGATGACGTATTTTTGTAGGCCGACCCGGAAGTGAGCTGCGCATGGGTTCCCTCAACAAAAAAGCAATTCTCTATAGGATTTTGGAAAATAGCTTGAAATAAGGTCTGTGGAAAACGAATCTGTTTGACAAATGCACGTTTTGTTGTGTTAGATAGACATAGAGTTGTAGTAAGTAGATAGAGTTCGCTATGATTGAGGTTTCGTTTATGCATAGGGTAGATTATTTTAATTACATTTCCTTTTTTTTTGTGTGTATTTTTTACATTTTGGATTTGCTTGGTGAGCTACTTATTGAGGGCTTGCGAGCTACCGGTAGCTCACGATTGACGTGTTGGAGACCCCTGCTATAAAGGAACTACAGCAGGGTCGCACAACTTCAACGTCACGCCAACTTAAAATCGATATTCAAAAATACAGATTCAAAATTGTACAAGTTGAAGCGTTTGTTTTAACAGTTTGCAGGAGGCAGGTACTTGCTTTCAAGCAGAACAGGGGCAAACAAACTTAGCGGGAGTGTTTACGTGTTCGGCGTAAAGACGTACAACGTCCTTGACAACTTCTGTAGTCCTATTCAGCCACTTGTTAACAACCATCGTTTTTCAGACACGTAAACTCTTCAGAAATCACCAGTGGGGTCACTGCTGATGTATTTAATGTCGTAGAACAAAACGTGATCTGTCTCTTAAATTTGTGTCAACCACAGACCTTATTTCCAGCTATTTTCCAAAATGCTATGGAGAAATCCCATTGACTCTGAGACGAGGGAACCGGTTGTGGTAAAATGCTGACTCACTTCCGGGTTTTAGGACTCGTCACTGCACCACTCTATTGAAGCTAATCAAATCCTTTAAAAAAAGTAATGATTAACACATGCTCTGTTTTATCCCCCCCCCCCCCTTTAGGTGTGTGAATACTGCTGCAGTAAATTTGTGGCGCATTACCAACAAGAGAAGAACACAATCTCATCTTTTTTAAGTTTTAGCTCACCGTAATGGAGTCGACAGAGGAGGAAAGAGTTGAAATGCTCAGGAAAATGCTATCATCGGAGTATTCGCCAAAAAAACCCAAGTCCAAGAAGATGCAACTATTCTCTTTTTTGGCGATGTTGAACGCATACGATCCTGAGGCCTACCTCCTGATGTCTGAGTGTCAACAGATCCTCGGACCACCTGATCCCATCCATGGCGGCCCCCCCTTTGAAAAACGAATGGAGCCTTTCATTGACTTTATCAAATTATCCGGTCCGCCTGAACACAAATGTTCGATTGACCAAGTGTTCGCGAAGACTGCTGTGAACGAACTAGCTGCCCTAGGTCTTTCCAGGAGTGCTACCATGAAGGAGTTCATGGTTTCACTCTGTGGAGATCCGATTCAGCAACGTATAATCGACTCCATTAAAACATTGCTGACAACGAGAGAATTGGAAGAAAAGGGTAGAGAGAAGTTCTCAAGGTTGATTTTAGACATACAGGAGAAAGAGAATTTCTACAACGCTGTGTCTGTATTGAAAACCGCATCGGATAAACTGACAGCGTACCCCATTTTCCCACAAACAATTTCTCGTCTCTATTACATCAGAGGAGGCATCATTGACTATAAAAAAGCTGAGGAGTGGGCTAATACTGCCATTAGAAGAGCTCCAAAAAACTCTTATGTTGCTGACACTCTCGGGCAGGTTCATAAGAACCAATTTTTGAGGGAAGCCCGGCAACCTGAGGAAATCTTTCGCAAGGCAAAAGTGGCCTTCCGAGCCTTTAAAGATGTTGAGGTGAAAGCTGACGAAGAAGTGAGCCCAGACATGGTAGACTCAGCAGGTACTGAAAGCATTTCAGTTACCTTCAACAACAGAGGTTACTTTGGATTCATGCAAGTGGCAAAGATAGCCTTTGAGAAACTCAGCAAGTTCAAACCGAATCCCTCACTGAATCACAGCTTCATCCAGGAGAAGAAAATGGAAGTTGAAGCCAAGTTTGCCTTCTTCCAATGGTACCTCGCCTACTCTCAGCCTGACATGCAATCTTTGGAGCCATCTTACTTCTGGAAGGATGTTGTTCTTTGTTACGAAATGTACACAACAAAAAAAGCAACTGAGTCCATCACCTTTGCAGGCCTCCTCGATATTCTGAATCGAGGCCTTTTCACTTCTAAGGGAAGGCGCGCTTTGTTTGAGGAGCACCAGCAAACAGTGTCTGATTTGGAGGCAAACCAATGCTTATTGAAAGGCAACTACGAGGCAAACTTTGATGTCAAAGCAGCTGAAATGTACATTCTCTCCAACATCATCTTGAGCAACAAGATGCACAACTCTCCTATGCTCACCCCGGTGAAACAACTCCAAGCAATAATAGACCGATTCTTGGACGCAGAACAACGTAACAGAAGCCCTGAGTTTTACCTTTTGGTTCTGCTGTTGTTTTGGTCTGACGGACAATCTCAGGCCGTGCAGGAAGAGGAGGATGAAGAAGACGAACAACAGAGCACAGAGGATGACTTTTCGGAAGACACAACGTGGGAGGATGAGGCAAGCGATGATGATCAAGAAACCAGAGAAGAGCTTGGACAACTTTCTCTTGACCGCTTACTTGACCCTGATCTGCAAGAGTATGTCACATTAATGGAGCAAGCTTTTGAGACAACCAAATATGCCAAGTACCTTCGAGGTCGGTACCTTTTGCCTCTCTTCTTTCTGGGGAAGGGTTCTGGACTTTTCAAATGGATTCACAAATCAAAGTTGGATGCAATTGTGGAACAAAAAGTGGACGCTGAGATAGCTGATGAACAAGGGGAGAGAACGAAAGAGAAATGGAGGCGGATCCATGAAATGTGGATCACAGGGGATGTGTGGCGAATCCAAGAAATCCAAGACATCCTGAGCCCAATCAACGTGGAGCCATGCCAGTCTCCACGATCTCCAAAGGATCACAAGATAGTGTACGTCTTGGCTGGGGGGAAGAAAATAGAAGCTAAAACCAGAGTTGACCCTGATGATGATTCAGCGCTAGGCCCAATGCTTTTCTATCTTGGCTTCACCATCCAGGGTCCTCTCGTCTTCAGAGTGAGAGATCCTCAAATGTTTGGACAGTGATTGCATGAATTACCACTTTGGGACTACAAGATGAATGTCAGTTCCAAGTGTCATGGCCACCCATTCAGAAGTTGCTGAGATATGTCAGTCTGGACCAAAACGGTGGACTGACCAACATTGTTATCCCTAGAGCAGGGGTCACCAACCTTTTTTAGGATAAGGGCTACTTTCAAAAAATAAAACAAGTCGGGGGATACTTTTACTCCTCCTTTTTTTTGCAGTGTATATATTTAGCACATTTTAACATTATTATATGCTGACCTTTAACCTTTGTGTGCTGTTTGGATCTGTGGGACCCGTTTTCAGTGTTTATTAAAAGAACATGTATGCAATTTAATAATTTTAACCTGCTTTATTTGGGTGTGGACCTCAACTCCTTTAGGGGGGTCCGGGGGCATGCACCATGTTAAATGCATCAATCTGGTGCACTTTGAGCACAAAATGAATTTATGGATACAGCTCTCAACACTCAGATGAAAGGGAGCTGTATACTTTTCAATGATCCAAACATCTTTAGAATATGATCACAACCAATAACAAATCATTTAAACTTGTTTATTCTTATCTTATGTTACCTAGTTAGCATTCTTTCTTTCTATTTATGCATATTTTACTAATCACTCCCCTTTTAAACAGTTTTTTGTTTTTTTGACTGTCCTATAGTACACATTGGAATGATTTCTTTCACTTTACTTTATCTATATTAAATAGATAAAGGTGTGCTCTCCCTAGCTCTCTCTCTCTCCGTCTCTCCCTCTCTCTCTCTCCCTCCCTCCCTCCCTCCCTAGCTCTCTCTCTCTCTCCCTCTCTCTCTCTCTCTCCCTCCCTCCCTAGCTCTCTCTCTCTCCCTCCCTCCCTCCCTCCCTAGCTCTCTCTCTCTCGCTCTCTCCCTCCCTCCCTCCCTAGCTCTCTCTCTCTCTCCCTCCCTCCCCCTAGCTCTCCCTCTCTCTCTCTCCCTCTGTCTCGCTCGCTCACAGAGGCTGTGTGCTCCTCCGTGGCGATGACGGCTTGCGTTAAAAAATAATAATAAACGTATTTGTAAAGTGGGGGGACACAAACGGGATTTCGAAAAGTGGGGGGGACATGTCCCCCCTGTCTCCAGTGGAAATTACGCCATGCGTGTGTGTGCGTCAAGTGCAATAAATATATATGCAAGTTGCAACACACAGAGTAAAACTCTGCCCCTCATGTGCAGTATAGGCTGGCATGACTAGGCTGTTCAATGGGGCTGATGTGTTGTGTAGAATCTGCCAGAAGGAAAATCACAGTCAAACTCCTTATGAAGCGGGGAGGTGCCACATTGCTTTTCTTCCCGACTGCAATGCTGGTCCCGCAAATCAAGCAAGAACGTGATTGGTCGATATTCATTGTGGGGTGGGGGAAGGAGGGGTGTTAGATATATATAGAGTTGTAGTAAGTAGATAGAGTTCACTAGATTTAGGATTCGTTTATGCATAGGGTTGATTCTTTTAATTACATTTCCTTTTTTTTGTGTGTATTTTATACATTTTGGATTTGCTTGGCGAGCTATTTTTAGAACATGCCCGGCGGGCGACTCACGGTGCCTCTGCGGGCGACTAAGTGCCCGCGGGCACAGTGTTGGCTACCCCTGCCCTAGAGCCTGCCTAATGTGTTTTACACAAGCGTTGCATTTGTGACAGAAAGATACAAAAATCATGAAAAATAGGTTACTAATTATTTTTGGTGAATTGGTGTTTAATAGAGATTCTCTCAAAATCAGATATTCATTCTTTGACTTGTTGATTTAACCATGATTGACCTTACTTTGACCTTATCAGTATCTTAACCACGTTGCTTCCATTTGAATAATGCCGGTAGTGTAATTGAATATAATGAGTATTGAGTCTGATTTCATATCAAAGACATTTTTATTTTAATGTAGGCCTACTTTTTACAATTGTCAGGATTGGGGAATATAGGACCCAAATGCAGTAAAAGACAAACAATCTTACATTTTGTAATCTACAAGAAGAGACTATTGGCCATTTATTTTATGAATGGTTGTATTGTAGAATATTGTGGTATGAAGTAGAATGTTTTATTCGGAAAAAGACGGGACACAAGGTTCAACTCCAGGACAAAGACATTCTTTTGTACTTCAGGGATGATAGTATGGTTGCAGATTTTTTCTTTTGTGCAGTTAATTGTATTTTTAGGGAAATTTCATATCTATAAAAAGAAATGGGCTGACTACAAACCACATTTTGTACATTTCTATCAAGAATGTAAACAATATATTAGCACTATTAAAAACATTAGGAATAAGAAGGCAATCGAAAATAATTTTGAAGTATCAAAATGTTTTTTTCTTTCCTTTTTTCTTTATTTACTGTATGTAATGTCTTGTTGCTTTGTATTTCTGCCCATGGACTTTGTCTGTTGTACAGTATGTCAAATGTATGATGTTCATGTATGACAAAGATGAATAAAAAAATATATATACAAAAAGAGTATTGTATTAAATACACAGAAGGGTAATCACAGGACAATACACTGCTGGGGAGGGGAGGTGAAACACAAGGGGTGAACACAATGAGACAATCAGACACAGGAAGGAAGACCAGACACAGGGAGAACAGAATTCCACAAATAAAACCATGACTAAACACACAAAACTAAAATCATGACAACAATGTACTTTTCCAACACAGCCTAAATGCATATTAAAATAAATAGGAGACATAATTGATTGTATTTGCAGTTCTTGTATTTTTTGAGTTCTTAGTTGTATTTGTTGCTAATTTATTATGTATTAAAGGAACATACAAATATCTTTGGAAATAATGAATGCATGTGTGTTCCTCGTGGATTCATCTTCTTATTATAGACACATGCATTTCCAAACATTTGGTCTACCTACGCTGTAAAATGTATTATCTCTTCGATTTACACACGGCATCTATTGCACGTCTGTCCGTCCTGGGAGAGGGATCCCTCCTCTGTTGCTCTCCCTGAGGTTTCTCCCATTTTCCCCTTTAAACTGTGGGGTTTTTCTCTGGATATTTTTCCTCATACTGATATTCTGTACAAACTGTGAAGTCCACTGAGACAAATGTAACATTTGTGATATTGGGCTATATAAATAAACATTGATTGATTGATTGATTGATTGTTGTTTTGGCAATATATGTATTTACATATTAGAGTTTTGATAAAATAAGGCCTGTTTTAAAAACCGTGGTCAAGCAATAGTTAAAAAACAGTAATAACCAGTGGTGGATTTACACACATTTACTGTACTTAAGTACACATTCTAGTTACTTGTATTTTACCTGAGTATTTCCATGTTATACTACTTTATACTTCTACTGTAGGCTACTAAATGTTGGAAGCCAAGTGTGTAGGCTACTACAGTGAGGTGATGTGTCTTTTTCTGTGGTATTTCAATAATTGTTCATCAAAGTTGGAAAAAAATGTGTGTATGAAATATTTTGCTAAAATAAGCAAATTACTTATTCCAAATTCTGGTATTCCACCACAGGACAAAACAACAGCTTTCTCTGAAAATGTGACGCAACATTGATGTAACGGCGCCCTCTGCGGACACTCATTTCCGGTGAACATGGCATATCAGCGTAATTTCCGAGGCTCCCTGAACGGAGCCTTTTCACCGCATCAACCTGCCCAGTTTATTATTAGCCGTTTAGTCCGTTTGTCTTTCATACAGGTGTGTTTCCACTCGTCCTTTTGTGTCAAATGCAGAAAACTCCAGATGAGAAACTAAATGGCCGGTGACTCACAACAGACCGGAATGTTTGTGGGAAACAAAAAAACCACAAGCAACAACGGTGACATGTTAGCCTCAGTAGGACAGGTGCCTGTCGATATTTGAAACGTTAGCAGCATTGTTGTGCTACAGAAATCAGTGTTTCGGCTTCACGAAGACGACATAAAAGGACATCATTTATCAAGGTAAGAAGAACATTTAACTGTCTGTATGTATAGGTTTGTTTTAGCTTATTGCACTCCCAGGAACTCAGCCAGTGTAGCTAACAAGTAGCAAATTAGCTAACGGTTGGTTGACCCCTTAACCTAGGTTAGTGTTAATGTAGCTAACAGTTGTGATCTGGGAAAACGTGCTATAAATAACGACTTTCTAACAGCGTGTTAAGAGCAGGTTCACAGGCCTGCGTGAGGTGGAAGAAGTACTCTTGTACTTAAGTAAAAGTAGAAATACCACAGTGTAGGAATACTCTGTTACAAGTAAGAGTCCTGCTATCAAAATGTCCCTCATGAAAAAAGTAATTCTGCAAAGTAACTAAAGGTATTAAATAAGTGTAGTAAGTAAAAGTACACTATTTACATTTGAATTGTAGTGGAGTAGAAAAACAGTCCCTCAAAATTGTATTTAAGTACATAACTTCTATTTAGTTACTTTACACCGTGTTCATAGCAGATTCACAGTGTGTTAACCCTCAGGCTGACAAGTGGAAACACTGTTGACTAATTGGGATACAACTTTTTGACGGATGTCAACAACACGTGGCAGGTTTCTACTTTATCTCGAGGTCATAGCATTTAAACAGTCTGTTTTAAACAAGCTTATCTGAGCCAGCAGGACAACAGACTTGTTTCAGAGGTTGTCTCAGGGCCTTACTGTAAGTTACAGTGCATTTTACTTTCATCTTTACTTTTCTGTGGTGTGGTAAGTAAATCCGTTCACATGGACTCACAACAAGTTTATATAAGGCACAGTTTACCTGTTCACATTTAGACTGGATTGTGTTTTTAAACAGAAAATGCAATGTAACCCCCTAAATGGTTTCTCTATCCTGAGCGATACAGTTGTTTGACAGGCTGTGTCCATGTGTAACAAATATTTATATGTGAATGGCCATTTAAGGGTTAAATACATTGCCTTGGGTAATGTAACATGATGGGTACTATTTTCTGATATTTTACAGTCTAAATGATCAATCTACAAATGTATGAAACAACCCACACATTAATCGATAAACACAATGATAGGTTTACCCTCAAACAATCCAAAATAACGAACTAAAGTTTCTTTGTTTTGAAATCTTGTCAATTGAATGTTTAAAATGTTTTGCTTAGTTACATGATCAACATAGCTGTGAACTAAGTATTGAATCGTCTCATTGGTTCAACACTTAATGTAAGGCAATTTGATGTATAATGAGCATTTCTCCTGTCCTGTTTCTTCTCAAACTTAAAGCAACCAGATACCTACAGTCGGTGGAGCTCCACATCAGGACACCTGCCGCCTCCTCCCTCTCCCCCTCCTCTCCCCCCACTCCCATCCCTCTCTCACCTGTCCTTACCTTCCACCTTATTATCTCCTATCCCCACAACTTCCACTTTTTCCATTTCCATCTCCATCCATCGCTGACATGGCGTCGGCTCAGTCGGAGCAGTCCAGCGTCCTGCAGGACGAGCTCACCTGCCCCGTGTGCCTGGACTTGTACCGCGACCCACACTTACTTCCTTGCGGCCATAACTTCTGCAAGAACTGCCTCAACCGCTTAAGGCGACAAGCGGATCGAGGTCGCTTCCGCTGCCCCGAGTGCCGCGACAGCCACCGCTGTGGCCTCAACTTTCAGAAAAACTTCAAACTAGCAAATATTGCCGACGACTACCGGCACCGGCGCAGCGCCACCACTGCGGCTGCTGCAGCTTCAAAATCCAGAGAGCCGCTGTCCTCTTGTCTTCCAGTGCAGCAAGGCAAGAGTGTGTTGGCTGTTCCCTGCGACTACTGCCCCGCAGCGGCTGCAGAGGCATCGGGCATCAGCGCTGTGGACGACACGTATTCTGCTGCTTCAGGATCTGTGGAGGTGACGGAGAAGCAGGAAGCCGCCGCCGCTGCCTCCGGGTCGATGTTTGCCGTCAAGACGTGCCTGAAGTGTGAGGTGTCGATGTGCCAGGAGCACGTGAAGCCACATCTGGAGCTGCCGGCGTTTCGCGAGCATCCGCTGACTGAACCCATGAACGACTTGTGGAAGAGGAAGTGCCCGGATCACGATGAGATATACAGGTAGGAGGCAGGAGTGCAAATTCTTAAGAGAAACTGATAAATGATCCATGGACAAAGTTTGTCTTTTGTTATATTTAATAAAGTAATAAAGAAAGTCTATATACAAGTGAAATCGATCTCAAATGCAGGAACAGAGCTACTTCATCCTCAGAGGATAGAGAAGTTCTGCAGAACACAGCTTACAGTCACACTATAAAGTAGAGAATAGCCAACTGGTCCCACCCTTACATTCTCTTAGGCATCATCTAAACATCCCCACCATTAAACCCCCCAGTCCTTTAACCATTTGCTAATCCACCTTTACCCTTCCTGAAATGTAAAAAAATACTATTTAAACGAGTAAAAGGCATTCGGAGTACAAGACATAATATATATATTTCAAATGATTATATGAACATTTGACACAACAGTAATATTTTAAAGATATTTAATTTTTACCACTTTTGAAGAAAGCTGCCCTTTCTTTAGCAAGCACAGCTGTGTTTACAGATGATCTGTCATTTGAAAGGTTTATCTGAGTTCTGTTTTTATTTGGTGGGAAACTCCAGGTATTACTGCATGGATGACAAGATGTGTGTGTGCAACGCCTGCACCATAGAAGGAGGACACTCGGGACACAAAATCAAGACCCTGAAGAACACCATGAAAGATCTCAAGGTACACCTTTTTATTATCATCATGGCTTTTACACAGGTTAGAAAAAAGTCATTTTTAATATTATTTGGGTGATTAGTAAGGCAACTTTCACATTTTTTAAGTTGCTTTGGAAAGCCCTATATTTTACCCCGTTACATTATAAAGCTAACAAACCACATGATCTACATTTTCAGTATTTAACATTATTATATTTAAATATATATGTGTAGTAGCTCTTGTGCTTTGTAGCCTACTCCATTCCCAACCTTCTAAATGTTTGGCTCACACACACTTGTGCTGAGTCTGGAAACCTGTGGAATGAAAGTGTGTGTGTGTGTGTGTGTGTGTGTGTGTGTGTGTGTGTGTGTGTGTGTGTGTGTGTGTGTGTGTGTGTGTGTGTGTGTGTGTGTGTGTGTGTGTGTGTGTGTGTGTGTGTGTGTGTGTGTGTGTGTGTGTGTGTGTGTGTGTGTGTGTGTGTGTGTGTGTGTGTGTGTGTGTGTGTGTGTGTGTGTGTGTGTGTGTGTGTGTGTGTGTGTGTGTGTGTGTGTGTGTGTGTGTGTGTGTGTGTGTGTGTGTGTGTGTGTGTGTCACATGACCTTGTGGTCTTTCTATAGGAGAGTTAAGTCCACTTCCTCTGCCTCCATTCTCCTGAACAGAGTGTAACGCTGAGAGGCTTCCAGTTCACTGCGCTGGTTGTCCAGTCCAGAAACCTGTTGAATTTAACATGTGGCATGACACAGAACTGACCCCAAATCAGTGTCATTTCCAGAAAATGTTCCTTGTGTTGGCAGCGAATGGACTTAATTAATACAACAACAGTGGAATAGACTCCTCGGTTTCTTTGTACAGACAGTGTTTATAATAATCATTCATGACAATGTCTTAGATCGGATATTATTGGATATTTCAATGGGTTATAGGTCTTCTTTGGACTTTAAAAAGCCATTATAAGCAGCAGTGAAACTAAGTACTTACACACCAAAAGACTTGTGTTTAAATTGTTTAAATCTATTGTAACTTTATTATCACTTTGCGTCGTCATGGTCACCAGGGCGCGCTGGATAAACAGATGTACAGGGTGGAGAGGAAGCACAGCATGGCAGAGAAAAAACTCCAGGAGCAGAAGGAGAAGGAGAGACAGAATAAGGTGAGATGGCTCATAGTTTTATTTCCACAGGGCTAACATTAAAAACAGTTGTATATTCGACTGTGTGTGATCTCTCCTCACACATTTTATCTATGATGTTATAACGTCTTTGTGATCACAATTAACAGTGTACAGACACTCCTAATACTTCCTGACACACCCAAAAATAAGTTATCTCAGAAGGGTTCAGTATCTGATAATAAAATTGGGCTCCAGCTAACAATTAGTTAATTTCATATTGATTAATCTGCTAATTATTAGCAATAAGCAATTGACTAATATTTGGTAACTAAAAATGGCAAAATTGGTGCAATCAAATGTCTTGTTCTCGTAAAGAATCAATATTTTAAGCAATAATTGACAGGTATGTATGTTAGTATGTCTAACACTTTATATATAGTCTACAGTACAAGCCAATTAAATGCTTGCATTGTATAAAATAGTTTTTCTTGTGTTTATTTGGGATATTATGTTTCAGCACCATGGACAGCCACATAGACACGCTCTGAGTTAAGACTGCGGTCAAGAAAATATGTTTTAAACAATTGCAGTGAAATATTCTTTGCCATCTTTGACATTCTGAAGAAACATTTCTAGTTAACTTTACATGAAAGTCTAGTATATTTACATTAAGTTGATGATAAATTAATCCATAATACTTACTACTCCTCCTCCTCCTCCTCCTCCTCCTCCTCCTCCTCCTCCTCCTCATCACTTCCCTCATGCAGAAGTTTTTGGACGACTCTGAGCAGTGTTTGAACCGGCTGGTTGACGATATGAAGGCCAAAGTTCTCCGCTTCGTCACCAGACTGCGGGAATGCACTCAAACTCACTGCGACACCAACGGGCCGGCCATCCAGAAGAACATCTCCAGGATCTGCCAGGACCAGGCCCGGCTGCAGGAGGTCCGCTGCGGCCTGGAGAACCTTGTGCACGAGAACGACCCTTTCCGCTTCATCCAGGTGAGACGCAGCGCTCAACTCTGCCAAGCTGTTGTTTAAAGGTCCCCTATTATACTGTTTTTCATCAATATATTACAGGTCTCAGATATATACAAAACATGGCTCTGATTGGCTGAAACACCAAACAGATCATTGCAGCATCCCATAATCCCCTCTGTTTCAGCCCTGTTTCAAAAGTGCTGATTCTCTGTCTGTTACTTAGATGAAAATAAGGAGCCACTCCCCACGCCCCTCTGAGAGATATTTGGTTACAAAGAACACAATGGTGCTCTAGGAGGAGATCCAGGTGATAAGGTGGGTGGGGTTACCTTGGTTGGTGATTGGTTAATGGTG
The DNA here is from genome assembly GCA_031216635.1 of Dissostichus eleginoides. Taxonomy (NCBI): domain Eukaryota; kingdom Metazoa; phylum Chordata; class Actinopteri; order Perciformes; family Nototheniidae; genus Dissostichus; species Dissostichus eleginoides. The sequence goes on from CM062286.1 coordinate 7,384,834, forward strand.
ACACAAGCCAAAAAATCGTTATGACATCATAAAGTGGCCAAAATCTGATCAGCTCATTTTCAGACAGGTTTTAATATAAATGGATCAGGACAAAAAGAGAGAGAATCTTTTTCCCTGAAACGTGCAGAGTCTCTTTACACAGAGGGGACACATGCTGATGTAGAAGAGACAGGAAAAAGTGGATTTTGCATAATAGGGGACCTTTAACATTACTGCCAACCTTTCCCCAAAGTGTACAAAAAGACCGTAGCTTTTAAATGCATGTGTGAATTACAAAGATATCATTTTAGGTTGTCATTTCCTAAAGATTCCCAATCGATGTGTTTGGTGCTGCATTACTAAAACAAGGTCATTTTTATGATAATGTACTTTTTGTGTCATTCAGTTTTCAAACATGTGTTGTTTTCATCTCTTCTTTAGGCTTACAAGACAACAGGAAAGCAGTAAGTGCTGCTTCAATGTTTCCCATGTTAATTATTTTCATTAATGATCATTAGCTGCATATTTTCTGGATTAATTAATTCATATATGTTTATTCACAACGTCCGAAATGCATAGATATTCAGTTTACTGTCATACATCACAGTTTGATTTTAATAGACTGGTGACATTTGAGAAGCTACAACCAGCATGTTTTGCATTTTTGTTTTAAAATTACTAAAAAAGTTTCAGATTTTTCGATTGACAAATTAACAAATCTTTATTTTGTATAGTTGATTGAATGAAAACAGAAGCCCTGATCCATGGTGTTTGTGTTCTAGGTGTCGTAAGCAGCTGAGAAAGAACATGTTCTACCCAGAGTACGTGGATATGGAGACGGAGGTCCTCGGAGTGATGATGGAGGAAGAGATGAGGAAATTCCTTGATGAGGAACTACCGTGTCACATTGTCGCCGCCATTAACTCCCTGTGTAAGAACTTCTTCATCTCCTTATGTCACATTATGCTAAACGCTGTCAGCTTTACACGAGCTGTGACAGGCAGTTTTCATTTGTTACAGGCAAGGCAAGGTTATTTATACAGCACCTTTCAACACAAGGCAATCCAAAGTGCTTTACAACAACATTAGAAACATTAAAAAGCAAAGATAATAAAACATGAGTTACAGTGCAGCGGAGATGTGAATAGTTCAATTAAAAGTAGCGGCAAAAAGACAGTCTTCAGCCTGGATTTAAAAGTAGTCAGTCGCAGCGGACCTGCAGGTTTCTGGTACTTTGATCCAGATATTTGGCAACACCCCGAACCAAATTCTCACATTCCTCGACCCCTAGTCTTCCCGTGAAATTATAGTTCTTTTGACACTTTTCTAACCTCTTTATATATGTATTTTATAACACATCTTCTCCATTTGTTTATATGCAAGTCAAAATGTTCAGTTTTTGTTTGCATTGTTTAAGAGATGTTCATTTAACTTAATGGTAAATTCCCAGGCTGCCAGTTGTGGTGCTATAACATCATTTAGCATTATACGGAGAGGTGTTGGTGTAATTGAGTTGGGGAACAAATACATACGTTTGTTAATGTCTGTCCACTCATCAGGTCATCTCTCAGACCTGGAGGAGGAGGAGGACCAGGAGGAGAACGAGGAAGAGGCCGTTGATGATGGCGATGACGACGACGACGACGACGATGACAGCAGCGTGGAGGAGATGAGGAGCGAGGGGGAGGAGGAAGACGAGGAAGACGAGAGGAGGAGGAGGAGGAGGAAGACGAGGAGGAGGAAGCACACGAACACAGCGAGGCTGACAGCTTCAGCCCAGGAGAGGAGGAGGAGGAAGAAGAGGAGGAAGAAGAAGGTGAGGATGACAGGGTTCCCGCGGGGTCTTAAAAAGTCTTACATTTGATCCAAAAAATAAGGAAGATATGATTTAGAAGGTCTTAACCCTCCTGTTGTCTTCGGGTCAAATCTGACCGATTTACTACTTTCATCAATCATAACTTTTTTGTTTTAGATTCGATTGGCCTTATGATATCCTTCACAGTAGAATTTGAACATAAACATTGCTGATCACCACTCATTGAATTTTGGATGATTTAGTCAACTTTGTAACACCCATGGTGTTCCCGGTCAAAAATGACCGCCATAAAGAAAAGGATTAGTAACCATCCGGATTAGATAAAACACACTCACTCACTCACTCACTCACTCACTCACTCACTCACTCACTCACTCACTCACTCTAGATGTGTTCCCCCCCCCTTATGTGCCCATCCCCCCATGTGAATCACACCTGGCACACGCAATACATGTTCAGTGTCTATTCTTTGTATATTAACTGCAGTTTTCATGTATACCAGTAGTCTGATACAATATTTACAGTTTGAAAGGGTGTTCAATGAAATTTGGTGATGATGAATGTTTTTGTGTTAATGTAATAGCAGTTAAAACAGGACCGGTCAAATTTGACCGCGAAAACCAAAGTAAGGGGGGGAAACGAAGACAATAGGAGGGTTAAGAATGATGGGATTTGAAAGGTACTTCTGTGTTGCGATCGCGTCTAAATGTGTTTCGGGGGAAATGTCCGGGCTGCAAAGTAACCAGTACGGTAAGAGCCTTTCAGTTCCCCCCAACAATTTGTATTGAAATAAATCAACATGGAACCAGTAATCACTAACTTTGCATCCCCCGGCCCCTTATCGGAGAACACCCAGCTAGTAACCTAGCAACCAAGCTTCAGCTAGCTGCAGTCAGAAACTCGGGTATCTTCGAATCTACTTACAAATAAATATGGGGAAGTGTAAGTTCAACAGTATTTGGTTGGAAAACATCGAATTTAGTGCTTGGTTGAAACCAGTGTAGGGGAACGTGTTTGAAGCCCGCTGCACCTTTTGCAAAAAAATGTAGCGCTTTTTTTGTTCAAATGTAGCGTTAGCTAGTACAGCAGCTCCCGCAACAACATCACGGTCCTCTGGGCGATGTTTGGGTCTACGTCAACCCTAAAAGCGGAGGTGCTGTGGACGCTAAACACCAATCATACAACAGCAACGATGAAAGATTGTAGCCAAGGGCGCAGAGCTCAGAAGATAGCTCTTGTCACACACACACACACACACACACACACACACACACACACACACACACACACACACACACACACACACACACACACACACACACAGACACAGACACAGACACAGACACACACACACACACACACACTTTCACATTTACTTTGTAAGTAATTATGGGACGTATTTCTTTTTTCATAGCAATTTTCCTTCATAGTTTCTTGCCGTGAAATAGGTCTTAAATTCTATTCAAAGTGGTCTTAAAAATTGTTAAATTTGAGTTTGTGAAACCTGCAGGTATCCTGGATGATATCAATGATGGAGAAGAGGAGGACGAGGAAGAGGGAGTTGTTTAACCCAGGATTTGTAAACATATATTTTTACACCTATTAAAGCACTTTGGACTCGAGCTGCTAGCACACTTTGCCTCCTACAATATTCTGAAACGACACACTGGAGGAGCACAGAGCTTCGGTTCAGCTGGATTTGAAAACTAACTCTGCACTGAGAATCTGCCAATGTGAATGTGGAGCTCAACCCCGGTTGCATACTGCTAAGAACTTAACAAAGGTGCTTTATAGTAGGAGATGTGTAATACAAATGTAAAAGGCCAGAATGTGGCTGGAAGGACTCAAACAGAAGGTGGCCAAACCTCAGCATGGATTTTCTACGACTTTGGTTCAAACTGTATGGTGAATTTGCCGAATCAGAATTTGATCTAACCTTTTATCTGTAGATCTTTTGATATAACGACCGGTGCTCAGCAGAGAGATCTTCTGAAGTTCCTTACATTTCATAAGAATAAGTGTTTGAATTCCTTGAGTTTTCTATTACCATAGAAAGCCTTCTGATCTTTGTAAACAGGACACCATTTGTTAACTGAAGGACAGCGAACACGCAAGGCTAGTAACGAGCTACTTGAATGAGTCCTGCGTGAATATGATTGTTTCATTTATGCTACAGTTACACATCGCAAGCCAAAGAGTAAGGGTGGGGGTGGGTGTGGGGGGGGTGTGTGTGTGTGTGTGTGCGCACGTGTGTGTGCGCACGTGTGTGTGTGTGTGTGTGTGTGTGTGTGTATATGGATCATTTAAAAAAATGTGTTTGCTTAGCATGACATTAGAAATGCTATGTGCTAATAATAGTCTACATAGGCTATAAGAGGAATTTTCTTTTCATAGTTGTGCTTTAAAAGCAGTTGATGCATTGTTTAAAATGTTCTATGCACAGTTCATACATTACTCCCAAAATATCAGTTTCAGATGATGAGGAATTTTGCACTTTACTACTGAAACATGCTATGTTCGGCCCGAAAATGAATGTTAAAGACTGATTTTAATTTTGATACGGGTGACTTTGTGAGGGGCCAAAATAAAATGAGATGTATACATCTGAATTATAATAAAGCTTATCAAAATGTGCCGAGTTGTTTAGCTGTCTTTTTGTAAATTCATTTTAAGAGCATGATTTCACTTTAACTTTGTGTCTAGAATGGCAGAAAAGAAGGGGGTTGAAGATACATAACCTACATTTAACTTAACTACATTTTAGAAGTTAATAAGACTGAATTTCATTACTGAAATCGCTGAAAAAGAAACATGATGTGGGCAGTAGTTCAAGAACAAGGCAAAACATAATTACTTCTTCATGTTATAATGACCATAGGACATTTTGAGAAAGCATTCATAAATGGATTTTTAGCATAAATACAAACATTTATGATTACATAACTTTAAATCCACAGTTTGAGTCTGAAATCAGGCAATCATAGTTTTTTTTAACAACAACAATTTATCATGCACAAAAAGTATGATATATAAACAATGCAATGATACACATGAACAGTGAAGCATAACTGATTCACAATGTAAACATACTACATACATAAATAAGTCAATATATATCCAAGCAAATTACGCGATTTACCTAAATTAAAATAAAATAAACTGACACAAAATTAATATTAGAGAGAAAGTCCGAACGGGATTCCTGTCCCGGAACCTTCGTTCTGGACACAAATACGGACGGACTAATTTCCGGTGCACACTTCCGGTAGCAGCATATCATGTGTTTTGAACGTTTTTAGCAAACATTTAATGTAAGCAAACATCAAGCGTGTGTTGTCTTTTAACACAGACATAAGGAGGTCGAGCTATGAACGCGGTCTTTCGAAAGGTAACTATTATATTATTATTTTTGTATGTTCTCCGCTAAATGTTGAGTTTATTCACAGAGGTCAAAGCTGCAGCTCAGATACTGTCAGCTCAGTTTTGTTGTTGTTTCTGACTGTTACATTCACATTAATTCCATATCAAACCAGGGTTAACATTCACTGTTTTGCACGGCTATGTTTGTGAGCTTTTGTGCAGATTTAACTTGAATTACCGGGTGTTTTTCTCTCGATTAATCACCCTGAGCACAAGTTCGATTAACCCTCCTGTCGCGTTCGTTTCTCTTCCCTTACTCTGGTGTCTGTTGTAACCATGGATGTATAATAAGAACGTTGTAACTGCTCTAACATTAACACAACAACCATTAATCATCACCACTTTTTCATAAACACAATATCAATCTTTAAACAATGTCTCAGACTACTGGTTTACATTCTGCAGTGAATATACAAAGAATAGCCACTGAAAATGTTTTCCAAAATATCCATGGTTGTTGTTTTTGGTTGTGTAATATCTAGGGTTACCCATTCATGTTTGACCAGGAACACCAATAGTTGTTATAAAGTTGACCAAACCACTCATAATTCAATGAAAGTGGGGATCAGCCGTTGTTTTTGTTCAAATGCCTACTGTTGAGAATAGCATAAGGCCATGAAGCAATCAAATGTAAAACACAAGGTTTATGATTGATGTAGTAAATCGGTCAGATTTGACCCGAACACGATAGGAGGGGGTTTGAAATGGCTTCTCTTCAACCATCAGTGAAAAACTAAAATAAATATAAAATGTTGAAAGTTAGAACCAGTTTGGTAACGTCAAGGGATTATCTAATACAAATTGGTTCATTTAAATCCATTTTTAATGTTCAATTGAACAAGCTGGCCATAGCTGAAGAAATACACCCCAAAACCCAGTAATCTGCAATCTGCACTTACCAGGTTACATTGTACATTGTTACATGTAACCTGGCAGTGCATTTAGCTTCTACTGGGATTTATAGAATAATTAAAAATGTTAATTCAACCAACAGCATATCTATACCAGTACTGGGTAGTATGGTACTACCAGAATACTATAATATGTGGCATAACAATCATGTGATTTCAGCAAATATTGCCCGTGTGTCTTACATTTAGGGATTTTCTATTCAAAATGAGTTAAAACTAGAATATAGAGAAAGCTAACATTGTAGCTGATGTTATTCTTTTTGTCCAGTTGCAGGTGTCTGCCACCCAGCAGGCCTTTGTGTTGAACCAAGCACTAACAACATGCAGGTAAGTCTTTTCAAATGTTCATACCTCAAATTTACTGATGGCTGTGATCATTCATAACAACATTCGTAGATCCTGAGCTCACATAAACCCTTTTTTATTTCACCCTTAGACTTCAAACATTTCCTTTCAACCTGTGTCATTATTGTGTTGCCATGTTTGTTGGTTATGGTCACATTTGATGCATTTAAGTAACTGCTGAGATTTAGTTAGGCGGCGACATCTACGTCAAACACCTCAACGAAAGTGGGGTGAGACGATCTGATTAAATTATAAGCAAATCAGAAGTTAAGAAGAAATATCTAAGCCACCTAATTTGGCAGGAATCACCAATATAAGAAATGGAGTATTACTTATAAAATAAGAATCTAAAGTTATACTAAAAGGCAACTATCCAATTTGTTGCAGGTGTACAACCATCAGTTGTTATTTCTATCGTCTTGTTATTTCTAAGAACGGTGATATGATCCCTTTCTTTAAATCTAATACTGTTTTCTAACTAATACTTGTGTGATTACAGAGCAACGCCATCCATCCAGCATCCTGTTTGGGGTGAGTATTTCAAAGACTACAATGAAAACAACACTTAGTATGTATTATTTTTGATAAACTTTAAGTCATTTGTCCACACGTGTTTACAGAATATGTATTAAATTGATGTTTCTTCATCCTCAGCTTCTGTAAACGAGAGACAATATAAATCCATGCCCACCCACGGGATCGGGAGGTGGCGACATCTTTTACCCAAAGATCCGGTACGACTCTTTAAACTGGATTTCATTTTAGAAAGAATAGTTTATGCCTCTAAATGAGCTGTAGGAGCATGAATGAGATCATGCAGATAGTTTCCAGAAACCCAGACCTTTCATGTAAAGCTGTAATAAAAGAACTTCTAACGGAAGGTTCTTTTTTGTTGTCGTTGAAAAATGACATCATATGTGCAAGAATCAGAATTCCTTTATTAGTGGACATTGTTACAGCAGAAGTGAAGATAGAGGCACAAAATAAAACACTGTTAGATACAGGACATGCACATAATAGTTCAAATACAAAAGGGATTCCAATTGACATATTGCACACAAGTGATCATTGTAATTACATCGCACACATTTTGAACAGCCAGCGCTGATGACTGGACAAGGAAAACAGACAGAAAATAGAATCACAGATAAATATTTGACATAAAACTGACCACTCAAAACTCCCATTTTTTTACATTTGGGACGAGAGTAGTTATGGTGAAGTTTTAGATCTGCATTTACAAATGTAAAAGTATAAAGTGTAAAACATGAGATTGTGAGGAAACATGAATTGGTTTACGAGATTTCCTGCTGATGTTAAATGCTACTTTTTTCCTCAAAAATCCATTGAAATGTAATTGTTTACATGCAATAGTATAAACAAGAAGAAAATAATACAAACACCAAACTTCATTTATCAAAGACTTTTTTTTGGCGGCAAATTGTAAATGTATGTCCTAGCTTAATTTAGTGGTAGGTCAATAGGAAATAATGAATCTATAGAGCGCCCTCTGCTGGACCTAAAAGGCAAATGACTTCAACGGTCTGTGAGGCTGTGCATTCTGAATAGATCATCACAGTTTGAGTATTTACATTTACTCAAATGTTTACCCTACTCTTCAGTGTGTTGCATAAGGCTGGACGACAACTGCATTTTAAATGTCTGCTGTAATTAGTTTTTGTTGTTTTCAGCCAAAGAAGAAGAGGGACAGGCAGCAGATGAAGGAGATCGTCGTGGAGACGGAGACGACGTACGCCACTCTGAACATCAACGTGTCGGGTTACGACATGACGGTGGTGGAGCATTTCTCCCAGCACATCCACAACCTCTGCAACCGGCTGGGCATCAAAGTGCTGGACTGGTGAGGACATTCAGATGTAACCGTGTGTGTGTGTGTGTACTGTGTGTGTGTACTGTGTGTGTGTAGGCTACTGTGTACGTTTAGGATGATAAAATATGAGTCTCGCATGGATGTTGCTTATAAATGATGCAGTTAAATCTGGTATTTTACCCTTACCATTGACACTGGGCTTTTTGTTTTCTATAGTTTTAGTGAAATCATATTTAGTGTGATTTGTATTATTGTTGTTAATATATATAAACCATTTGAATGAACCACTTAGGAGAATAAAAGCCAGGATAAACTGGTGGCTTATAGGAGATCTTTATTATTTGAAAGCATGTAAAAATACAAAGTTTTTTTTGTATATTTGTAAAATAGCAAAGTATTTAACACATTTTTCCAATTGTAATCCAGTCATTGAAGTTGAATCTTCAATTGTAAAGCACAAAAGAATGTTTACAATAGAAAGATGCCTTAAATATATATATTTGTTCTCACGCAGCTATGCTTTGCAAACCAAGACCACCGAGGTCTGGCTGATGCAGGAGCAAGGCACCAAGATGTCTGTGGACTCCTTCCTGAAGACTCACAACCGAGTCGTGCAGGTAGAACTTTTCAGGTTTCCCTTCCACTCAAGTAATGCATGCCTTGTTTTTTAAAAGTATTTTAAAATCTGACAATTGAACTGTGCTTGTGTTTCTAGTTAAGAAGTCTGAGCGCCACCGTGTGTCCTATTTTCCTGGAGGTTCTTTTGAAGAATCAACCAGAGGGAGTGCAGCTCTGTGTGCAGGAGGTGAGTTACAGTCACATTATACTGAAGCTATACTGGGAATAATGTGGACATTAGACACATGTAGCTCTAAATAGCTCTAGAAATGTCTTGATTTTCCTAATTTCACTGTAGGCAAATTGACATTGTAGGACTGTTTGTTCAACTATTTTATTTGAGAAGATAAGAAACAAAGCCCAAACCATGATAAAACAGACTTAAACTCGTATTAAATAAGACCCCAGATTAAACACCTAATCATTATGCATACCCCTAACCAACACAAGTCTTCATTATGCAGTCAAACACATCTTATTTATGAATCAAGAGTCATTTACAAACTTTTAAGGCACTTATTTGAGTCAATAACATTGAATGGTGCAAATACAGTATATATAAAACAAAACGAGCAGTTGGCATCTTACAATAAAGAAAACAATCATTAACAGAGTAAGGGTCTATTCAAGTAACATCAATAATTCAAATAAGGAGAAAGGTTTCTGGGAATGTTTTGCTTTTTGTAATGAAGTGACTTGAGTCAGACACAGAGACACACTTTAACCACAAACATCAGTCATGGACACCCGTTATCTCCCACTAATGATCTCTCTTCCTGTTTCCTCTCAGCACACCGAGGTGGATTACAAAGCTCGCTTCAAGGGCCGTCCTGAACTCGAGGGTCTCAAGGCGAAGATCACCTACTAGGACCCCAGACTCACCTTCTCCACTTTCACTTTCCTGACTCCTTAAACTGTTCGTCACTCACATGTTAGATCTGGTTGCCTGTGTTCAATTGTTTGTATTTATTCACTGCTGTTTAAGGTGATCATTGCATAAAAAGAACCGTACACATTCATGTTCCACTTTCTTTTGTGACAATTTGAAGACAATAAAACCAAGTCTATTTTTTACAACGCAAGACATTGTCATATTAATGTCCATTAAGTCAAGCACGTTACAATGAAACATCAAAAGTCAAGTACTCTTTCTCTCATTTCTTTGATGAATTAATCTACTCTCAAAAGCTTTAGAACTGCGATAGATAAAAGTATTTCAACATTATAATCTGTGTCTTTTGAACTGGACATACATTGGGTTTACATCACCTGTCTGGCTAAGAGTAAAATAGTATTTCAAAGAAAGAAATTAAACATGAAAAGAAAGATATACACATGTCTAATACGTGTGATGTGTAGTTGTAAAGTGCTTTGAGTGCCTTGAAAAAGCGCTCTAATAAAAAATGTAATGAATTATTATTATTAATATATGAAAAATATATAAAAAAATAAAATAAGTCGTATAATGACTTTCAGGGTTTCACAAATCCACAAATGAATCACTAAAATAGGTGTTAAAAGAGTTTAAGGAGCAACATATCGCCACTTGTCTTCTGAGTGCTGATGATATTAAACTGTGCTGTGGCACTGATTTTCACAGCAGATGCTTCTATCGTCCATAACAATACGACCTTTTACTTTCCCATACTTTATCCTGATCCCTGAAGCTCAGAAACAAGTGCCCCCCCCCCCCCCCCCCCCCCACTCTTCATCCTGTCGAAACAACTCACATCAAAGGTCTCAGAGATCACCTTTCCGTGAGTTAAAAAGGTTCTGTACCGCTCACTGTGTTTATCAGAGCTGCCTGATGGCGATCCACGAAATGCTGGGGAAAAAAAAGTAGAATTTCTAGTTATGTGTTAAATTCTTCATCAAGAAAACCCTTATCAATCCAACGTTGCTCGTCTTACCTCGTTAATGATCAGCGCTTTTATTTTGGTAGTCTCCTGAAATAAAAAGAGTCACAATGCTGGTTGTTTTTTCCCGAAACGTTCAGAATCTCTTTACACAGAGGGGACACATGTTTATGTATAAAAGATATGAAAAAGTGGATTTGCATAATAGGTGACCTTTAAAACATTGCTGTACTTCCTTAAAGGGACCTCCAACAAAACAACACATTTGTCGTCTTAGCTGTAGTTCTATTTATCAATACAAATAGTTGTTTTGGGTTTATTTGCAGAATGTTGGAGATATCAGCTTCAGAAACATCTACCTTCTCTTGGATATAGTCAAATGTGATGGCACTCACCCACTTCTGCGTAATGATACGCTAGAAAGAAAATAGTTCCTAAGTGAAACTGCTTACAACAAGATATGTGGATTATCTTGAGTAACCAGTTAATTATTTATAGAAAGAGACTTTGCTGCTGAGTTATTTCAAATGTACTTCTTTGTCACTTTGAGCACAGAGTCGAGTGCCATCTACTTCCATTATATTACAGAGGAAAGGAATATGTCTTTGGCTGATTTCTCTCACACCACAATTGATTAATAGCACTAAAAGTAAGAAGAAAGTGTATTTATGATTCGGGGGATTAACCCTTTTCCATCATGTGGGGTCAGTGCATTGTAATGTATTACTGTACTGAAGAGGCAATCATTACCTAAAGGTTTGAACCTCATCCACTCGGTTGACTTCAGGTTTGAGTTTTGTCAAATCCCTGGCATCCTGTTTTCAGAAGGGAAAATGTTTTATGAGCAGCCATGGTTGTTGGAAAAGCTATTTAACTGAATATAAATGAACACATAAAGAAAACTGACCATTTCATCGCCACAAGCTCCAAACTTCAACAACCCACATTGTTTCGAAGTATCCATCTCTGAGAGTAGTTCTGCCACACAGCACAATGCAATATGATTTAATTAGTGTTGAACACCGCAATGACAATGACCTTTGTCACCAAAGAACACATGAAATATTAAGTGACCATGACGTTATTTGTATGAATTTATAATGATGTAGAGTACATACAAGCAATGCAATTTGTCAATTTGTTACTGAATGATCAAAATGGAACTATATTTAAAATGGCCAGATAGGTGTTCAGTTATGCTTGAATTATAGTATCTTACCCATCTTGTCTGCAGTTTCAGTCTGGATGGCAAAGGCTACAGGACCTTTGATGGTGAATCCAAGGTAGAAGGAAACCTTGCGTTTTCTCCAGAGGCTGTTTCGGAGGTTTGCATCCACCTCAATTTCTTTCCCATCAACAGTTGCAAAGAGTCTGTACTCTCGTATCTCCCCTTGAACTTTTAGAAGGTGTTCTTCGACCCATGGATCTTGGAAAATCTTCTCATCGCTCCAATCTTGCATTGTCTCCCAATCGTCCTGAAGAACCGACCCCTCTAGGACCTTTCTGTGAACTATCCTGTTCAGTTCTTGACCTTTTCCGATGAAAAACAGAGGGCGAAGGTACCTTGAGCGAAAGTGTTTCGCATGTGCTTGTTTATACAGGTGTTGCGTACGCTTAATCATTGCACTGAGGTCAAGGATGCATGCGTCTTCATTGTCTGTAGGCCAGTGCAAGAGGAGGGCTAACAGATGGGGCTCAGGTTTATCCGTGAGGATTGGGTACATTTCCTGTTTGAATGCAGTTAAATGTTTGCAATCAGACTCTGTTGCTCCCATATTTCTTAACATGATATGAGCGAAGATGTTGTTTACCATAGCTGTGACCGGATCTTTATGAAGACAGATTTCCTCCCACAATATAGTTATTTCTTTAAGATCTGATTCAGTGCATTCTCTGTCAAGACATGAGAGAACTCCCGCAGTGGTGCCAGCCTGTTTGAGTTTAAGCTTCTGGATCAGATCAGCGCCTTTTTCTTTCAAATGGCTGGATGTGGAGTCTCCAACATACTTCCTGTAGCAATCCGAGGTTTGTCTTGAAATGTATTCTGGATCGTCTTCCTTTATGTCAGGCTTGGAGTAAGTCAGATATCCGTCCAAAAAAGCACATTTTTTCTCAACTGCATCTCTGAGTCTGTATATGAGATCATTGAATCTTAGAAGTGAGCGATCTCCAAGAGATGGCAGGGCCGAGCACAAAGACACCTTCTTCGTGAGAACTCCTCTCCAAGTTGGGTTCTGACGGACAAGTAGGTCATACACAAGATTGCAGACCTGCAGGAAACCAAACATCCCTCTGCTGTTAAAGAAACGTGAGTCATGGAAATAGCCATTTCTTTCACGTTTGTCCCAACTTCATCTTTGGCAAGTCTTTCTTCGTCTTCGAAAGCTTGAATGGCCTTTAAGGCAAGAGCCAAAATGCCTCCTGGATGGGCCGGTTGCCTCAGGTTCTTCAGACGGTTCTTTTGGACTTGGCCAAGTGTATCAGCAACAACTGACTTTTTGGGATCTCTTTGCTTTGCCTCCTTTGCCCACATTTCTGCCTGATCGTAGTCTCTTAGTACTATGCAATGAAAACGGGCAAGTGCTTGTGGAAAAAACGGATTTCGATCAAACATATTTGTTGCCATCCTTAAAAGTGATACACACTGAGAGTTGTCCTCCTTTGTTTGAATATGTAGAATCAGTCGAGAAAATGAATCTGAAGCACTGAATTCTTTTTGTTTTGGTCTTCTTTTGGTTAGCATGTATTTGACAAAAGCAGCCAAAGATCGAGGGACTTCATCTCTGCACAAACATGTCAAGAGGTTTTTCGCTGTGTCACTTCTGGTCACACCTGCTTCAGCCATCAATTCAGTACAACACTGTGCTATCAGAGGGTGGGCCATTCGGACTCTTTTTTCAGAACCACCTTGTTGGACTGTGATAATGAGATGGCGAAAGTCGTCCAGCCTGTCTTCCAGTGATATGTCTCTATGGCTGTAGTTTGCATGTTTGAACACATCCAGGCACTGAGACTCAAGGAGATAAGAGTCTGGTACATATGTGTTCAGCAGCGAAAGGAAGGCAGCAAGCTGGGTTTTCTCTTGTATTCCAGTTTCTTTGATGGTTTTGAATACAGAGCACGCCTCCTGGATGTAAGCCTCAGAAAAATTGCTTTGCATTATGTTAAAGCCATGGAATCGTTTGCATTTATCACCGTACTGCTTGTTGAGCTCTGCCTTTTTGTCATTAAAATGATTCTTCTCTGAGTCAGAAAGCACTTCTTGAAGGAAGACATCATCACTCTTTAAATCTGCATCTTCTCTAATACAGCTGAGTAAAACCACCACAGGCATACGGGTGACTATCTTCTGATTAGCAATCGTCCTCATAATGCTTACTTGTAGATCTTCCAAAACTTGCACACCATTCACCAACAGCAGCACGGTCTTCTGGTCGCCTTGACTGCCTGCTGTGAAAAGGTGGACCACCTCCTCTGCAACCATTGAGATGTCCGAGGTTGAGCCTGTTAAAACAGCACTCCTTAAAGTTTTCCTTAAGTCCCATAATACCTTCATGGCCAGTGTGGTCCCCCCACATCCTGGCTGGTGGAACAGTTTAACTGTCGATATTCCAGGGTGTTTTCTCAACGTGTGAATTTGCTTCACGAGTTTATCGTATCCATCTCGTTTAATGAAAGGAGTTCCGGTGCCATCTAACTCTGCCTGTTCACTGATGTGAAAGTGCAACCATTTGGGTGGGGCCCCTCTGTAAAAGTTTTCCTCCGTCTCCTCAAGTATTTCTGGATTGAAAGACTTTCCTTCAAACTGATTTGCATGGAGAACGTCCAACAGTGAGAGGGAGCGTGTCACAGTGGACAGGGGCGGTCCATTCGCCATTTGACTCTTAGTTTCCTGCAGCAACAGTATACACACAGATTGTAAATCACCTTAACCGTTTTATAAATATATATATATATATATATATACATATATTTAAAACCATAAATACATACACACACATATAGGGATGGGTATCGTTATGGTTGTAACGGTACTACTACTTTTATCGATACCGCTTATCGATCCGGTCCTTTAGCGGTACTCTTATCGGTTCTTTTGAAAAAATTAAAAGGAAAATTAAAGGTAGGGTAGGTAAGAATGGAGCAACCAGCTCGAGTGCGCTAGAATTTGAAAGTACGTAACCGAAAAAAATCTGCCCCTTCCTTCAGACTTCCTTACAGAGCCCCTCCTCCAACACACACACATGACCAATGAGGGCACGAGATAAGTTTGTGCACGAGATGGAAGGCTGACAGGCAGGTAGGCCATCCAGTTATATTAGCCGGGCCGAGGCAGATAATTGGTCGTGCTTTTTACAGCACCACGGCTTCCACAGATGAAATATTTATATATATTTATTGTCAAAGCATTTAATTTATTCATTGCTATCGGGATGTTAAGAGCATTCCATGGAATATAACAACAAGTGTTTCTGAAGTGAATTACCTACCCTACCTTTAACTAAACAAATTGTGAACTAAATGAACATTGCTTTTTATTTAAATTAAATAAATAATATTTCACATCAAAAGAAACAGCACCAGGGTTGTTTCATTGTAGCTGAAACTTTAACAAAAATAAATAACTCAGTTACCTCTAATCATTAACCCATTTTTGTATAATTTTGTTAACTCTTTGTGTTGCTGCTAGGATATCATACCTGACGTGGAAACGTTACTCGTGGATGGGACTACAGAGCTACTCGAAACCCGGTGCATTTCTCCGTGTGAATGTTGTGCACTTTTGCAAGATGTTTAGACAAAGTGCACGTGTTACCGCCCTTAAATGCTACATTCTTATTGCACTTTTGGCAACGAGCATTGTCCACATCGAGACTGGTAGAGTTTAACCACACCTTGGAGCGCTTGTGTGTGTGTGTGTGTGTGTGTGTGTGTGTGTGTGTGTGTGTGTTGTGTTGCATGCATGTAGCAGCCGTGTGTGTGTAAACTGCCCCGCCCCCTCGCACACAGACGGGGGAGAGAGATCTCTCGTCTGGATCGGAAATATCGAAAATACATCATAGACGCATTTTGTAGTCTTATTGCACAAGAGAAACGGAGTTGGCGAAACTAAAACTGCAATATAATGTTTATGTAGCAATAATTCATATGACATATATTTTTTAAATGTCCAGTAGTACCGATACAAAGACCGATAACGTCGGAGCTTAACGGTATACCACGGTCTTTAATAATTCAGCCCGGGGCCCGTTTAATACCGGGGCTCGGTACCCATCCCTACACACATATATATATTTTGAGTAGCATTTAAAACTTCTGTACCCAAGATGCTCCAAAAGATGAAGTAAATGAATACATGTATACATAATTTAATAGTAAATGTTAAATATACTCAATATAAAAGAATTGTCTTACCTTTCCCCATACGATCCACAGATGTCTCTGAAGTGTGAACATACCGTGCCACCGGACCGGTGACTATGTACTTTAGTCTCATGTAATGGAAGTTAAGGTAACAATATGACACACCCACAGTGTGTGTGTGTGTGTGTGTGTGTGTGTGTGTGTGTGTGTGTGTGGGGGGGGGGTGTGTGTGTCAGTGTGTGTGTGTGTGTGTGTGTGTGTGTGTGTGTGTGTGTTTGTGTGTGTGTGTGTATGTGTGTGTGTGTGTGTGTGTGTGTGTGTGTGTGTGGATAACAGCTGAGCGTAGGTTTCCTTTTCTCCACAAAGGAAACCTAACAATGCATCCCTTCACTTGCAGATCATTCCTGGGACAATTTTAAACTGTCAAGATTTCACCAGAGCTGGATTAAATATTTGTTTTTGCAAAATGGAGCTAATGTTTAGGGTTAAGTTTTTGTGAAGATTAATCTGTGTGATGCGAGAAGAGCCCATCACAATTAATTAGGGTCCAACGTGACATCTTTATAACGCTTGTTTTGTCCAACAACTTTTTGACAGGGTATTTATGGATATAATTATTAATTAGAATTCATTAATTTGAGGGGCTGGAACCATGTTATATGTACGTTTTTACCTGAAACATGAAAAAAGAGTATCAAAATACATTCAATATACATTTTTTAAATTTGCAAATTGATTTACCATTAAAAAAGAGGAAAGAAAAAGCCCATATCTAAGCACTGAACAATTGTTTTAATAGTTTGAAAAGGGATTGAATTACTCATTTTGGATAAATCATGCTCTTGTATATATGGGGCTGAAATCTCAATGTCATAATATGTCATAACAAAATAAATAACCTCTCGAACGTCTTTGAAAGAAAACAACTGCACACGATATATTGGTTAGCAAATATATTTTAATATATAATATTTATATTCATTTTAGCACAATGACAAAATGGCATAATTTCAGTTCAGTCTCATTTAAATCATGACAAAAAGCCACACCTTTATATCTGTTTGAATAATACCTCATATCATAATTTTTTGCAGTCTTTTGCTAAATCACACCTTTAAGTACTTCTTGCCCCATGAGAGGAAAAACCTTAGCAGAAGTTTCTAACAGCATTGAGCCTATGGCATCCAACGGGATTATGTTATGAGCTGTATGTAAAAAATGATGTAATGGCGCTCTTCACTGCATCGTTAAGAAGTGTCACATCCTCCAAACCCATCACTGAGAACTGGATAAGTTCATTGTCTTAAACCAAATTCAAATGTGTCACATTGTCCAACAGCCGTAAATGTAGATTATTATTTAAGAGCAATAAGTCTTGACTAACATGATGGACTGGATTGACTAACCTGTCACTTGCTACACCTTTTGAGAAAGAAGCTCATCACAAAATAACAGGCAGAATATGAGAGAACACACACACACACACACACACACACACACACACACACACACACACACACACACACACACACACACACACACACACACACACACACACACACACACACACACACACAGCACAACTCAAGTATTAAACGCAGCAACAACCTTAAATCAAAGATAATGTTTTTCTATAGCTTGTTTTCAACGCTATCGATCTCCACTAACACAACCAAACTGTCAAAAGTAAAGTTTTGAGACCATTTAAAAACCTGCAGGTACAATCTCTTCTAATTGAAAGTACGTTTTTAAAAATCACAGATAAATCCTTCCTAAAAGGTATTGAGATAATGTGAACCAACAAACTATTACACTTTTTAATCCTGTCTGATGTTTCTGTCCCTTGCCCTACAACCCCTCCCAACTGAGTCACATTTATAGACGCTTATAAACTTGAACAACACCACAGTAAAGGTATAATTAATTAAACCTCCAGTAACAAAGTTCAGATTACCTCTAAAAATAGCCTCCATAGTCCACGTATGCACACACTTCAGAACATCCCAGCCACAAGCGTTAATGTGAGTCTGAAATTAAGATTGTTCACTACAAACATTATGAGACATTGTTTAAAGTCAAGCATGTCATGATCTCAAGTCCACGCATCCCAGCAGCTTGCAACTGAATCAAGTTGGCACTTTTACCACAATGTGAACGCTTGCCTTTTTTGTGAATGAAATGTAAACTTTATTCGTTAAGATGTGCAGCTCTAGAGAAATGAAAGTAGGTGTTTTAAAGAGCGTGTGCGAGACATAATGTGACTCACGCGCTTCCCGTGAAGGTTATAAAGGAAATCATAAAAACATTGCTGCACAACTTTATACGACATTCAGCGAATTCCTAACATTGAAACACCTTATGATCATTATCAACATGTCAACATGCCTTGTGCAACACCTGCCACATACACAACGAAACTTACTAGAAGCAGAGATTAACTCAGATGTTTATCAAAGTACAGCCTTTATTTTTCTCTGCTATCACCTCAATCAGCTACAACCTTCACTGCTCTCACTCATGTAGTTGCTTCTTCACTTTATAACTTCAAACATGCGTCCATTAAACATTCAACGACGCCCACTTGAATACAAATAGCCCAATGAAACTATGGAGCCTCATGTGTTCAATGTTGAACAGAAACAAAGTATATTATGGAACAAAATAGCTTGAAAACATTGTGTAAAATATATAAAGAAATATACGTTTTTTCTTCTAAAAGGCTCAACTTCATTAGGCCATTAATAGTTGTTGCTTAACCATTCTTACATTTGGACAAATGTTAATTTGATTTCATTAAACATTTTGAGAATTGTTTAACTTTTCCCTTCACATTTTGAAATGACATAAGGATTGATAGTTCAAGTAATGTAATTATGTTATCATGCCATAGTCTTTTGATTTAATATTTAACGAAGCTAACGTAAATATTATCCTAAATTGAAGACACTGCAACTTTGCAGATTACAGATTGATTAGCTCACCAGTGTGAATCTCTTAAACCATAGTTGGATCTCTCACGATCCTGATTTATTGATGCCTTGACTAAATGTTTTTTACCTTGAAGTAAATCTTTAAGCTGCAAGCTAGTCTTGATTTGTTGTTGCTAAATAAAATTAACTAATGAGTAAATGATAAAATGTATAATCTTTTCAAATGTTTGTTATTATGTATCTGTGATTATTTCATGTAAGTTCATTATTGTGCTTTTGAAAAAGATGCTCCAAACACTGATGAGAGATCATTTTTATGATTGACTGTTTCAATCTGAAATGTTTTATTAATGTGATTATTTGCAGCATTGTGTAGAATGCCTACCCCCTTTCTGAAGAACCTAATTTATTAGGGTATTGAACAAATTATGATTAGAATAGGTTTTTAGGTTATCAAAATTGATAAAAAGAGAAGAACTGTTAGGGAATTATTTGCTTAGGTATTCAGCCTTCGACACAGTTCATCGTTTTCTCTCTTTGCTGTCTCTTTCCCATGGCATAGGTCTACGGCCTTGGGTATTGCTGCTATCTCTCTTAAGGAGGAGCAGCTTGGGCGCATTGTTGTTGCCAGTCTATGACAGAGCACAAGCCGCCATGAGGTAGTTTACTGTTCAGGGACGAAGGTTCCCTGGCGCACATTCTTTCCTATGGACGAGAGCTCTAGTTAGATTCAGGGTCCATGTTGCTTTAGTCTCACTGATGAAGAATGTTGATTATTACACTCTGAACTAGTTAAAACCTCGAGCTGCAGAAGAGTTCTTCAGAATTGGTTTGGCAGCCGCTGTGTCAACTCGTGACACACCACCTGTCTCGTCAATTCTCCGGCCGTAACTCCAAATAAACCGTCAGTGTTTGCCATCAAAGCTCCAGCTCTCCTCGTGTCTCTCTGAGTCCTGTTTCCAATTGCTTCAGAAGTTTCCCCCACATGTTACATAGCACTAAATACAATGAAATGAATGTACATTTCTTTTTTTAAATCATCACCCAAAGCCGAAACAGCAAAACATGAATGGATAGAATAACATGAATTATAAAAGTGTTGATGCATGGTCTGCTTAACGTTAGATAAGCAACATGTTTTTCTCCCCTTGATTTGTTTCCAGTTAGTTTATCAAAATCATATATAAACCATTTGAATGAGCCACTAAGGAGAATAAAAGCCTTCATGAGTATAAACTCGAGGCTTTTGGGAGCTCTTTTTTTGAGGTATTTCATTTGAAAGGGTTTTTCAAGTTTTGTTTTGTATATTTATAACCTGAAGATGCCAAAATAGCAAAGTATTCTATCCCACGGCAAACGTACCAGCCATAAACACATTTTTCCAATTGTAATCCAGTCATTGAAGTTGAATCTTCAATTGTAAAGCACAAAAGGATGTTTACAATAGAAAGATGCCTTAAATATCTATATTTATTTTATTGTTTTTCTCACGCAGCTATGCTTTGCAAACCAAGACCACCGAAGTCTGGCTGATGCAGGAGCAAGGAACCAAGATGTCTGTGGACTCCTTCCTGAAGACTCACAACCGAGTCGTGCAGGTACAACTAACAAGTAATGCATGCCTTGTTGGTATTTTCAAATCTGACAATTGAACTGTGCTTGTGTTTCTAGTTAAGAAGTCTGAGCGCCACCTTGTGTCCTATTTTCCTGGAGGTTCTTTTGAAGAATCCACCAGAGGGAGTGCAGCTCTGTGTGCAGGAGGTGAGTTACAGTCACATTATACTGAAGCTATACTGGGAATAATGTGGACATTAGACACATGTAGCTCTAAATAGCTCTAGAAATGTCTTGATTTTCCTAATTTCACTGTAGGCAAATTGACATTGTAGGACTGTTTGTTCAATTCTTTTATTTGAGAAGATAAGAAACAAAGCCCAAACCATGATAAAACAGACTTAAACTCGTATTAAATAAGACCCCAGATGAAACACCTAATCATTATGCATACCCCTAACCAACACAAGTCTTCATTATGCAGTCAAACACATCTTATTTATGAATCAAGAGTCATTTACAAACTTTTAAGGCACTTATTTGAGTCAATAACATTGAATGGTGCAAATACAGTATATATAAAACAAAACGAGCAGTTGGCATCTTACAATAAAGAAAACAAAACAATCATTAACAGAGTAAGGGTCTATTCAAGTAACATCAATAAGGAGAACATTTCTAGGAATGTTTTGCTTTTTGTAATGAAGTGACTTCCATCCATCGATGCAGGGCTTACCCTTCGGTCAGAGACAAACACTTTAACCACAAACATCAGTCATGGACACCCGTTATCTCCCACTAATGATCTCTCTTCCTGTTTCCTCTCAGCACACCGAGGTGGATTACAAAGCTCGCTTCAAGGGCCGTCCTGAACTCGAGGGTCTCAAGGCGAAGATCAGCCACTAGGACCCCAGACTCACCTTCTCCAGTTTCACTTTCCTGACTCCTTAAACTGTTCGTCACTCACATGTTAGATCTGGTTGCCTGTGTTCAATTGTTTGTATTCATTCACTGCTGTTTAAGGTGATCATTGCATAAAAAAGAACCGTACACATTCATGTTCCACTTTCTTTTGTGACAATTTGAAGACAATAAAACCAAGTCTATTTTTTACAACGCAAGACATTGTCATATTTATGGCTCCAATTCAGTTTCTTTGTAACATTTCAACGACATACAATACTTTTGTATTACATACTATACTATGTCCTTCAATCTCTTCATTAGTCATACAGATCTAACATTATGTACATTAAGTCAAGCACGTTACAATGAAACATCAAAAGTCATGTACTCTTTCTCTCATTTCTTTGATGAATTAATCTACTCTCAAAAGCTTTAGAACTGCGATAGATAAAAAAAAGTATTTCAACATTATAATCTGTGTCTTTTGAACTGGACATACATTCAAGGTTCAAGGCTTTTATTGGTCATACGAACATAGCTACCGTGTAGTTATGTCGATGAAAATCTCAGATGCACAGGCTCCTCCAAATAAAACAGAAAAACAGAACAAATAGTGCAAGTAAATACAAAAACATGGTGAAATAGTGCAATAAGAGTCTATATACAAGTGATTGGAATATGATATATTAGATAAATAATTTGTAAGTTGCAGCCAGATGAATGTTATGGATGTTCTTTCAAAAGCATACACATTGGGTTTACATCACCTATTTGGCTGGAGTAAAATACTATTTCAAAGAAAGAAATTAAACATGGAAAGACAGATATAACAAAAATATATTAAAAAAATTAAATAAGTGTTATGATTTTCACAAATCCACGAATAAATCACTAAAATAGGTGATTTTTAAAAGAGTTTAAGGAGCAACATATCGTCACTCTTGTCCTCTGAGTGCTGATGATATTAAGCTGTTCTGTGGCACAGATGTTCACAGCAGAAGCACTCTTCATCCTATCGAACCCCTTCACATCGAAGGTCTCAGAGATCACCTTATTTTCCTTGAGTTAATCCAGGAAGGGTTCTGTATCGATCACTCTTTTTATCAGCAATCCACAAAATGCTGATGTGACACGGGAAAAAGGAAAAGAAAATTCACACTGAAAAGTAGAATTTCCAGTTATGTGTTAAATTCTTCATCAAGAAACTGAGAAAGTGATGAAGAGCAAGGTAGCAATAGTGCTTGAAGTCATCTGATATCCCTTATCAATCCAACGTCTTTCTCGTCTTACCTCGTTAATGCTCAGCGCTTTTATTTTGGTAGTCTCCTGAAATAAAAAGAGTCACAATGCTGGTTGTTTTTTATTCTTTACATTGAATTCACAACACATTGGATTATGCATATTAAGCTAAAGAGTACAATGTGGCTGCAAATCAATTGCAAACAACTCTGACCTTTATGAATGGTACAGGTCCAGTGAGTCTCTTTCCCACTTTGAAGCCTGAGGGTGAAGTCGCTGTCGGCATTTCTGATCAACACCTCAAAGAAAATGCTTTCATATCTGAGCTCTCGGGCCTGTGGAAAAAAAGGGGGATTCCAAACTTTTTATTGATGTAATTCTTTACTATTTTAAGGATGTTCCCTTGATACATTCTCCACGTTTAACCCTTTTTAAACAGTGAAATTAAAAAGTGATTGAAACATACGCTGGGTTTAATGATTGCATCTGCCTGGTCTGTTGTGAGGGACACATGTTCTCCCATTTGCATGGACTTGTCTGGACCTGGGTTTAGGATTAGTATTGATCCAGAAGAATTTTTGCTTTTCTTCCACTTCCTGTAAAAAAGATTGAAAAAATATGTTAAAAAATCTTCAAAGTAGGCAACATTTTTTAAGTGTTCTTTCAATGCTGATTTCTCTAGCTAATGGAGAAGTTAATATGTTGTCTTACTGTTTGATTTAACAAAACAGACACCTGTCGTAGAGCAGAATCGCGCGGCACCACATAAACTTCCAACGTGAGGAACTTTGTTCGTCTTGTATATCAACACATCGTAGTAAAACGGGATTCCCGCCATCTTTCGGATCATGACCCCCCTTGGAGGGAACGTTGGCTGGAGAAACTTGATGTGGGACGATGTCACTTTAGCTACTTCTTCCACAACATCACAGCAGGGATCCACGTGAAGAATCGCAAACTGGCCAGAAAATGTTGAGTTTTGATCTACAAAGGACAAAATAAATGTGTCTTCAAGTGATGATGAAGTATATGCCGAATCAAACTGAATATAGTCCTTTCCCACGACATGAACACTCACCAATACAGACCCGGTGTGGCAGATGCACTTCTTCTATCTGCCCAGTTGTGACTGTGATGTCCAGGAGGGGTCCTGCTGGCATGTAATCCTTGCAAACAGGACTCTTCATGTGTTCCTCCATGAGAGGAACTTGTATTTGAAGCTGACTTCTTCCTTACACACCCAGCGCAGGCCAGACACACTGCATTCATAGTTGCCTGCATCAGACTGGAGGCTATTTTAAGGGAAAAACATAGTAGATTTTCAGCCCAATTTGGCTTGGTTGGTGATTGGCTAATGGTTACACAAGCCAAAATCGTTATGACATCATAAAGTGGCCAAAATCTGATCAGCTCATTTTCAGACAGGTTTTTATATAAATGGATCAGGACAAAAGAGAGAAAATCTTTTTCCTGAAACGTTTTAGAATCTCTTTACACAGAGGGGACACATACTGATGTAAAAGACATGAAAAGGGGATTTGCATAATAAGTGACCTTTAAAACATTGCTGTACTTCCTTAAAGGGACCTCCAAAAACAACATATTTGTCGTTTAGCAGTAGTAGTAGTTCTATTTATCAATCAGATTTGTTTAGGGTGGATTTGCCAAATGTTGGAGATATCAGCTTTAGAAACATCTACCTTCTCTTGGATATAGTAAATGTGATGGCGCTCGCACACTTCTGCGTAATGATACTCTAGAAAGAAAATAGTTCCTAAGTGAAACTGCTTACAACAAGGTACTAGTTACCAGTTGATTAATAGCACTAAAAGTAAGAAGAAAGTGTATTTATGATTCGGGGATTCCCTTTTCCATCATGTGGGGTCAGTGCATTGTAATGTATTACTGTACTGAAGAGGTAATCATTACCTATAGGTTTGAACCTCATCCACTCTGTTGACTTCAGGTTTAAGTTTTATCAAATCCCTGGCATCCTGTTTTTCAGAAGGGAACATTTTTATGAGCAGTCCATGGTTGTTGGAAAAGCTATTTAAATTAAAATATAAAACAAATAAAGAAAACTACCATTTCATCGCAACAAGCTTCAAACTTCAACAACCCACAAGGCCATGTTTGGAGGAATCCATCTCTGAGAGTAGTTCTGCCACACAGCACAATGCAATATGATTTAATTAGTGTTAATGACAATGACCTTTGTCACCAAAGAACACATCAAATATTAAGTGACCATGACTTTATTTGTATTAATTTATAATGATGTAGAGTATATACAAGCATGCAATTTGTCATTTGTCTGAATGATCAAAATTTCCCATGATATCCAAACAACATTTTTGTTTCATGTTCGAATTATGGGGAATAAGGCCTGGAATTATATTTAAAATGACCAGAAAGGTGTTCAGTTATGCTTGTATCTTACCCTTCTTGTCTGCAGTTTCAGTCTGGATGGCAAAGGCTACAGGACCTTTGATGGTGAATCCAAGGTAGAAGGAAACCTTGCGTTTTCTCCAGAGGCTGTTTCGGAGGTTTGCATCCACCTCAATTTCTTTCCCATCAACAGTTGCAAAGAGTCTGTACCCTCGTATCTCCCCTTGAACTTTAAGAAGGCGTTCTTTGACCCATGGATCTATGAAAATCTTCTCATTGCTCCAATCTTGCATTGTCTCCCAATCGCCCTGAAGAACCGACCCCTCTAGGACCTTTCTGTGAACTATCCTGTTCAGTTCTTGACCTTTTCCGATGAAAAAGAGGGCGAAGGTACCTTGACGAAAGTGTTCGCATATGCTTGTTATACAGGTGTTGCATACGCTTAATCATTGCACTGAGGTCAAGGATGCATGTGTCTTCATTGTCTGTAGGCCAGTGCAAGAGGAGGGCTAACAGATGGGGCTCAGGTTTATCCGTGAGGATTGGTACATTTCCTGTTTGAATGCAGTTAAATGTTTGCAATCAGACTCTGTTGCTCCCTATTTCTTAACATGATATGAGCGAAGATGTTGTTTACCATAGCTGTGACGGATCTTTATGAAGACAGATTTCCTCCCACAATATAGTTATTTCTTCAAGGTCTGATTCAGTGCATTCTCTGTCAAGACATGAGAGAACTCCCGTAGTGGTGCCAGCCTGTTTGAGTTTAAGCTTCTGGATCAGATCAGCGCCTTTTTCTTGAACTGGATGGCTGGATGTGGAGTCTCCAACATACTTCCTGTAGCAAGCCGAGGTTTCTCTCGAAATGTATTCTGGATCGTCTTCCTTTATGTGAGGCTTGGAGTAAGTCAGATACCATCAAAAAAGCACATTTTTTCTCAACTGCATCTCTGAGTCTGTTTATGAGACCATTGAATCTTAGAAGTGAGTTATCTCCAAGAGATGGAAGGGCCGAGCCCAAAGACACCTTCTTCGTGAGAACTTCTCTCCAAGTTGGGTTCTGACTGACAAGTAGGTCATACACAAGATTGCAGACCTGCAGGAAACCAAACATCCCTCCGCTGTTAAAGAAACGTGAGACATGAAAATAGCCATTTTCTTTCACCTTTGTCCCAACTTCATCTTCAGCAAGTCTTTCTTCGTCTTCGAAAGCTCGAATGGCCTTTAAGGCAAGAGGCAAAATGCCTCCTGGATGGGCCGGTCGCCTCAGGTTCTTCAGACGGTTCTTATGGACTTGGCCAAGTGTATCAGCAACAACTGAGTTTTTGGGATCTCTTTGCTTTGCCTCCTTTGCCCACACTTCTGCCTGATCGTATTCTCTTAGTACTATGTAATGAAAACGAGCAAGTGCTTGTGGAAAAAACGGATTTCGATCAAACATATTTGTTGCCATCCTTAAAAGTGATACACACTGAGAGTCGTCCTCCTCTGTCTGAATATTTAGAATCAGTCTAGAAAATGAATCTATCTCGTCTTGCATCTCTGTAGGATGTATTGGGTTCTCTTCTCTTCCCTTTTCTTTTTGTTTTGGTTTTCTTTTGGTTAGCATGTATTTGACAAAAGCAGCCAAAGATCGAGGGACTTCATCTCTGCACAAACTGTCAAGAGGTTTTCGCTGTGTCACTTCTGGTCACACCTGCTTCAGCCATCAATTCAGTACAACACTGTGCTATCAGAGGGTGGGCCATGCGGACTCTTTTTTCAGAACCATCTTGTTGGACTGTGATAATGAGATGGCGAAAGTCGTCCAGCCTGTCTTCCTGTGATATGTCTCTATGGCTGTAGTTGGCATGTTTGAACACATCCAGGCACTGAGACTCAAGGAGATAAGAGTCTGGTACATATGTGTTCAGCAGCGAAAGGAATGCAGCAAGCTGGGTTTTCTCTTGTATTCTGTTTCTTTGATGGTTTTGAATACAGAGCACGCCTCCTGGATGTAAGCCTCAGAAAATTGCTTTGCATTATGTTAAAGCCATGGAATCGTTTGCATTTATCACCGTACTGCTTGTTGAGCTCTGCCTTTTTGTCATTAAAATGATTCTTCTCTGAGTCAGAAAGCACTTCTTGAAGGAAGACATCATCACTCTTTAAATCTGCATCTTCTCTAATACAGCTGAGTAAAACCACCACAGGCATACGGGTGACTATCTTCTGATTAGCAATCGTCCTGATAATGCTTACTTGTAGATCTTCCAAAACTTGCACACCATTCACCAACAGCAGCACGGTCTTCTGGTCGCCTTGACTGCCTGCTGTGAAAAGGTGGACCACCTCCTCTGCAACCTTGAGATGTCCGAGGTTGAGCCTGTTAAAACAGCAGTCCTTAAAGTTTTCCTTAAGTCCCACAACACCTTCATGGCCAGTGTTGTCCCCCCACATCCTGGCTGGTGGAACAGTTTAACTGTCGATATTCCAGGGTGTTTTCTCAACGTGAATTTGCCACAAGTTTATCGTATCCATCTCGTTTAATGAAAGGAGTTCCGGTGCCATCTAACTCACTGATGTGAAAGTTTAACCATTTGGTGGGGCCCCTCTGTAAAAGTTTTCCTCCGTCTCCTCAAGTATTTCTGGATTGAAAGACTTTCCTTCAAACTGATTTGCATGGAGAACGTCCAACAGTGAGAGGGAGCGTGTGACAGTGGACAGGGGCGGTCCATTCGCCATCTTGGACTCTTAGTTTCCTGCAGCAACAGTATACACACAGATTGTAAATCACCTTAACCGTTTTATAAATATATATACATACATTCAAAACCATAAATATATACACACACATATAGGGATGGGTATCGTTATGGTTGTAACGGTACTACTACTTTCATCGATACCGCTTATCGATCCGGTCCTTTAACGGTACTCTTATCGGTTCTTTTGCAAAAATTGAAAGGAAAATTAAAGGTAGGGTAGGTAAGAATGGAGCAACCAGCTCGAGTGCGCTAGAATTTGAAAGTACGTAACCGAAAAAAATCTGCCCCTTCCTTCAGACTTCCTTACAGAGCCCCTCCTCCAACACACAAGAATGTGCACATGAGTCATGACCAATGAGGGCACGAGATAAGTTTGTGCACGAGATGGAAGGCTGACAGGCAGGTAGGCCATCCAGTTATATTAGCCGGGCCGAGGCAGATAATTGGTCGTGCTTTTTACAGCGCCACGGCTTCCACAGATGAAATATTTGTATATATTTATTGTCAAAGCATTTAATTCATTCATTGCTATCGGGATGTTAAGAGCATTCCATGGAATATAACAAAAAGTGTTTCTGAAGTGAATTACCTACCCTACGTTTAACTAAACAAATTGTGAACTAAATTAACATTGCTTTTTATTTAAATTAAATAAATAATATTTCACATCAAAAGAAACAACAATGTTTTAACAAATCATATTAAATAATGTGATGACAGAACTGTAAACAGAATTAACATTGCTTTTTATTTAAAATAAATAAATAATATTTCACATCAAAAGAAACAGCACCAGGGTTGTTTCATTGTAGCTGAAACTTTAACAAAAATAAATAACTCAGTTACCTCTAATCATTAACCCATGTTTGTATAATTTTGTTAACTCTGTGTGTTGCTGTAGCATATCATACCTGACATGGAAACGTTACTCGTGGATGGGACTACAGAGCTACTCGAAACCCGGTGCATTTCTCCGTTTAAATGTGGTGCACTTTTGCAAGATGTTTAGACAAAGTGCTCGTGTTACCGCCCTTAAATGCTACATTCTTATTGCACTTTTGGCAACGAGCATTGTCCACATCGAGACGGGTAGAGTTTAACCACACCTTGGAGCGCTTGTGTGTGTGTGTGTGTGTGTGTGTGTGTGTGTGTGTGTGTGTGTGTGTGTGTTTGTGTTGCATGCGTGTAGCAGCCGTGTGTGTGTGAACTGCCCCGCCCCCTCGCACACAGACGGGGGAGAGAGACTTGTCGTCTGGATTGGAAAGATCGAAAATACATCATAGACGCATTTTGTAATCTTATTGCGCAAGAGAAACGGAGTTGGCGAAACTAAAACTGCAATATAATGTTTATGTAGCAATAATACATATGCCATATATATTTTAAATGTCCAGTAGTACCGATAAAAAGACTGATAACGTCGGAGCTTAACGGTACCACGCAGGGGCGGAGGGTACTGTAGGCTAGGGAAGGCTAAGCCTTCCCAAATATTTGTGTCACTGCATCCTGGTAAAATAAAAATATAATGTATAATGTTTGTGTCTTTGACATTAGCGCTGCTATGCAGCCACCTGTGCCTGTACGAGCCAGTTCAACAGACCCTGGATATGTTTGAGTTATCTTAACTAACCCTAACAAACGAGATCTCGCTAGGCGGTCCTACGACGCTGGTTATATCAACTCGGTAAATCAAGCCAGGGTTTCTCTCTCCAGCTGAGAGCGCCTTCACGTGAAAGGGGCGGGTTAGCTACATTTGACCAATCACAAACAGGGACAAGTGTACGGACAGCGCAGCGTCATACTTCATTAATGAAAAGTAAACTAATATTAGACAAATATGAACTTTAAACATCCATGACTTAAACATATAATCCAGGATACAAGCCACATAGCTGCACCTGCAAGGTGAATACAGAACATATAGAACAGCTGGTTAAAAAATAAATAAACTACCGAGTGTTTGAAAGCGTACAACAGGTTTATGATATCACTGCCCCATCTAAGACACGAGTGGATCTGACTTTAATTACATTTGAGTGTTTCGTCAACTTAATGTGTTGCTTAAAATAATACTTCTGCATACAGTATATGTGACAATGTAAGTGTTGCATGGCCAGATACGGCTCGAGAAGCTGACTCAGATAATGAAATATTGTGATATTATATGATCGCTGATCTGATTGATGATGTGATATGAATGATAAGTGCGACACGTCGGCGTCTTATCTGCATAGGCTACGGCAGTTTAAACTGTATTTCCTTTATCCAGTAATATGACTTGATATATTTAAACTCTGCACACTGAGCTCTGATTGGTCAGCAGGCGGTGCTTTCACTGAGTTGATCTCTTTTCTATAGACGCCGGAGACGGGCAGCGTCAAGTAAAAAAAAAGTTATTTAGCCTTCCCAAACCTGAGCCTCACGCGCCGCCTATGGTACCACGGTCTTTAATAATTCAGCCCGGGGCCCATTTAATACCGGTGCTCGGTACACGTCCCTACACACAGGGACGTGCACAGACATTTGGAGGGGCTATTGCTCTAAACTGGAAAAAGGGCCTCCCCCCGGAAAAAAAACACAAGACCTTATGAAAATTGTAACTTGTTTTTAATGTAAAAGAAACCAAACGATTATTACATCAACTAAATTGAACAGTAATTCACATCTCATAACAAAATAAGCTAAGGCGACTACTTGCATTCGGTGACTGGATTTTAAAAATGAAAACCAGGGACATTTTTTGTTTTGCGGTCCATATCTCATTAAAATATCTAATGTTACTAACTATTAAAGACAAAATGGGGACAATTCTCTTCTAATGTAGTTTGACCATTGTAACTGCTGTGCAGTCCAGACATACTGATAAAATAGGGCCTCTAACTAATTAGCTTAAATAAACTCACTAATTAATGAAACCAGTTCAATACGCATTATTCTTATTCTTATCATTCTTTATGAGCGCAGTAACGGTAAGGTATCTAATTACTTATTTATTTAGTATTCCATAACTTAATAACAGAGATGGTCAAACTAAAGTGGTAGAGACATGGCAGAAATCGAACAATGAAGCGGGACATTGAACTGTTCACCCGTGAGAGGGCGATCAAGAAAAGAGAGCGAGCGGCCCCTTGAGGGAGTTTACAAAGACACAGAAAGACAGAAGCACAATAAAGTAGGCTATATTTAGGTGTTTTTTTGTAAATAACCGACGGTATCAAGAGGAAGTAAAGTCCCCTGTTTTGTCCCTTATACCCTAACTGCCATGAGACAACTCAAAATCAAGTTTCCAAAATCCGACACTGAGGTGGTCTTAACGCACCGGCAGAAGACAGCGCTGACAAAGTATGTTTCCCGCAGCGAGATGCTACAATACTAATTGTGGGCTTATCATGTTGATTCAGCCACAACAGAAAAAAGAAAAACAAACTCTCGCTCTCTCCAGAGGGGCAGGTCAGCCAAAAAGGCCAAACGGGCCGTTGCCCGGGCAACATTAGCCCGTACCTGTGCACGTCCCTGCCTACACACATATATATATTTGAGTAGCATTTAAAACTTCTGTACCCAAGATGCTCCAAATGATGAAGTAAATGAATACATGTATACATAAATTAAATATAGTAAATGTTAAATATACTCAATATAAAATAATGTTCTTACCTTTCCCCATACGATCCAGATGTCTCTGAAGTGTGAACATACCGTGCCACCGGACCGGTGACTATGTACTTTAGTCTTATGTAATGGAAGTTAAGGTAACAACATGACACACCCACAGGGTGTGTGTGTGTGTGTGTGTGTGTGTGTGTGTTTGTGTGTGTGTGTGTGTGTGTGTGTGTGTGTGTGTGTGTGTGTGTGTGTGTGTGTGTGTGTGGATATCAGCTGAGCTTAGGTTTCCTTTTCTCCACAAAGGAAACCTAACAATGCATACCTTCACGTAGGCCTACAGCTCATTCCTGTGACGATTTTAAACTGTCAAGATTTCACCAGAGCAGGATTGCATTGTTTTTGCAAAATGGAGCTAATGTTTAAATATGTTTTGTAAAGATTAATCTGTGTGATGCGAGAAGAGCCCATCACAATTAATTAGGGTCCAACGTGACATCTTTACAACGCTTGTTTAGTCCGACAAGTTTTTGACTTGGTATTTAAATATAATGAATTCATTTGAGGATCTGGAACCATGTTATATGTACGTTTTTACCTGAAACATGAAAAAAATCATCAAAATACTTTCTTATTAATTTTTTCAATTTGCAAATTGATTAACAATTAAAAAAGAGGAAAGAAAAAGCCCATATCTAAGCACTGAACAATTGTTTTAATAGTTTGAAAAGGGATTGTATTATTCATTTTGGATATCATGCTCTTGTTCTTATGGGGCTGAAATCTCAATGTCATAATATGTCATAACAAAATAAATAACCTCTCGAACGTCTTTGAAAGAAAGCAACTGCACACGATATATTGGTTAGCAAATATATTTTAATATATAATATTTATATTCATTTTAGCACAATGACAAAATGGCATAATTTCAGTTCAGTCTCATTTAAATCATGACAAAAAGCCACACCTTTATATCTGTTTGAATAATACCTCATATCATAATTTGCTAAATCACACCTTTAAGTACTTCTTGCCCCATGAGAGGAAAAACCTTAGCAGAAGTTTCTAACAGCATTGAGCCTATGGCATCCAACGGGATTATGTTATGAGCTGTATGTAAATATGATGTAATGGCGCTCTTCACTGCATCGTTAAGAAGTGTCACATCCTCCAAACCCATCACTGAGAACTGGATAAGTTCATTGTCTTAAACCAAATTCAAATGTGTCACATTGTCCAACAGCCGTAAATGTAGATTAATTATTTAAGAGCAATAAGTCTTGACTAACAGGATGGACTGGATTGACGCACCTGTCACTTGCTACACCTTTTGAGAAAGAAGCACATCACAAAATAACAGGCAGAATATGAGAGAACACACACACACACACACACACACACACACACACACACACCACACACACACACACACACACACACACACAAACACACACACACACACACACACACACACACACACACACACACACAGCGCAACTCAAGTATTAAACGCAGCAACAACCTTAAATCAAAGATAATGTCTTTCTATAGCTTTTTTTCAACGCTATCAATCTCCACTAACACAACCAAACTGTCAAAAGTAAAGTTTTGAGACAATTTAAAAAGCTGCAGGTGCAATCTCTTCTACTTGAAGGTACTTTTTTAAAAATCACAGATAAATCCTTCCTAAAAGGTATTGAGATAATGTGAAACAACAAACTATTAGACTTTTTAATCCTGTCTGATGTTAAACCACAGTAAAGGTATAATTAATTAAACCTCCAGTAACAAAGTTCAGATTACATCTAAAAATAGCCTCCATAGTCCACGTATGCACACACTTCAGAACATCCCAGCCACAAGCGTTAATGTGAGTCTGAAATTAAGATTGTTCACTACAAACATTATGAGACATTGTTTAAAGTCAAGCATGTCATGATCTCAAGTCCATGCATCCCAGCAGCTTGCAACTGAATCAAGTTGGCCCTTTTACCACAATGTGAACGCTTGCCTTTTTTGTGAATGAAATGTAAACTTTATTCGTTAAGATGTGCAGCTCTAGAGAAATGAAAGTAGGTGTTTTAAAGAGTGTGTGCGAGACATAATGTGACTCACATGCTTCCCGTGAAGGTTATAAAGGAAATCATAAAAACATTGCTGCACAACTTTATACGACATTCAGCGAATTCCTAACATTGAAACACCTTATGATCATTATCAACATGTCAACATGCCTTGTGCAACACCTGCCACATACACAACGAAACTTACTAGAAGCAGAGATTAACTCAGATGTTTATCAAAGTACAGCCTTTATTTTTCTCTGCTATCACCTCAATCAGCTACAACCCAAACTGCTCTCACTCATGTAGTTGCTTCTTCACTTTATAACTTCAAACATGCGTCCATTAAACATTCAACGACGCCCACTTGAATACAAATAGCAAATGAAACTATGGAGCCTCATGTGTTCAATGTTGAACAGAAACAAAGTACATTATGGAACAAAATAGCTTGAAAACATTGTGTAAAATATATAAAGAAATATACGTTTTTTTCTTCTAAAAGGCTCAACTTCATTAGGCCATTAATAGTTGTTGCTTAACCATTCTTACATTTGGACAAATGTTAATTTGATTTCATTAAACATTTTGAGAATTGTTTAACTTTTCCCTTCACATTTTGAAATGACATAAGGATTGATAGTTCAAGTAATGTAATTATGTTATCATGCCATAGTCTTTTGATTTAATATTTAACGAAGCTAACGTAAATATAATCCTAAATTGAAGACACTGCAATTTTGCAGATTACAGATTGATTAGCTCACCAGTGTGAATCTCTTAAACCATAGTTGGATCTCTCGATCCTGATTTATTGACGCTTTGACTAAATGTTTTTTACCTTGAAGTAAATCTTTAAGCTGCAAGCTAGTCTTGATTTGTTGCTGCTAAATAAAATTAACTAATGAGTAAATGATAAAATGTATTTCTTTTCAAATGTTTGTTATTATGTATCTGTGATTATTTCATGTATGTTCATTATTGTGCTTTTGAAAAAGATGCTCCAAACACTGATGAGAGATCATTTTTATGATTGACTGTTTCAATCTGAAATGTTTTATTAATGTGATTATTTGCAGCATTGTGTAGAATGCCTACCCCCTTTCTGAAGAACCTAATTTATTAGGGTATTGAACAAATTATGATTAGAATAGGTTTTTAGGTTATCAAAATTGATAAAAAGAGAAGAACTGTTAGGGAATTATTTGCTTAGGTATTCAGCCTTCGACACAGTTCATCGTTTTCTCTCTTTGCTGTCTCTTTCCCATAGCATAGTCTACGGCCTTGGGTATTGCTGCTATCTCTCTTAAGGAGGAGCAGCTTGGGCGCATTGTTGTTGCCAGTCTATGACAGAGCACAAGCCGCCATGAGGTAGTTTACTGTTCAGGGATGAAGGTTCCCTGGCACACATTCTTTCCTATGGACGAGAGCTCTAGTTAGATTCAGGGTCCATGTTGCTTTAGTCTCACTGATGAAGAATGTTGATTATTACACTCTGAACTAGTTAAAACCTCGAGCTGCAGAAGAGTTCTTCAGAATTGGTTTGGCAGCCGCTGTGTCAACTCGTGACACACCACCTGTCTCGTCAATTCTCCGGCCGTAACTCCAAATAAACCGTCAGTGTTTGCCATCAAAGCTCCAGCTCTCCTCGTGTCTCTCTGAGTCCTGTTTCCAATTGCTTCAGAAGTTTCCCCCACATGTTACATAGCACTAAATACAATGAAATGAATGTACATTTCTTTTTTTAAATCATCCCCAAAGCCGAAACAGCAAAACATGAATGGATAGAATAACATGAATTATAAAAGTGTTGATGCATGGTCTGCTTAACGTTAGATAAGCAACATGTTTTTCTCCCCTTGATTTGTTTCCAGTTAGTTTATCAAAATCATATATAAACCATTTGAATGAGCCACTAAGGAGAATAAAAGCCTTCATGAGTATAAACTCGAGGCTTTTGGGAGCTCTTTTTTTGAGGTATTTCATTTGAAAGGGTTTTTCAGTTTTGTTTTGTATATTTATAACCTGAAGATGCCAAAATAGCAAAGTATTCTATCCCACGGAAAACGTACCAGCCATAAACACATTTTTCCAATTGTAATCCAGTCATTGAAGTTGAATCTTCAATTGTAAAGCACAAAAGGATGTTTACAATAGAAAGATGCCTTAATTATCTATATTTATTTTATTGTTTTTCTCACGCAGCTATGCTTTGCAAACCAAGACCACCGAAGTCTGGCTGATGCAGGAGCAAGGAACCAAGATGTCTGTGGACTCCTTCCTGAAGACTCACAACCGAGTCGTGCAGGTACAACTAACAAGTAATGCATGCCTTGTTGGTATTTTCAAATCTGACAATTGAACTATGCTTGTCTCTCTAGTTAAGAAGTCTGAGCGCCACCTTGTGTCCTATTTTCCTGGAGGTTCTTTTGAAGAATCCACCAGAGGGAGTGCAGCTCTGTGTGCAGGAGGTGAGTTACAGTCACATTATACTGAAGCTATACTGGGAATAATGTGGAGACACATGTAGCTCTAAATAGCTCTAGAAATGTCTTGATTTTCCTAATTTCACTGTAGGCAAATTGACATTGTAGGACTGTTTGTTCAATTCTTTTATTTAGAAGATAAGAAACAAAGCCCAAACCATGATAAAACAGACTTAAACTCGTATTAAATAAGACCCCAGATAAACACCTAATCATTATGCATACCCCTAACCAACACAAGTCTTCATTATGCAGTCAAACACATCTTATTTATGAATCAAGAGTCATTTACAAACTTTTAAGGCACTTATTTGAGTCAATAACATTGAATGGTGCAAATACAGTATATATAAAACAAAACGAGCAGTTGGCATCTTACAATAAAGAAAACAATCATTAACAGAGTAAGGGTCTATTCAAGTAACATCAATAAGGAGAACATTTCTAGGAATGTTTTGCTTTATGTAATGAAGTGACTTCCATCCATCGATGCAGGGCTTACCCTTCGGTCAGAGACAAACACTTTAACCACAAACATCAGTCATGGACACCCGTTATCTCCCACTAATGATCTCTCTTCCTGTTTCCTCTCAGCACACCGAGGTGGATTATAAAGCTCGCTTCAAGGGCCGTCCTGAACTCGAGGGTCTCAAGGCGAAGATCAGACCCCAGACTCACCTTCTCCACTTTCACTTTCCTGACTCCTTAAACTGTTCGTCACTCACATGTTAGATCTGGTTGCCTGTGTTCAATTGTTTGTATTCATTCACTGCTGTTTAAGGTGATCATTGCATAAAAAAAGAACCGTACACATTCATGTTCCACTTTCTTTTGTGACAATTTGAAGACAATAAAACCAAGTCTATTTTTTACAACGCAAGACATTGTCATATTTATGGCTCGGATTCAGTTTCTTTGTAACATTTCAACGACATACAATACTTTTGTATTACATACTATACTATGTCCTTCAATCTCTTCATTAGTCATACAGATCTAACATTATGTACATTAAGTCAAGCACGTTACAATGAACATCAAAAGTCATGTACTCTTTCTCTCATTTCTTTGATGAATTAATCTACTCTCAAAAGCTTTAGAACTGCGATAGATAAAAAAAAGTATTTCAACATTATAATCTGTGTCTTTTGAACTGGACATACATTCAAGGTTCAAGGCTTTCATTGGTTATACGAACATAGCTACAGTGTAGTTATGTCGATGAAAATCTCAGATGCACAGGCTCCTCCAAATAAAACAGAAAAACAGAACAAATAGTGCAAGTAAATACAAAAACATGGTGAAATAGTGCAATAAGAGTCTATATACAAGTGATTGGAATATGATATATTAGATAAATAATTTGTAAGTTGCAGCCAGATGAATGTTATGGATGTTCTTTCAAAAGCATACACATTGGGTTTACATCACCTATTTGGCTGGAGTAAAATACTATTTCAAAGAAAGAAATTAAACATGGAAAGACAGATATAACAAAAATATATTAAAATAAGTGTTATGATTTTCACAAATCCACGAATAAATCACTAAAATAGGTGATTTTTAAAAGAGTTTAAGGAGCAACATATCGTCACTCTTGTCCTCTGAGTGCTGATGATATTAAGCTGTTCTGTGGCACAGATGTTCACAGCAGAAGCACTCTTCATCCTATCGAACCCTTCACATCGAAGGTCTCAGAGATCACCTTATTTTCCTTGAGTTAATCCAGGAAGGGTTCTGTATCGATCACTCTTTTTATCAGCAATCCACAAAATGCTGATGTGACACGGGAAAAAGAGAAAAGAAAATTCACACTGAAAAGTAGAATTTCCAGTTATGTGTTAAATTCTTCATCAAGAAACTGAGAAAGTGATGAAGAGCAAGGTAGCAATAGTGCTTGAAGTCATCTGATATCCCTTATCAATCCAACGTCTTTCTCGTCTTACCTCGTTAATGCTCAGCGCTTTTATTTTGGTAGTCTCCTGAAATAAAAAGAGTCACAATGCTGGTTGTTTTTTATTCTTTACATTGAATTCACAACACATTGGATTATGCATATTAAGCTAAAGAGTACAATGTGGCTGCAAATCAATTGCAAACAACTCTGACCTTTATGAATGGTACAGGTCCAGTGAGTCTCTTTCCCACTTTGAAGCCTGAGGGTGAAGTCGCTGTCGGCATTTCTGATCAACACCTCAAAGAAAATGCTTTCATATCTGAGCTCTCGGGCCTGTGGAAAAAAAGGGGGTTGAAACATTTATTGATGTAATTTTCTATTTTAAGGATTCATACATTTCACTTAACCCTTTTTAACAGTGAAATTAAAAAGTGATTGAAACATACGCTGGGTTTAATGATTGCATCTGCCTGGTCTGTTGTGAGGGACACATGTTCTCCCATTTGCATGGACTTGTCTGGACCTGGGTTTAGGATTAGTATTGATCCAGAAGAATTTTGCTTTTCTTCCACTTCCTGTAAAAAAGATTGAAAAAATATGTTAAAAAATCTTCAAAGTAGGCAACATTTTTTAAGTGTTCTTTCAATGCTGATTTCTCTAGCTAATGGAGAAGTTAATATGTTGTCTTACTGTTTGATTTAACAAAACAGACACCTGTCGTAGAGCAGAATCGCGCGGCACCACATAAACTTCCAACGTGAGGAACTCTTTGTTCGTCTTGTATATCAACACATCGTAGTAAAACGGGATTCCCGCCATCTTTCGGATCATGACCCCCCTTGGAGGGAACGTTGGCTGGAGAAACTTGATGTGGGACGATGTCACTTTAGCTACTTCTTCCACAACATCACAGCAGGGATCCACGTGAAGAATCGCAAACTGGCCAGAAAATGTTGAGTTTTGATCTACAAAGGACAAAATAAATGTGTCTTCAAGTGATGATGAAGTATATGCCGAATCAAACTGAATATAGTCCTTTCCCACGACATGAACACTCACCAATACAGACCCGGTGTGGCAGATGCACTTCTTCTATCTGCCCAGTTGTGACTGTGATGTCCAGGAGGGGTCCTGCTGGCATGTAATCCTTGCAAACAGGACTCTTCATGTGTTCCTCCCATGAGAGGAACTTGTATTTGAAGCTGACTTCTTCCTTACACACCCAGCGCAGGCCAGACACACTGCATTCATAGTTGCCTGCATCAGACTGGAGGCTATTTTAAGGGAAAAACATAGTAGATTTTCAGCCCAATTTGGCTTGGTTGGTGATTGGCTAATGGTTACACAAGCCACAAAATCGTTATGACATCATAAAGTGGCCAAAATCTGATCAGCTCATTTTCAGACAGGTTTTTATATAAATGGATCAGGACAAAAAGAGAGAAAATCTTTGTTCCTGAAACTTTTAGAATCTCTTTACACAGAGGGGACACATACTGATGTAGAAGAGACATGAACAAGTGGATTTTGCATAATAAGTGACCTTTAAAACATTGCTGTACTTCCTTAAAGGGACCTCCAAAAACAACATATTTGTCGTCTTAGCAGTAGTAGTAGTTCTATTTATCAATACAGATTTGTTTTGGGTGGATTTGCCAAATGTTGGAGATATCAGCTTTAGAAACATCTACCTTCTCTTGGATATAGTAAAATGTGATGGCGCTCGCACACTTCTGCGTAATGATACTCTAGAAAGAAAATAGTTCCTAAGTGAAACTGCTTACAACAAGGTACGAGTTACCAGTTGATTAATAGCACTAAAAGTAAGAAGAAAGTGTATTTATGATTCGGGGGATTAACCCTTTTCCATCATGTGGGGTCAGTGCATTGTAATGTATTACTGTACTGAAGAGGCAATCATTACCTATAGGTTTGAACCTCATCCACTCGGTTGACTTCAGGTTTAAGTTTTATCAAATCCCTGGCATCCTGTTTTCAGAAGGGAACATTTTTTATGAGCAGTCATGGTTGTTGGAAAAGCTATTTAAATTAAAATATATAAACAAATAAAGAAAACTGACCATTTCATCGCAACAAGCTTCAAACTTCAACAACCCACAAGGCCATGGTTTGGAGGAATCCATCTCTGAGAGTAGTTCTGCCACACAGCACAATGCAATATGATTTAATTAGTGTTGAACACCGCAATGACAATGACCTTTGTCACCAAAGAACACATCAAATATGAAGTGACCATGACTTTATTTGTATGAATTTATAATGATGTAGAGTACATACAAGCAATGCAATTTGTCAATTTGTTACTGAATGATCAAAATGTTTCCCATGATCATCCAAACAACATTTTTTGTTTCATGTTCGAATTATGGGAATATACCTGGAACTATATTTAAAATGACCAGAAAGGTGTTCAGTTATGCTTGTATCTTACCCTTCTTGTCTGCAGTTTCAGTCTGGATGGCAAAGGCTACAGGACCTTTGATGGTGAATCCAAGGTAGAAGGAAACCTTGCGTTTTCTCCAGAGGCTGTTTCGGAGGTTTGCATCCACCTCAATTTCTTTCCCATCAACAGTTGCAAAGAGTCTGTACCCTCGTATCTCCCCTTGAACTTTAAGAAGGCGTTCTTTGACCCATGGATCTAAGAAAATCTTCTCATAGCTCCAATCTTGCATTGTCTCCCAATCGCCCTGAAGAACCGACCCCTCTAGGACCTTTCTGTGAACTATCCTGTTCAGTTCTTGACCTTTTCCGATGAAAAACAGAGGGCGAAGGTACCTTGTACGAAAGTGATTCACATATGCTTGTTCATACAGGTGTTGCTACGCTTAATCATTGCACTGAGGTCAAGGATGCATGCGTCTTCATTGTCTGTAGGCCAGTGCAAGAGGAGGGCTAACAGATGGGGCTCAGGTTTATCCGTGAGGATTGGGTACATTTCCTGTTTGAATGCAGTTAAATGTTTGCAATCAGACTCTGTTGCTCCCATTTCTTAACATGATATGAGCGAAGATGTTGTTTACCATAGCTGTGACGGATCTTTATGAAGACAGATTTCCTCCCACAAGTATATTTCTTAAGGTCTGATTCAGTGCATTCTCTGTCAAGACATGAGAGACTCCCGCAGTGGTGCCAGCCTGTTTGAGTTTAAGCTTCTGGATCAGATCAGCGCCTTTTTCTTGAACTGGATGGCTGGATGTGGAGTCTCCAACATACTTCCTGTAGCAAGCCGAGGTTTCTCTAGAAATGTATTCTGGGTCGTCTTCCTTTATGTGAGGCTTGGTGTAAGTCAGATACCCTTCAAAAAAAGCACATTTTTTCTCAACTGCATCTCTGAGTCTGTTTATGAGACCATTGAATCTTAGAAGTGAGTGATCTCCAAGAGATGGCAGGGCCGAGCCCAAAGACACCTTCTTCGTGAGAACTTCTCTCCAAGTTGGGTTCTGACTGACAAGTAGGTCATACACAAGATTGCAGACCTGCAGGACACCAAACATCCCTCTGGTGTTAAAGAAACGTGAGTCATGGAAATAGCCATTTCTTTCCACCTTTGTCCCAACTTCATCTTCAGCAAGTCTTTCTTCCTCTTCAAAAGCTTGAATTGCCTTTAAGGCAAGAGCCAAAATGCCTCTTGGTTGGGCCGGTCGCCTCAGGTTCTTCAGACGGTTCTTATGGACTTGGCCAAGTGTATCAGCAACAAATGAGTTTTGGGGATCTCTTTGCTTTGCCTCCTTTGCCCACATTTCTGCCTGATCGTATTCTCTTAGTACTATGCAATGAAAACGAGCAAGTGCTTGTGGAAAAAACGGATTTCGATCAAACACATTTGTTGCCATCCTTAAAAGTGATACACACTGAGAGTCGTCCTCCTCTGTCTGAATATTTAGAATCAGTCTAGAAAATGAATCTATCTCGTCTTGCATCTCCGTAGGATGTATTGGGTTCTCTTCTCTTCCCTTTTCTTTTTGTTTTGGTTTTCTTTTGGTTAGCATGTATTTGACAAAAGCAGCCAAAGATCGAGGGACTTCATCTCTGCACAAACATGTCAAGAGGTGTTTCGCTGTGTCACTTCTGGTCACACCTGCTTCAGCCATCAATTCAGTACAACACTGTGCTATCAGAGGGTGGGCCATGCGGACTCTTTTTTCAGAACCATCTTGTTGGACTGTGATAATGAGATGGCGAAAGTCGTCCAGCCTGTCTTCCTGTGATATGTCTCTATGGCTGTAGTTGGCATGTTTGAACACATCCAGGCACTGAGACTCAAGGAGATAAGAGTCTGGTACATATGTGTTCAGCAGCGAAAGGAATGCAGCAAGCTGGGTTTTCTCTTGTATTCCTGTTTCTTTGATGGTTTTGAATACAGAGCACGCCTCCTGGATGTAAGCCTCAGAAAAATTGCTTTGCATTATGTTAAAGCCATGGAATCGTTTGCATTTATCACCGTACTGCTTGTTGAGCTCTGCCTTTTTGTCATTAAAATGATTCTTCTCTGAGTCAGAAAGCACTTCTTGAAGGAAGACATCATCACTCTTTAAATCTGCATCTTCTCTAATACAGCTGAGTAAAACCACCACAGGCATACGGGTGACTATCTTCTGATTAGCAATCGTCCTGATAATGCTTACTTGTAGATCTTCCAAAACTTGCACACCATTCACCAACAGCAGCACGGTCTTCTGGTCGCCTTGACTGCCTGCTGTGAAAAGGTGGACCACCTCCTCTGCAACCTTTGTGATGTCCGAGGTTGAGTCTGTTAAAACAGCAGTCCTTAAAGTTTTCCTTAAGTCCCACAACACCTTCATGGCCAGTGTGGTCCCCCCACATCCTGGCTGGTGGAACAGTTTAACTGTTGATATTCCAGGGTGTTTTCTCAACGTGTGAATTTGAGCCACGAGTTTATCGTATCCATCTCGTTTAATGAAAGGAGATCCGGTGCCATCTAACTCACTGATGTGAAAGTTTAACCATTCGGGTGGGGCCCCTCTGTAAAAGTTTTCCTCCGTCTCCTCAAGTATTTCTGGATTGAAAGACTTTCCTTCAAACTGATTTGCATGGAGAACGTCCAACAGTGAGAGGGAGCGTGTCACAGTGGACAGGGGCGGTCCATTCGCCATCTTGGACTCTTAGTTTCCTGCAGCAACAGTATACACACAGATTGTAAATCACCTTAACCGTTTTATAAATATATATACATACATTCAAAACCATAAATATATACACACACATATAGGGATGGGTATCGTTATGGTTGTAACGGTACTACTACTTTCATCGATACCGCTTATCGATCCGGTCCTTTAACGGTACTCTTATCGGTTCTTTTGCAAAAATTGAAAGGAAAATTAAAGGTAGGGTAGGTAAGAATGGAGCAACCAGCTCGAGTGCGCTAGAATTTGAAAGTACGTAACCGAAAAAAATCTGCCCCTTCCTTCAGACTTCCTTACAGAGCCCCTCCTCCAACACACAAGAATGTGCACATGAGTCATGACCAATGAGGGCACGAGATAAGTTTGTGCACGAGATGGAAGGCTGACAGGCAGGTAGGCCATCCAGTTATATTAGCCGGGCCGAGGCAGATAATTGGTCGTGCTTTTTACAGCGCCACGGCTTCCACAGATGAAATATTTGTATATATTTATTGTCAAAGCATTTAATTCATTCATTGCTATCGGGATGTTAAGAGCATTCCATGGAATATAACAAAAAGTGTTTCTGAAGTGAATTACCTACCCTACGTTTAACTAAACAAATTGTGAACTAAATTAACATTGCTTTTTATTTAAATTAAATAAATAATATTTCACATCAAAAGAAACAACAATGTTTTAACAAATCATATTAAATAATGTGATGACAGAACTGTAAACAGAATTAACATTGCTTTTTATTTAAAATAAATAAATAATATTTCACATCAAAAGAAACAGCACCAGGGTTGTTTCATTGTAGCTGAAACTTTAACAAAAATAAATAACTCAGTTACCTCTAATCATTAACCCATGTTTGTATAATTTTGTTAACTCTGTGTGTTGCTGTAGCATATCATACCTGACATGGAAACGTTACTCGTGGATGGGACTACAGAGCTACTCGAAACCCGGTGCATTTCTCCGTTTAAATGTGGTGCACTTTTGCAAGATGTTTAGACAAAGTGCTCGTGTTACCGCCCTTAAATGCTACATTCTTATTGCACTTTTGGCAACGAGCATTGTCCACATCGAGAGGTAGAGTTTAACCACACCTTGGAGCGCTTGTGTGTGTGTGTGTGTGGTGTGTGTGTGTGTGTGTGTGTGTGTGTGTGTGTTTGTGTTGCATGCGTGTAGCAGCCGTGTGTGTGTGAACTGCCCCGCCCCCTCGCACACAGACGGGGGAGAGAGACTTGTCGTCTGGATTGGAAAGATCGAAAATACATCATAGACGCATTTTGTAATCTTATTGCGCAAGAGAAACGGAGTTGGCGAAACTAAAACTGCAATATAATGTTTATGTAGCAATAATACATATGCCATATATATTTTAAATGTCCAGTAGTACCGATAAAAAGACTGATAACGTCGGAGCTTA
Source organism: Dissostichus eleginoides (assembly GCA_031216635.1). Lineage (NCBI taxonomy): Eukaryota > Metazoa > Chordata > Actinopteri > Perciformes > Nototheniidae > Dissostichus > Dissostichus eleginoides. Next base: position 7,429,375 of record CM062286.1, read on the forward strand.
ACGGTACCACGCAGGGGCGGAGGGTACTGTAGGCTAGGGAAGGCTAAGCCTTCCCAAATATTTGTGTCACTGCATCCTGGTAAAATAAAAATATAATGTATAATGTTTGTGTCTTTGACATTAGCGCTGCTATGCAGCCACCTGTGCCCTGTACGAAGCCAGTTCAACAGACCCTGGATATGTTTGAGTTATCTTAACTAACCCTAACAAACGAGATCTCGCTAGGCGGTCCTACGACGCTGGTTATATCAACTCGGTAAATCAAGCCAGGGTTTCTCTCTCCAGCTGAGAGCGCCTTCACGTGAAAGGGGCGGGGTTAGCTACATTTGACCAATCACAAACAGGGACAAGTGTACGGACAGCGCAGCGTCATACTTCATTAATGAAAAGTAAACTAATATTAGACAAATATGAACTTTAAACATCCATGACTTAAACATATAATCCAGGATACAAGCCACATAGCTGCACCTGCAAGGTGAATACAGAACATATAGAACAGCTGGTTAAAAAATAAATAAACTACCGAGTGTTTGAAAGCGTACAACAGGTTTATGATATCACTGCCCCATCTAAGACACGAGTGGATCTGACTTTAATTACATTTGAGTGTTTCGTCAACTTAATGTGTTGCTTAAAATAATACTTCTGCATACAGTATATGTGACAATGTAAGTGTTGCATGGCCAGATACGGCTCGAGAAGCTGACTCAGATAATGAAATATTGTGATATTATATGATCGCTGATCTGATTGATGATGTGATATGAATGATAAGTGCGACACGTCGGCGTCTTATCTGCATAGGCTACGGCAGTTTAAACTGTATTTCCTTTATCCAGTAATATGACTTGATATATTTAAACTCTGCACACTGAGCTCTGATTGGTCAGCAGGCGGTGCTTTCACTGAGTTGATCTCTTTTCTATAGACGCCGGAGACGGGCAGCGTCAAGTAAAAAAAAAGTTATTTAGCCTTCCCAAACCTGAGCCTCACGCGCCGCCTATGGTACCACGGTCTTTAATAATTCAGCCCGGGGCCCATTTAATACCGGTGCTCGGTACACGTCCCTACACACAGGGACGTGCACAGACATTTGGAGGGGCTATTGCTCTAAACTGGAAAAAGGGCCTCCCCCCGGAAAAAAAACACAAGACCTTATGAAAATTGTAACTTGTTTTTAATGTAAAAGAAACCAAACGATTATTACATCAACTAAATTGAACAGTAATTCACATCTCAACAAAATAAGCTAAGGCGACTACTTGCATTCGGTGACTGGATTTTAAAAATGAAAACCAGGGACATTTTTTGTTTTGCGGTCCATATCTCATTAAAATATCTAATGTTACTAACTATTAAAGACAAAATGGGGACAATTCTCTTCTAATGTAGTTTGACCATTGTAACTGCTGTGCAGTCCAGACATACTGATAAAATAGGGCCTCTAACTAATTAGCTTAAATAAACTCACTAATTAATGAAACCAGTTCAATACGCATTATTCTTATTCTTATCATTCTTTATGAGCGCAGTAACGGTAAGGTATCTAATTACTTATTTATTTAGTATTCCATAACTTAATAACAGAGATGGTCAAACTAAAGTGGTAGAGACATGGCAGAAATCGAACAATGAAGCGGGACATTGAACTGTTCACCGTGAGAGGGCGATCAAGAAAGAGAGCGAGCGGCCCCTTGAGGGAGTTTACAAAGACACAGAAAGACAGAAGCACAATAAAGTAGGCTATATTTAGGTGTTTTTTTGTAAATAACCGACGGTATCAAGAGGAAGTAAAGTCCCCTGTTTTGTCCCTTATACCCTAACTGCCATGAGACAACTCAAAATCAAGTTTCCAAAATCCGACACTGAGGTGGTCTTAACGCACCGGCAGAAGACAGCGCTGACAAAGTATGTTTCCCGCAGCGAGATGCTACAATACTAATTGTGGGCTTATCATGTTGATTCAGCCACAACAGAAAAAAGAAAAACAAACTCTCGCTCTCTCCAGAGGGGCAGGTCAGCCAAAAAGGCCAAACGGGCCGTTGCCCGGGCAACATTAGCCCGTACCTGTGCACGTCCCTGCCTACACACATATATATATTTTGAGTAGCATTTAAAACTTCTGTACCCAAGATGCTCCAAATGATGAAGTAAATGAATACATGTATACATAAATTAAATAGTAAATGTTAAATATACTCAATATAAAATAATGTTCTTACCTTTCCCCATACGATCCAGATGTCTCTGAAGTGTGAACATACCGTGCCACCGGACCGGTGACTATGTACTTTAGTCTTATGTAATGGAAGTTAAGGTAACAACATGACACACCCACAGGGTGTGTGTGTGTGTGTGTGTGTGTGTGTGTGTTTGTGTGTGTGTGTGTGTGTGTTTGTGTGTGTGTGTGTGTGTGTGTGTGTGTGTGTGTGTGGATATCAGCTGAGCTTAGGTTTCCTTTTCTCCACAAAGGAAACCTAACAATGCATACCTTCACGTAGGCCTACAGCTCATTCCTGTGACGATTTTAAACTGTCAAGATTTCACCAGAGCAGGATTGCATTGTTTTTGCAAAATGGAGCTAATGTTTAAATATGTTTTTGTAAAGATTAATCTGTGTGATGCGAGAAGAGCCCATCACAATTAATTAGGGTCCAACGTGACATCTTTACAACGCTTGTTTAGTCCGACAAGTTTTTGACTTGGTATTTAAATATAATGAATTCATTTGAGGATCTGGAACCATGTTATATGTACGTTTTTACCTGAAACATGAAAAAAATCATCAAAATACTTTCTTATTAATTTTTTCAATTTGCAAATTGATTAACAATTAAAAAAGAGGAAAGAAAAAGCCCATATCTAAGCACTGAACAATTGTTTTAATAGTTTGAAAAGGGATTGTATTATTCATTTTGGATATCATGCTCTTGTTCTTATGGGGCTGAAATCTCAATGTCATAATATGTCATAACAAAATAAATAACCTCTCGAACGTCTTTGAAAGAAAGCAACTGCACACGATATATTGGTTAGCAAATATATTTTAATATATAATATTTATATTCATTTTAGCACAATGACAAAATGGCATAATTTCAGTTCAGTCTCATTTAAATCATGACAAAAAGCCACACCTTTATATCTGTTTGAATAATACCTCATATCATAATTTGCTAAATCACACCTTTAAGTACTTCTTGCCCCATGAGAGGAAAAACCTTAGCAGAAGTTTCTAACAGCATTGAGCCTATGGCATCCAACGGGATTATGTTATGAGCTGTATGTAAATATGATGTAATGGCGCTCTTCACTGCATCGTTAAGAAGTGTCACATCCTCCAAACCCATCACTGAGAACTGGATAAGTTCATTGTCTTAAACCAAATTCAAATGTGTCACATTGTCCAACAGCCGTAAATGTAGATTAATTATTTAAGAGCAATAAGTCTTGACTAACAGGATGGACTGGATTGACGCACCTGTCACTTGCTACACCTTTTGAGAAAGAAGCACATCACAAAATAACAGGCAGAATATGAGAGAACACACACACACACACACACACACACACACACACACACACACACACACACACACACACACACACACACACACACACACACACACACACACACACACACACACACACACACACAGCGCAACTCAAGTATTAAACGCAGCAACAACCTTAAATCAAAGATAATGTCTTTCTATAGCTTTTTTTCAACGCTATCAATCTCCACTAACACAACCAAACTGTCAAAAGTAAAGTTTTGAGACAATTTAAAAAGCTGCAGGTGCAATCTCTTCTACTTGAAGGTACTTTTTTAAAAATCACAGATAAATCCTTCCTAAAGGTATTGAGATAATGTGAAACAAAACTATTAGACTTTTTAATCCTGTCTGATGTTAAACCACAGTAAAGGTATAATTAATTAAACCTCCAGTAACAAAGTTCAGATTACATCTAAAATAGCCTCCATAGTCCACGTATGCACACACTTCAGAACATCCCAGCCACAAGCGTTAATGTGAGTCTGAAATTAAGATTGTTCACTACAAACATTATGAGACATTGTTTAAAGTCAAGCATGTCATGATCTCAAGTCCATGCATCCCAGCAGCTTGCAACTGAATCAAGTTGGCCCTTTTACCACAATGTGAACGCTTGCCTTTTTTGTGAATGAAATGTAAACTTTATTCGTTAAGATGTGCAGCTCTAGAGAAATGAAAGTAGGTGTTTTAAAGAGTGTGTGCGAGACATAATGTGACTCACATGCTTCCCGTGAAGGTTATAAAGGAAATCATAAAAACATTGCTGCACAACTTTATACGACATTCAGCGAATTCCTAACATTGAAACACCTTATGATCATTATCAACATGTCAACATGCCTTGTGCAACACCTGCCACATACACAACGAAACTTACTAGAAGCAGAGATTAACTCAGATGTTTATCAAAGTACAGCCTTTATTTTTCTCTGCTATCACCTCAATCAGCTACAACCCAAACTGCTCTCACTCATGTAGTTGCTTCTTCACTTTATAACTTCAAACATGCGTCCATTAAACATTCAACGACGCCCACTTGAATACAAATAGCAAATGAAACTATGGAGCCTCATGTGTTCAATGTTGAACAGAAACAAAGTACATTATGGAACAAAATAGCTTGAAAACATTGTGTAAAATATATAAAGAAATATACGTTTTTTTCTTCTAAAAGGCTCAACTTCATTAGGCCATTAATAGTTGTTGCTTAACCATTCTTACATTTGAACAAATGTTAATTTGATTTCATTAAACATTTTGAGAATTGTTTAACTTTTCCCTTCAGATTTTTGAAATGACATAAGGATTGATAGTTCAAGTAATGTAATTATGTTATCATGCCATAGTCTTTTGATTTAATATTTAATGAAGCTAACGTAAATATAATCCTAAATTGAAGACACTGCAATTTTGCAGATTACAGATTGATTAGTTCACCAGTGTGAATCTCTTAAACCATAGTTGGATCTCTCATGATCCTGATTTATTGACGCTTTGACTAAATGTTTTTTACCTTGAAGTAAATCTTTAAGCTGCAAGCTAGTCTTGATTTGTTGCTGCTAAATAAAATTAACTAATGAGTAAATGATAAAATGTATTTCTTTTCAAATGTTTGTTATTATGTATCTGTGATTATTTCATGTAAGTTCATTATTGTGCTTTTGAAAAAGATGCTCCAAACACTGATGAGAGATCATTTTTATGATTGACTGTTTCAATCTGAAATGTTTTATTAATGTGATTATTTGCAGCATTGTGTAGAATGCCTACCCCCTTTCTGAAGAACCTAATTTATTAGGGTATTGAACAAATTATGATTAGAATAGGTTTTTAGGTTATCAAAATTGATAAAAAGAGAAGAACTGTTAGGGAATTATTTGCTTAGGTATTCAGCCTTCGACACAGTTCATCGTTTTCTCTCTTTGCTGTCTCTTTTCCCATAGCATAGTTCTACGGCCTTGGGTATTGCTGCTATCTCTCTTAAGGAGGAGCAGCTTGGGCGCATTGTTGTTGCCAGTCTATGACAGAGCACAAGCCGCCATGAGGTAGTTTACTGTTCAGGGATGAAGGTTCCCTGGCACACATTCTTTCCTATGGACGAGAGCTCTAGTTAGATTCAGGGTCCATGTTGCTTTAGTCTCACTGATGAAGAATGTTGATTATTACACTCTGAACTAGTTAAAACCTCGAGCTGCAGAAGAGTTCTTCAGAATTGGTTTGGCAGCCGCTGTGTCAACTCGTGACACACCACCTGTCTCGTCAATTCTCCGGCCGTAACTCCAAATAAACCGTCAGTGTTTGCCATCAAAGCTCCAGCTCTCCTCGTGTCTCTCTGAGTCCTGTTTCCAATTGCTTCAGAAGTTTCCCCCACATGTTACATAGCACTAAATACAATGAAATGAATGTACATTTCTTTTTTTAAATCATCCCCCAAAGCCGAAACAGCAAAACATGAATGGATAGAATAACATGAATTATAAAAGTGTTGATGCATGGTCTGCTTAACGTTAGATAAGCAACATGTTTTTCTCCCCTTGATTTGTTTCCAGTTAGTTTATCAAAATCATATATAAACCATTTGAATGAGCCACTAAGGAGAATAAAAGCCTTCATGAGTATAAACTCGAGGCTTTTGGGAGCTCTTTTTTTGAGGTATTTCATTTGAAAGGGTTTTTCAGTTTTGTTTTGTATATTTATAACCTGAAGATGCCAAAATAGCAAAGTATTCTATCCCACGGAAAACGTACCAGCCATAAACACATTTTTCCAATTGTAATCCAGTCATTGAAGTTGAATCTTCAATTGTAAAGCACAAAAGGATGTTTACAATAGAAAGATGCCTTAATTATCTATATTTATTTTATTGTTTTTCTCACGCAGCTATGCTTTGCAAACCAAGACCACCGAAGTCTGGCTGATGCAGGAGCAAGGAACCAAGATGTCTGTGGACTCCTTCCTGAAGACTCACAACCGAGTCGTGCAGGTACAACTAACAAGTAATGCATGCCTTGTTGGTATTTTCAAATCTGACAATTGAACTATGTGTCTTCTAGTTAAGAAGTCTGAGCGCCACCTTGTGTCCTATTTTCCTGGAGGTTCTTTTGAAGAATCCACCAGAGGGAGTGCAGCTCTGTGTGCAGGAGGTGAGTTACAGTCACATTATACTGAAGCTATACTGGGAATAATGTGGACACACATGTAGCTCTAAATAGCTCTAGAAATGTCTTGATTTTCCTAATTTCACTGTAGGCAAATTGACATTGTAGGACTGTTTGTTCAATTCTTTTATTTGAGAAGATAAGAAACAAAGCCCAAACCATGATAAAACAGACTTAAACTCGTATTAAATAAGACCCCAGATTAAACACCTAATCATTATGCATACCCCTAACCAACACAAGTCTTCATTATGCAGTCAAACACATCTTATTTATGAATCAAGAGTCATTTACAAACTTTTAAGGCACTTATTTGAGTCAATAACATTGAATGGTGCAAATACAGTATATATAAAACAAAACGAGCAGTTGGCATCTTACAATAAAGAAAACAATCATTAACAGAGTAAGGGTCTATTCAAGTAACATCAATAAGGAGAACATTTCTAGGAATGTTTTGCTTTATGTAATGAAGTGACTTCCATCCATCGATGCAGGGCTTACCCTTCGGTCAGAGACAAACACTTTAACCACAAACATCAGTCATGGACACCCGTTATCTCCCACTAATGATCTCTCTTCCTGTTTCCTCTCAGCACACCGAGGTGGATTATAAAGCTCGCTTCAAGGGCCGTCCTGAACTCGAGGGTCTCAAGGCGAAGATCAGCCCCCAGACTCACCTTCTCCACTTTCACTTTCCTGACTCCTTAAACTGTTCGTCACTCACATGTTAGATCTGGTTGCCTGTGTTCAATTGTTTGTATTCATTCACTGCTGTTTAAGGTGATCATTGCATAAAAAAAGAACCGTACACATTCATGTTCCACTTTCTTTTGTGACAATTTGAAGACAATAAAACCAAGTCTATTTTTTACAACGCAAGACATTGTCATATTTATGGCTCAATTCAGTTTCTTTGTAACATTTCAACGACATACAATACTTTTGTATTACATACTATACTATGTCCTTCAATCTCTTCATTAGTCATACAGATCTAACATTATGTACATTAAGTCAAGCACGTTACAATGAAACATCAAAAGTCATGTACTCTTTCTCTCATTTCTTTGATGAATTAATCTACTCTCAAAAGCTTTAGAACTGCGATAGATAAAAAAAAGTATTTCAACATTATAATCTGTGTCTTTTGAACTGGACATACATTCAAGGTTCAAGGCTTTTATTGGTCATACGAACATAGCTACCGTGTAGTTATGTCGATGAAAATCTCAGATGCACAGGCTCCTCCAAATAAAACAGAAAAACAGAACAAATAGTGCAAGTAAATACAAAAACATGGTGAAATAGTGCAATAAGAGTCTATATACAAGTGATTGGAATATGATATTAGATAAATAATTTGTAAGTTGCAGCCAGATGAATGTTATGGATGTTCTTTCAAAAGCATACACATTGGGTTTACATCACCTATTTGGCTGGAGTAAAATACTATTTCAAAGAAAGAAATTAAACATGGAAAGACAGATATAACAAAAATATATTAAAATAAGTGTTATGATTTTCACAAATCCACAAATAAATCACTAAAATAGGTGATTTTTAAAAGAGTTTAAGGAGCAACATATCGTCACTCTTGTCCTCTGAGTGCTGATGATATTAAGCTGTTCTGTGGCACAGATGTTCACAGCAGAAGCACTCTTCATCCTATCGAACCCCTTCACATCGAAGGTCTCAGAGATCACCTTATTTTCCTTGAGTTAATCCAGGAAGGGTTCTGTATCGATCACTCTTTTTATCAGCAATCCACAAAATGCTGATGTGACACGGGAAAAAGGAAAAGAAAATTCACACTGAAAAGTAGAATTTCCAGTTATGTGTTAAATTCTTCATCAAGAAACTGAGAAAGTGATGAAGAGCAAGGTAGCAATAGTGCTTGAAGTCATCTGATATCCCTTATCAATCCAACGTCTTTCTCGTCTTACCTCGTTAATGCTCAGCGCTTTTATTTTGGTAGTCTCCTGAAATAAAAAGAGTCACAATGCTGGTTGTTTTTTATTCTTTACATTGAATTCACAACACATTGGATTATGCATATTAAGCTAAAGAGCGCAATGTGGCTGCAAATCAATTGCAAACAACTCTGACCTTTATGAATGGTACAGGTCCAGTGAGTCTCTTTCCCACTTTGAAGCCTGAGGGTGAAGTCGCTGTCGGCATTTCTGATCAACACCTCAAAGAAAATGCTTTCATATCTGAGCTCTCGGGCCTGTGGAAAAAAAGGGGGTTGAAGACATATTATTGCTGTCATTATTTTCTATTTTAAGGAATTCATACATTTTCACTTATGACCCTTTTTAAGCAGTGAAATTAAAAAGTGATTGAAACATACGCTGGGTTGAATGATTGCATCCGCCTGGTCTGTTGTGAGGCACAAATGTTCTCCCATTTGCATGGACTTGTCTGGACTTGGGTTTAGGATTAGTATTGATCCAGAAGACTTTGGCTTTTCTTCCACTTCCTGTAAAAAAAAAAAATATATATATATATATAAAAAAATCTTCAAATTAGGCAACATTTTTGAAGCGCAGTTACAATGCTGATTTCTCTATAGAGTGGTGCAGTGACGAGTCCTAAAACCCGTAAGTGAGTTAGCATTTTACCACTACCGGTTCCCTCGTCTCAGAACCAATGGGATTTCTCCATAGGATTTTGGAAAGTAGCTGGAAATAAGGTCTGTGGTTGACACAAATTTAAGAGACGGATCACGTTTTGTTCTACAACATCAAATACATCAGCAGTGACCCCGCTGGGGATTTCTGAAGAGTTTACGTGTCTGAAAAACGATGGTTGTTAACAAGTGGCTGAATAGGACTACAGAAGTTGTCGAGGCCGTTGTACGTCTTTACGCCGAACACGTAAACACTCCCGCTAAGTTTGTTTGCCCCTGTTCTGCTGGAAAGCAAGTACCTGCCTCCTGCAAACTGTTAAAACAAACGCTTCACTTGTACAATTTTGAATCTGTATTTTTTAATATGGATCTTAAGTTGGCGTGACGTTGAAGTCGTGCGACCCTGCTGTAGTTCGTTTATAGCATAACGTTAGCATTTTGCTTCTGGCGATTAGATTTATGATTAAAAAATTATAAAAGTAGGGTAGACATGTGGATATTATCCGACTGAACAAAACGTGCATTTATCAAACAGGTTCGTTTTCCACAGATCTTATTTTTTACAATATTCCAAAATCCTATGGAGAAATCCCATTGCTTTTTTGTCGAGGGAACCCATGCGCAGCTTACTTCCGGGTCGGACTACAAAAATACCTCATCACCGCACCACTCTATAGGTATGTTGTCTTCCCAAGTGAAATGTCTTTGTTTGATTTAACAAAATAGAAACCTGTTGTAGAGCAGAATCGCGCGGTACCACATACACATCCAACGTGAGGAACTCTTTGTTCGTCTTGTATATCAACACGTCGTAGTAAAATGGGATTCCCGCCATCTTTCGGATCATGACCCCCCTTGGAGGGAACGTTGGCTGGAGAAACGTGATGTGGGACGATGTCACTTTAGCTACTTTTTCCACAACAAAACAGCAGGGATCCACGTGAAGAACCGCAAACTGGCCAGAAAATGTAGAGTTTTGATCTACAAAGTACAAAATAAATTAGTGATGATGAAGTATATGCTGAATCAAACTGAATATAGTCCTTTCCCACGACATGAACACTCACCAATACAGACCCTGTGTGGCAGATGCACTTCTTCTATCTCCCCAGTTGTGACTGTGATGTCCATGAGGGGTCCTGCTGGCATGTAATCCTTGCAAACAGGACTCTTCATGTGTTCCTCCCATGAGAGGAACTTGTATTTGAAGCTGACTTCTTCCTTACACACCCAGCGCAGGCCAGACACACTGCATTCATAGTTGCCTGCATCAGACTGGAGGCTATTTTTAGGGAAAAACATTTACACCATTACTAGTTTAAAGGTCTCCTATTATACTGTTTTTCATCAATATATTATAGGTCTCAGATATATACAAAACATGTCTCTGAAGTGTTTGGCTCCAAACACCAAACAGATCATTGCAGCATCCCATAATCCCCTCTGTTTCAGCTCTGTTTCAAAAGTGCTGATTCTCTGTCTGTTACTTTAGATGAAAATAAGGAGCCACTCCCCACGCCCCTCTGAGAGATACAGTATTTGGTTAAAAAGAACACATTAGCCGCTTTCACACAAATGACTTAGCCGGTACTTGTCCCCGGTACTTAGTTCCCCCGAACTCTTTAGTCCCGGAACTATTTTAGTAAATCGCGTTCTCACCGAAATAACACCCTAAGGGAGGATTACGCAAATGAAGACGCTGACGTCACTTCTTCTTCTTCTGCTTTGGGTTTACTGGCAGGCCGCAAACAACTTCATGGCGTATACTGCCACCCGAAGTCCCCGGCCGGAAGTCCCCGGAGTTGGGGACTGGCTTCAGTAGAAGCTGCTGGGTCGCGTCTTCTGAGAAAATCGCCAGAAGCGCCAACACCTCCTCATCACTCCACCGCTCCCATGTTTTCTTTTGTGTTGCCATAAGTTAGTCTCTCTCCGTTGGTGCGCTGGGCTAATGCTAATAATGCTAATGCAAGCAAATAAAATGGCGGCTTCACAAAACTTTTCGGAGTTTTACGGGGCGTGGTTTGCAATTCGCCCAGTCAATCAGAAATTGTTAGTCTGGCCGACACACCCACGAACCATTTCCTCCCCAGGAAAGTACCACCTCTCTAGCAGGGACTATCTGGGGGTGAAAAGGTTCGCGCGAATTAGGGACTAGTTCCAGATCTTTTTGGTGAGAAACCAAATCTCCCCCCCCTATCGGCCTAGTTCTTGGTAAAAGTACTCCGGTGTGAAAGCGCCTAATGGTGCTCTAGGAGGAGATTCAGGTGATAAGGTGGTGGGGGGGGGGTACCTTGGTTGGTGATTGGCTAATGGTTACACAAGCCAAAACATCGTTATGAAATCATAAAGTGGCCAAAATCTGATCGGCTCATTTTCAGACAGGTTTTTATATAAATGGATCAGGACAAAAAGTGAGAGAATCTTTTTTCCTGAAACGTTCAGAATCTCTTTCCACAGAGGGGACACATGTTTATGTAAACAAGACATGAAAAAGGGGATCTTGCATAATAAGTGACCTTTAAAACATTGCTGTACTTCCTTAAAGGGACCTCCAAAAAACAACATATTTGTTTTATTAGCTGTACTACTATCAGTCCAGATTTGTTTAGGGTGGATTTGCCAAATGTTGGAGAGATCAGCTTTAGAAACATCTACCTTCTCTTGGATATAGTCAAATGTGATGGCACTCACCCACTTCTGCGTAATGATACGTGAGAGAGAAAATAGTTCCTAAGTGAAACTGCCTACAACAAGATATGTGGACTATCTTGAGTTACCAGTTGATTAATAGCAATACATGTAAGAAGAAAGTGTATTTATGATTTGAGGAAATAATCCTTTTCCATCATGTGGGGTCAGTGCATTGTAATGTATTACTGTACTGAAGAGGTAATCCTTACCTATAGGTTTGAACCTCATCCACTCTGTTGACTTCAGGTTTAAGTTTTGTCAAATCCCTGGCATCCTGTTTTTCAGAAGGGAACATATTTTATGAGCAGCCATGGTTGTTGGAAAAGCTATAAATTAATATAAAAAACAACAGAACAAAGAAAGAAAACGTACCATTTCATTGCAACAAGCTCCAAACTTCAACAACCCACAAGGCCATTGTTTGGAGGAATCCATCTCTGAGAGTAGCTCTGCCACACAGCACAATGCAATATGATTTAATTAGTGTTAATGACAATGACCTTTGTCACCAAAGAACACATGAAATATTAAGTGACCATGACTTTATTTGTATTAATTTATAATGATGTAGAATGTATATACAAGCATTGCCATTTGTCAAAGTTTCCCATGATATTCCAAACATCATTTTTTGTTTCATGTTCGAATTATGGGAATTATACCTGGAACTATATTTAAAATGGCCAGAAAGGTGTTCAGTTATGCTTGAATTATAGTATCTTACCTATCTTGTCTGCAGTTTCAGTCTGGATGGCAAAGGCTACAGGACCTTTGATGGTGAATCCAAGGTAGAAGGAAACCTTGCGTTTTCTCCAGAGGCTGTTTCGGAGGTTTGCATCCACCTCAATCTCTTTCCCATCAACAGTTGCAAAGAGTCTGTACTCTCGTATCTCCCCTTGAACTTTAAGAAGGCGTTCTTTGACCCATGGATCTTGGAAAATCTTCTCATTGCTCCAATCTTGCATTGTCTCCCAATCGCCCTGAAGAACCGACCCCTCTAGGACCTTTCTGTGAACTATCCTGTTCAGTTCTTGACCTTTTCCGATGAAAAACAGAGGGCGAAGGTACCTTGAGCGAAAGTGTTTCGCATATGCTTGTTTATACAGGTGTTGCATACGCTTAATCATTGCACTGAGGTCAAGGATGCATGTGTCTTCATTGTCTGTAGGCCAGTGCAAGAGGAGGGCTAACAGATGGGGCTCAGGTTTATCCGTGAGGATTGGGTACATTTCCTGTTTGAATGCAGTTAAATGTTTGCAATCAGACTCTGTTGCTCCCATATTTCTTAACATGATATGAGCGAAGATGTTGTTTACCATAGCTGTGACCGGATCTTTATGAAGACAGATTTCCTCCCACAATATAGTTATTTCTTCAAGGTCTGATTCAGTGCATTCTCTGTCAAGACATGAGAGAACTCCCGTAGTGGTGCCAGCCTGTTTGAGTTTAAGCTTCTGGATCAGATCAGCGCCTTTTTCTTGAACTGGATGGCTGGATGTGGAGTCTCCAACATACTTCCTGTAGCAAGCCGAGGTTTCTCTCGAAATGTATTCTGGATCGTCTTCCTTTATGTGAGGCTTGGAGTAAGTCAGATATCCATCCAAAAAAGCACATTTTTTCTCAACTGCATCTCTGAGTCTGTTTATGAGACCATTGAATCTTAGAAGTGAGTTATCTCCAAGAGATGGAAGGGCCGAGCCCAAAGACACCTTCTTCGTGAGAACTTCTCTCCAAGTTGGGTTCTGACTGACAAGTAGGTCATACACAAGATTGCAGACCTGCAGGAAACCAAACATCCCTCCGCTGTTAAAGAAACGTGAGACATGAAAATAGCCATTTTCTTTCACCTTTGTCCCAACTTCATCTTCAGCAAGTCTTTCTTCGTCTTCGAAAGCTCGAATGGCCTTTAAGGCAAGAGGCAAAATGCCTCCTGGATGGGCCGGTCGCCTCAGGTTCTTCAGACGGTTCTTATGGACTTGGCCAAGTGTATCAGCAACAACTGAGTTTTTGGGATCTCTTTGCTTTGCCTCCTTTGCCCACACTTCTGCCTGATCGTATTCTCTTAGTACTATGTAATGAAAACGAGCAAGTGCTTGTGGAAAAAACGGATTTCGATCAAACATATTTGTTGCCATCCTTAAAAGTGATACACACTGAGAGTCGTCCTCCTCTGTCTGAATATTTAGAATCAGTCTAGAAAATGAATCTTTCTCCTCTTTCATCTCTGTAGGATGTATTGGGTTCTCTTCTCTTCCCTTTTCTTTTTGTTTTGGTCTTCTTTTGGTTAGCATGTATTTGACAAAAGCAGCCAAAGATCGAGGGACTTTATCTCTGCACAAACTTGTCAAGAGGTTTTTCGCTGTGTCACTTCTGGTCACACCTGCTTCAGCCATCAATTCAGTACAACACTGTGCTATCAGAGGGTGGGCCATTCGGACTCTTTTTTCAGAACCATCTTGTTGGACTTTGATAATGAGATGGCGAAAGTTGTCCAGCCTGTCTTCCAGTGATATGTCTCTATGGCTGTAGTTTGCATGTTTGAACACATCCAGGCACTGAGACTCAAGGAGATAAGAGTCTGGTACATATGTGTTCAGCAGCGAAAGGAATGCAGCAAGCTGGGTTTTCTCTTGTATTCTAGTTTCTTTGATGGTTTTGAATACAGAGCACGCCTCCTGGATGTAAGCCTCAGCAAAATTGCTTTGCATTATGTTAAAGCCATGGAATCGTTTGCATTTATCACCGTACTGCTTGTTGAGCTCTGCCTTTTTGTCATTAAAATGATTCTTCTCTGAGTCAGAAAGCACTTCTTGAAGGAAGACATCATCACTCTTTAAATCTGCATCTTCTCTAATACAGCTGAGTAAAACCACCACAGGCATACGGGTGACTATCTTCTGATTAGCAATCGTCCTCATAATGCTTACTTGTAGATCTTCCAAAACTTGCACACCATTCACCAACAGCAGCACGGTCTTCTGGTCGCCTTGACTGCCTGCTGTGAAAAGGTGGACCACCTCCTCTGCAACCATTGAGATGTCCGAGGTTGAGCCTGTTAAAACAGCAGTCCTTAAAGTTTTCCTTAAGTCCCATAACACCTTCATGGCCAGTGTTGTCCCCCCACATCCTGGCTGGTGGAACAGTTTAACTGTCGATATTCCAGGGTGTTTTCTCAACTTGTGAATTTGCTTCACAAGTTTATCGTATCCATCTCGTTTAATGAAAGGAGTTCCGGTGCCATCTAACTCTGCCTGTTCACTGATGTGAAAGTTTAACCATTTGGGTGGGGCCCCTCTGTAAAAGTTTTCCTCCGTCTCCTCAAGTATTTCTGGATTGAAAGACTTTCCTTCAAACTGATTTGCATGGAGAACGTCCAACAGTGAGAGGGAGCGTGTGACAGTGGACAGGGGCGGTCCATTCGCCATCTTGGACTCTTAGTTTCCTGCAGCAACAGTATACACACAGATTGTAAATCACCTTAACCTTTTTATAAATATATATATATATATATATATATATATATATACATATATTTAAAACCATAAATACATACACACACATATAGGGATGGGTATCGTTAAGGTTTTAACGGTACTACTACTTTTATCGATACCGCTTATCGATCCGGTCCTTTAATGGTACTCTTATCGGTTCTTTTGAAAAAATGTAAAGGAAAATTAACTAAAATTGTGAACTAAATGAACATTGCTTTTTATTTAAATAAAATAAATAATATTTCACATCAAAAGAAACAACAATGTTTTTAATCATATTAAATAATGTGATGACAGAACTGTAAACAGAATTAACATTGCTTTTTATTTAAAATAAATGAATGATATTTCACATCAAAAGAAACAGCACCAGGGTTTTTTCATTGTAGCTGAAACGTTAACAAAATAAATAACTCAGTTACCTCTAATCATTAACCCATTTTTGTATAATTGTGTTAACTCCGTTTGTTGCCGCTAGCATATCATACCTGACGTGGAACTGTTACTCGTGGATGGGACTACAGAGCTACTCGAAAGACAGTCGTACCCGAAGTGGCGTTTTTATATGTACAAAAGTGGTGGGGCACGAACAATTTAGATGTGTATTTATAAGCTTCTGGTGCTTTTTTAAACACGTAAACAAATAGCTGTAGGCTATCCATGGTTCCGATAGAGATTACTGATTTTAATCGCTATACGCTGCTCCGTCTCGTCTCCTCTTCACACAACTACTATTTTCGCGGCACACGTACTTACAGCCAATTAGCTCTCTGAATTATGAGATTACGTTTGGTGGGGATGCCAGGCACACATTGAATAGAAAAATACTCTGAGCATGCGCAGTGTAGTTTTTACAGCACCCATTCACTTAGACAGTGAGAGAGAGGGCTACATCGGGGCTTGACCCACATCGCTCAAAACGGCTCAATAGGCACACTGTAGACACTAATTAGAAGAACACAGACTAAAACAGCAATGTACAGACGAATCAGATGATTAAACATGATCTTAAAATGTATTTTAAGATGTATTCCTTTGCATTTATTTGCATTTTTTTGGAATTATTATTTGAATTACTTTCTACTGACACTAGGTGGGGCTGTGCCCCACCTAGTGTCAGCAGAACCACACCTTGGAGGGCTTAGTTCTCTCCAGCATCTCTGCCGTGTGTGTGTGTGTGTGTGTGTGTGTGTGTGTGTGTGTTGCATGCATGCAGCAGCCGCGTGTGTGTAAACTGCCCCGCCCCCTCGCACACAGACGGGGGAGAGAGATCTCTCGTCTGGATTGGAAAGATCGAAAATACATCATAGACGCATTTTGTAGTGTTATTGCACAAGATAAACGGAGTTGGCGAAACTAAAACTGCAATATAATGTTTAAGTAGCAATAATACATGACATATATATATTTTTAAAGGTCTCCAGTAGCCTAGCGATAAAAAATACCGATAAAGTCGGAGCTTAACGGTACCACAGTCTTTAATAATTCAGCCCCGGGGCCCGTTTAATACCGGGGCTCGGTACCCATCCCTACAAAAATATAAAATAATTGTTTACCTTTCCCCATACGATCCAGATGTCTCTGAAGTGTGAACATACCGTGCCACCGGTGACTATGTACTTTAGTCTTATGTAATGGAAGTTAAGGTAACGACATGACACACCCACAGTGTGTGTGTGTGGATTGCAGCTGAGTTTGGGTTGCCTTTTCTCCACAAACGAAACCTAACAATGCAGTTTCCTTTTCTCCACAAAAGAAACCTAAAAATGCATCCCTTCACTTACAGATCATTCCTGTGACGATTTTAAACTGTCAAGATTTCACCAGAGCAGGATTAAATATTTGTTTTTGCAAAATGGAGCTAATGTTTAACTATGTTTTGTAAAGATTAATCTGTGTGATGTGAGAAGAGCTTTACAACGCTCTTTTAGTCCGACAACTTTTTGACAGGGTATTTATATCATTATTAAATATAATGAATTAATTTGAGGAGCTGGAACCATGTTATATGTAAGTTTTTACCTAAAACATGAAAAAATATGATCAAAATATTTGGCAAATTGCTTAACAAATAAAAAAGAGGAAAGACAAATCCCCATATCTAAGCACTGAACACTTTTATCATTATCATATTTTAATATTACACATTTTGGATAATCATACTCTTGTTTCAGTGGGGCTGAAATCTAAATGTCATGTCATAAAAAATAAATGTAGTGAAGTGAAAAAAAAACAATTAACCTCTCGAACGTCTTTGAAATAAAGCAACTTCACACGATATATTGGTTAGCAAATATATTTTAATATATAATATTTATATTCATTTTAGCACAATGACAAAATGGCATAATTTCAGTTCAGTCTCATTTAAATCATGACAAAAAGCCACACCTTTATATCTGTTTGAATAATACCTCATATCATAATTTGTTGCAGTCTTTTGCAAAATCACACCTTTAAGTACTTCTTGCCCCATCAGAGGAAAAACCTTAGCAGAAGTTTCTAACAGCATTGAGCCTATGGCATCCAACGGGATTATGTTATGAGCTGTATGTAAAAATGATGTAATGGCGCTCTTCACTGCATCGTTAAGAAGTGTCACATCCTCCAAACCCATTAGTTAGAACTGGATAAGTTCATTGTCTTAAACCAAATTCAAATGTGTCACATTGTCCAACAGCCGTAAATGTAGATTAATTATTTAAAAGCAATAAGTCTTGACTAACATGATGGACTGGATTGACGCACCTGTCACTTGCTACAGCGTTTGAGAAAGAAGCTCATCACAAAATAACAAGCAGAATATGAGAGAACACACACACACACACAGCGCAACTCAAGTATTAAACGCAGCAACAACCTTAAATCAAAGATAATGTCTTTCTATAGCTTGTTTTCAACGCTATCAATCTCCACTAACACAACCAAACTGTCAAAAGTAAAGTTTGGAGCTGAAAAATAAGAGACCATTTAAAAAGCTGCAGGTGCAATCTCTTCTACTTGAAGGTACTTTTTTAAAAATCACAGATAAATCCTTCCTAAAAGGTATTGAGATAATGTGAAACAACAAACTATTAGACTTTTTAATCCTGTCTGATGTTAAACCACAGTAAAGGTATAATTAATTAAACCTCCAGTAACAAAGTTCAGATTACATCTAGAAATAGCCTCCATAGTCCACGTATGCACACACTTCAGAACATCCCAGCCACAAGCGTTAATGTGAGTCTGAAATTAAGATTGTTCACTACAAACATTATGAGACATTATTTAAAGTCAAGCATGTCATGATCTCAAGTCCACGCATCCCAGCAGCTTGCAACTGAATCAAGTTGGCACTTTTACCACAATGTGAACACTTTCCTTTTTTGTGAATGAAATGTAAACTTTATTCGTTAAGATGTGCAGCTCTAGAGAAATGAAAGTAGGTGTTTTAAAGAGCGTGTGCGAGACATAATGTGAGTCACGCGCTTCCCGTGAAGGTTATAAAGGAAATCATAAAAACATTGCTGCACAACTTTAAACGACATTCATCATTCCAAACTACTCTCTCTCAAACAACTCTACCCAGCACTGATACTCATGTAGTTGCTTCTTCACTTTATAACTTCAAACATGCGTCCATTAAACATTCAATGACACCCACTTGAATAAAAATAGCAAATGAAACTATGGAGCCTCATGTGTTCAATGTTGAACAGAAACAGAGTACACTATGAAACAAAATAGCATGAAAACATTGTGTAAAATATATAAAGAAATATACGTTTTTTCTTCTAAAAGCCCCAACCTCATTAGGCCATTAATAGATGTTACTTAACCATTCTTACATTTGAACAAATGTTAATTTGATTTCATTAATATATTTACTCCACAATGCTTTTTAAGCCCGTCGTTTTAAGCTAGCAAGCTCAACAAATGCTTCCAACTTTAAATAGTTAGCTTGTGTTAGCTTGAGCAAAAACAACACAGTAGTCATTCTGATTCAACAAACTTTAACAAAGCGACAATAACCAACCTTTTATTTGTTTAGCTCAACAAGCATAGACATGCTAACTAGTTGCTAACTAGCTAGGATAGTTTGTTAGCAGTATTAGCTTGTAGCTAAAGCGACCGCAGACTGTTTATGCTCATCTAGTTAGTAGTGTGCAGTCTACCAAATATATCTAAAAGGTTCGTTTCAGTGTCTGCTGTTTTTTTTACAGCTTGTTAATTGTTAGTTGAATCAGAATTACTTTGACGTAGTTTTTGCACGATCAGGAGTAAACTGGCTAAATGTGATAGCTGTGGTTGAGCTAGTTTGCACAGAAGTTGCTAAATTGATCATTCTACATATTGTATCCATGTGACAATTCATGTTATAATTGGGGCTCCATACTAAACTTAAGTGACTGCTTATTTGTCAGATAAGGGTTGTCACTGTTTTCTTTGTATACTCACTGGGTAATTCTTGTGAGTACAATACTTTCAAGAAATCTGGTAATGACAACCATACTCTAAGCAGTCACCATTTCTTAACCTTTTCTTTAACCACCTGGTCAACATTTAAAGACAGTAACCTACTTATATTTCCCGCTCTTGGTGCAATGTGCAAGTGACAACAGATCTTGTACGAACAAAATGGCCGATTATGACTTCGTGACTGCTTTTATATTTTGTCATGATTTGGAAACTCTCTGAATAAAATCATTTTACAAGCAGTGACCACAACACATCTGATCAAATACAACACGGTAAAACATAATGTGTTACATAGCAGTAAATACAATGAAATGAATGTCAATTTCTTTTTTTTCTTTTTTTAAATCATCACCCAAAGCCGAAACAGCAAAACATGAATGAGCAGAATAACATGAATTATAAAAGTGTTGATGCATGGTCTGCTTAACGTTAGATAAGCAACATGTGTTTCTCCCCTTGATTTGTCTCCAGTTAGTTAAACTAAATCAGGATACCTAAAACAACAATATATAGGCATTAAATAAATTAATCAAGTTCAAAACAAACACAGTGATATATTCAAAATACATATTTACAACCTAATAAAATGAAAAAACGAACCCTCGTCTTTTAGGGTAAATGATGTTGGAATGAATTTTAATTGACGGTTAGCTGAATACCTTCAAAGCAATATTTACCTCTTGATTTCCTACATCTATGTATTGGCTATTATCAGGTATTCACCATTAATACATTTATTTTAGTATGTTTATACTTTTGCAGCATTTACTAAGTTGATATGTACTTGGTACTTAATCCAAATTTGACATCATCTGTGACTGATATGTTTATATAGTATGTGCCGATTGGCTACGTAAGAAAATTGTGAGCATTGCCAAACATGTAATGAAGTCAGAGGGGCTGTGCCATAATGACATCAATACTGGTTGACTTTTGAGGAGTAGGAAACAGGAAGTGGATGTTGAAAACATAAAAAATGGGGGAGGGTGCGGCACAGCCACGTTTCTATGCTCATTACACTTCGGTTTTATTAATCCAGTGACTACACCTCTCACCAGAAGCCTCTAGAGAGCATCACGCAGTTTTTTTCTTCTTTTTCTGATGTGTACAGATATCGCATGGACACACTACTGACAAACTACCACTAAATTATTAACATGAATCCGTTGCCTACTGAAATTATGAGAGAGAACAAAAAAAGTTAAAGTCACTTGGTCACATACATCGAAATTCACAAGTTGCTATTCAAAAAGCACTTCAAATAAAAAAGAAAATAATAAAGTAAAAGAAAATCACCCAAATCCAACCCTGCTAAGATTTTGTACACTACTGGAAACACGTGCTAAGATCTGGAAAGAAAAACCTGCCTTGTGGTTTGTAAAGTCACCAAAGCGGAGTGGCAATTTAACATTTACTGCCAATAATCACATCCATTAAAGCTGGAAAAGACCATTACCCACAGGTCATAGCAGTAAGTACAACTGCCTCCCTTTGTCTCCGTGAAATGCAGCGATCCCACTTTGTGTTCACTGGGATCGAGCTAAAGGGAAGGAGCAACCGCTTCACTTCGGGTCAGGTCGAGCGTGGGCTAGTCCGGACGCTGAAGGGAAAAATCCACCAGAAATACTCAAAACACGGTCATAAATCTGTGTAAATCAGTGCATATACCGGGGTATAATTAATTGTTGACTACAAGTTGTAGTTGGTTTCAAATGGTGACGCTTGGCCAATTAATTTCTCCCTCTCTGTGCAAAACTACAAAAACACAGTTTGAAGAAGCTTGTTCTCTTTGATAAGTAATAAAGAAAAATATACTTGAAATACAACTAAAGTATTTCTAAACTCAGATGTGGCTTTGAATGTTTGTACCAAATTTCATGGCAGTCCATCCATCCATTTGTTTTACATCTTATCACTAAATTGGTGGACCAACACTGCATTATGGGCCCGGTTCAATTGAACGTACAGCATACAGTGTTTGAGTATTTAAGTGTGGACCGTCCCTTTAACAGTACAATAAAAGGCTTAATCTGGCCTAGATTAACTGTAAACTATTAAACCAGCAGCTGCAAGCATTAGAGGACTTTTGAATGTTACTGTATGACTTTGCTTGCACAAGTGTTTCCTCCCAGTTTTTAACACTTTCCTGAACTGCACACTTTCCGTCATGCAGTTTCAACAACTTCTTATCTGGATTACGTGATCTGTTGAGAGGATACATTACAGTGCAGATGTTTCCCTACAGACGAAAATGCATAGGATAGAAATCAGTCCAACACTACAGTATACGGCGAGCAATACAAAAGAAGAAGAAAATAACGGATCACGTGAACTGTGATCGAAATAAAAGTCGTGGTCATTGGCACTGGGGTTGGAGTGGAGCGGTGAGGAGAAGGAAGGAGGGCCGGGAGAAATTACTAGTCAAACACTGATAGATTAAACGTTATCTGTTTTGTTTTTTTATCCTACAGCTTTGATAGCAATAAAAACGGGGGCAGAAACAGACCCAAAGACATTCTGTACACACTGAAGTCCTTAGCTAATTTCAGAATAAAAGTGCTCTCTTTAAAAGTCAGAGCTGTTTTTTGAATAACTTGACGTGTGTGCCCACCATCCTTACACACACAATCTCTCACACACACACAATCTCTCACAGTTGTGTAACATTTCGGGGTGAGCACAAAGTCCGCTAAGGCTTCAACGCGGGGAGAAAAAGAGACACAGTGTTCGAGAGAGCAGTTGTTATAGTGACGTTTCAACAGTCTTGCTAGCTATTGTGTTGGTGCGTGGCGGGTTATGAGTCGTCACAATCTGCTTTATGTACAGTTTATTAAAGTGTATCACATGCCATGTTTGCTTGCTGTCATTTCCTCCCTTCGTTCACCTTGATCCGCCCTTGTTTTTTTTACTTCTAGAGATCTAACTTCTCCTACAGTGAAATCTGTGCAACGAATGAAATGGCAACAAAGGGGGGAAATAAAATGTGCCACGCAACACAACGTTTACACAGCAAATATAATATGATCTCTCAAAATATACTTTTGTATTCTCTAAAGTAGAAGTGCTTGCTAATGTTTTTCATCTCAATTTGTCAAGGAGAGACGCTAAGTAGTTTCAGATTAGACAAAATGAAGGTGAGTGAAACTGACAGTGGAAATTTGAGTGTCTTCTATGAAACACACACTGCAGGGTCAATATATTATTTCTGCTATATTTCCTCTGATATATTATTTGTATATATACAGCTCATAAACAGACCTTCATGCTAACTGTTTCCCCTTTGATGAAAAGAGAATTTATTGTTGAAATAATTGCTTTCTCTATATTTTTCTAAATAACTCTTGCTCTGATTATAAGCTAAAGGCAAATATTGGCTTTTCTATGCAAATCAACTTTAAATATCCTCTAAAATATAAGAATTGTTTCTGCTTTTGAAACACGATATAATAATCTATGTAAGAGTAAAGGGAGTGCATAAAGAACTGTCATTTAAGTTTTATATTATGAATACAGTGAAAGCATGTCAATGTGGCCAAAGGAGGTCAACATATGTAATTTTTTATTGTAATTAACTATATGGGCTTTAAAGGAATAGTTCCACATTTGGGCAACCTTTGATTTGCCCTTATGGCAAGTTAGATGAAAGCTCCATACCAATCATGTGTGAATGTGGAATTTACATTATTACTCAAGTCTCAAAAAAAGAGAATAATAGTCTTTTCGAAAATATTGAATTAACCCTTTCACATTAAAAACACCCCGAAATATCAACGCAGCTAAACACAAAAAACCCTTTAGAGATGAGCAGTCATAGATGTGAGATTAAGGTGCTTTTTTTCTACTAAGTATTAACTTAAGCCGCAGTTTTATCTCTAAAATCCTTTTGATTTTGTAGATTTACATGTTTCAGTTCTCCAGAAGTTGTTTTATGTCCGTCATTTGTACCATTTTCTCCATTCTGCATATTTAAAATTGAATTAAAAGAGCACTGCTGGATTATGTTAGTCGTAGTTATGTATCGCTGTATATAAAATATGAACAAAGCTTATTTGTTTGTATGGTGAGCCTCTTTGAAGGCAGGGTTTGTAGTTTTTGGGTGGATGTCTAAACTATAATGACCTGGAGTCACACACACACACACACACACACACACACACACACACACACACACACACACACACACACACACACACACACACACACACACACACACACACACACACACACACACAGCATCACAGATTGAACAGTGTGTACAGATACACTCATTCTGAACTGACCCACTCAGTGTTTGAATGGAGGCTCGACTTTGTCACTCTCTCTCCTCTCACACACACACACACACACACACACACACACACACACACACACACACACACACACACACACACACACACACACACACACACACACCACACACACACACACACACACACACACACACACACACACACACACAAACACACACACACACACAGTCGGCCCAGTCTCCAGATTTCTTCTTCTTCTAATGTCTCTTTTTCCGCAGCTTCCCGTCAGCTCGGGAGGAGGCGGCCTCACTACGATCTGATTGGTTGCATGGTCGGTGGTGGTTGTGTGTCATGTGTTAGTACAAGGAGGGGGCGTGGCTGGATGTGTGTGTGTGTGTGTGTGTGTGTGAGGGGGGGCGATGTGGGGCGAGCGATGTGGGGTTTGGTCAGATTCGGTTGGTCGGTTGATTGGAGTGCCAGAAGTGAAGAAATCAAGGTGCAAAGATCGGGGCTGAGGGGCGGGGCCTCACACTTTTTTAGGGGGAGGGGCCAACTTGATGATCTCATCTTCAGAGGGCTGGCGGATGATGTCTTTTTGGGGAAGGGGTTGGAAAAAGAGGGTAGAGAAAGAGAAAGAGAAATCATAAGAAACATTTTCTCCAAACACAGAAATGTATAGAAAAAAACAAGTAGGAAGAGTCATTACATCATATTCAGTATCACAAGCAGAGCTGGACAATAAACGGCTGCTTTATGTACAAAGTGAACCCAAATCATAAAACAAAGAAAGTAGTGTAAATGTTAACTTTTGTAATAGTTATACTAACTTGGATATTATGAGATCCTTTGACATGTTTTTAGTTTTTGAGTTTTCTAGTCGCTTTACAAAACAATTCACAAAACAAACAAATCTGAAATTAAGTAAAATAAAAACATGACAAAGAAAAATACTGAACATTAAGTGAGCATTACTTAGAAGTATTCATTTAATTATACTTATTTCTATTGTTTAGAAGTGTATGTGTGTGTCATTTCATGCAGTCATAAGAAGCACTTTTCTTATCAGACTTTTTCTACTTAATATATAATGTAATATTTCAATATATAAAGTACAAAAAAGATAGTGCTCTCTAGAGATAGAAAGGTAAAAGACAATGACAGGACAAAGACAAAGGAGATGAATAAAGCAATAAATACGTATATGACATAATAACAAAAATATAACATTTTTGTAAAATATCTGTGTAGAAATAACCAAAATCACAGAGTATTTTTTTTAAAGAGGAACTCAAGTTATTTCAGTGCATGTGTCATAAAAGTGATGTTTTGAGAGAAGAACTGAGACAAACAGACATTTCATTTCTTTTTATAGCAGAGTTTTGATGTTTTTAATTTAGCCATTGCACCTGTGTTTTATGTCGTTTTAACTCAAACAGGCGTGAAGCTTAATTTCCCCGTGAGCTGAACTGAGCTACAGAGAAGTGTAGAAAATACACCTAATAATGGCAGCAGAAAGCCGGTTTAGAGAAGCAAAACCTAACATTTTAGAGCAACCGGACCCTCTTCTTTGGTTGTGATGAACCACGGCCAGAATGTAATTAAAAAAACTAAGAGTCAATTCTTCAACAGTAAGTGTCCTAAACTTAGTCTGATATTCTCAAAAACAGAGACATAAGTCTAACGCTACAGCTATGTTTTGTTCGAGATTACGCTTGTGTGTTTGTGTGTGTGTGTGTGTGTGTGTGTGTGTGTGTGTGTGTGTTACCTTTGTATTTCTTGGCTGAGGGGATGCGTGTGAGCTTGGTGTCGATCTCGTCGTCCTCGGAGATCTTCAGCACGGTGGTGCGGTACTCGATCACCCGCGTCAGCAGGTCCGGTCGCCGCGAGATCTCGAAGATGTGCTCGAGGTACGACAGGTTATCTGCACGGGAAAACATTTGTTACTTGTTTAAATCAAAAATGTTATAGAAAGACAACAACTGTTTGTAGTTAAAGGTCACCTATTATGCAAAATCCACTTGTTCATGTCTCTTCTACATCAACATGTGTCCCCTCTGTGTAAAGAGACTCTGAAAGTTTCAGGAACAAAGATTCTCTCTCTTTTTGTCCTGATCCATTTCTATAAAAACCTGTCTGAAAATCAGCTGATCAGATTTTGGCCACTTTATGATGTCATAAAGAGGGGCGTGGAAAATAAGAGGAGGTTTATCATCTGATTGATGATTCGATACGCAGGATCAGGTCTCTGAGTGTCTCACCTTGGGCCAGCTTGTCGTTTTTCTCCAGGTAGCTGAACCACTCCTTGGAGGAGGTGATGTTGTTGCTCTGGTCCTCGGGGATGTCCTCCTTGCAGGCGGACTTGAGCTGCTCCAAGTCCTCGTTGGTGATGTTTTCAGACAGGTCGCTGAGGAGAGAGCTGTACTCCGCCATGGTCTGCTCCACACAAAAGAGAGGGGAAACGTTAAAGCTTCAATAATGAAAAAGTAAACACAACAACAGAAAAAAACAGTGATTGAAAATATCCCTGTGTGGAAACAGCCCACCTACTTCCCAGACTCCAGAATGGAAAGTTAAGAAATGTTAGCCAATGATAAAAACATACTGTAGGGGACGGATGGAAAGTACAGAGACCGAGAACATATTATATCAAACATGTCAATCGTCTGTATTTTGTAACTGAAAGCAGGGATTGACTGAAAATACAGGACAAAAAAGGTCATACAAAGGACGTCCAAAAGGGGGACTGGTCTCTTCACTACAGAGAACATACACAGTTATTCTGACTCAATCACACACACACACACATCGTCCCGCTACTTGAAATATTCACTATAGCACCAAATGTGGATTAATCACAGCTAAATAAAATAAACTTCTTTTAAAAGTAACCAAACTATATAAATGTGGGCTGGTTTTTTTACATATTTAGTGGCAGATGAAGGCCTTTTCATGGGATATGTTGAAAATATGAAAAATATAGAATACCAACAGCCTCATCTATTCAAACTCTGCTTAAACTACATTTTTAAAGCTAGTAAAGTATGCATTTATCAAAAATATCACGAGTGGAGAGGATGTAAAGCGCTAGCTGTAAGTAGATTTTCTTCAAACTCTAATGCACATTGCAGTGGCTCTCTATCTCCCTCTAGTGGACACATGGAAGAACTACATGCCTGTGCTACTGTATATTAAACAGGTGTTTGTCAAATCTGTCTGATTCTTTGTGTCTGAAGTCCTCCTGCAAGAGTTTCTGCTTCATTAATGTCCATGCTAATGATTTACAGAACAATAGGCTCAGACAGGTGGTTCCCTATTTAGCCATCCTACTCGGACAGAAATAGATCACAGACTGCTCAGCATGCAGCGAAGATACTTGAGTACGTGGCTTGATTTCAGATTTAGACCTAACAGAGGAACAGTGGTTAAAGGATTCAGAACATAAGCATGCAGTGGGTACAAATCAGGCGAGTGTAAAGCAATGGGTGTTCTTGCTCTGTGTGTGTTTGGGTGTGTGGGAGTGCGTTTGTTGGCATGTGAGGAGTTTAGAAACAGGCAGAAACCGGTTAGAAAACGATAAAACAGACGTGATTCGGGCGTGTTGTGAGGCTCCTTTCAGCCGTTTAGACGAAGCAAAGAAAACAGATCCAGATGCCATCTCAGGATTGCATCTCATATCTCGGGTATTAACAGATTTGGGTCAAGCTACTCATATGCATATTCATATACAGATACTGTACAGCAAGTACCTTTATGTTCCTGCAGATATCACAAAGTACATAATAATCTATTATGGGTGCATGAGGTAAACCTTACTAATCAGTCAGTTTGGGCTCTGGGAACTTGTTATGAAGAATATTTTCCCTGACATTTGATAGAACATGCGATTTAGCACTGCCATTAATCATTATTTTATTATCAAATCATTTGCTGATTATGTAACTTTAAAATGTAATCATTATTTTATTATCAAATCATTTGCTGATTATGTAACTTTAAAATGTAATCATTATTTTATTATCAAATTATTTGCTGATTATGTCACTTTAAAATGTGTCAACCGTCAAGAATTGTGTAAAAAATGTCTCCACACATGGTTTTGAAATGACTTATTTGGGTAGTCCTACACGATTGTACTTTGTACATGATAGGCTAAGGGGCTCTAAGCAGTCGACCAATCACAACAGAGCTGGCCAGCTAACCAATCAGAGCAGCCTGGGTTCAGACGGGGGTGAAAAGAGGTACTGCAGCACAGGCAGTATGAGAAAAATAAAGACATGTCCGAGTAGAGACACTAAATACTGATATGAACCTGAAACTGAGAATAATATGGCCCCTTTAAGGATAAACGTTTTCTAGAAAAAGGCGGAGGCATAGTGGGATGACATTATGCTACAGTTGGAAAAAAACAAAAATACTTCCAACTGTTTTAGCCTCACAGCCAATCGAATGGCTGCCTCAGGATTTCCAAAAGCTCGGTCTCCCAACATCCTGCTGAGATAGTTCCCCAGGCAGCGGTTTAGCTATGTGCAAATGATTAAGGTCACTTAAAAACAGCTGCATTTAAGGGATCCATTCTACTTTGTGTAGCATTACAAGTTGCATCCTCCCTTTCCTCAACATAAGCTTCCCACAAACATTATGCATCTCTTTCTGTGTCACACACCAACCCCCCGCCCGTTCCTGGCATCTTCGCAGCTGGCGTGAAGGCTGCCGCTCAATGCAATGCATTATGGGCAATGGCACGAAGCTCTGATCCCCTCGCTCTCCTCGCAGATAAACACGGCGTGCAGAAAGCCCAGAAGAGGCTCTGCGATGAGAGCTGTGACCTATATAACACGGGCTGCTGTTACATGTAGCCGCCATCAGAGGGCGCCCCCTAACTGTGCACCAGATACTACAGATTAAGCATTTTATGATGCAACAATGCTATCAACGTTAGCATGCTCACAGAGACAAATAGATAGGAATTGATGGGAAAAAAGGCAAATTCAATTAAACTGACAAGAAATCAACAATTCCAGCTTACTGACTGAAAGAGTAGCTTTACATGTACTGACAAAGGAGTCTTCAAGACAGTATGCATATTATGGGATGCTGCAGTCCCAAAGCGTCCTTGGATCTCTTGAAAGGCGCTATAAAAATTTAAATTATTATTATTATTATTATTATTTTGGGTCATGATTTGTTTGTCTGTTCTCTAATGGCTAATTGGTGGCATTTTGTTTGGTCTGTCTGAGGCACAATCTCAGCCTCAGGGTGAAGGCACGAAGATGACAGAGCGCTTTTACAGAGGATGAGGCGCATGAGGCGAATGAGTGTGTGTGTGTGTGTGTGTGTGTGTGTGAATGTGTGTGTGTGTGTGTGTGGCTCCTGGCTTGAAATGCAAGTATGTGTGTGTGCGCATGTTTGCATGAACTCAAATGAATGTGTGTTTGAACGCTTCCACTCACAGCTAGTGAATTGTGTGTGTGACGGAGAGAATACGTGTGTGTGTGTGTGTGTGTGTGTGTGTCGCCCCTCTCGACCCAGGTCGCCCTGCCTGCTCTCTGTTTTGCACCACAATGGACTGGCACTGCTTTTGTGTACTTTTAGAGGAGAAGAGTGAACAAAAGACAACAATGGA
The DNA here is from genome assembly GCA_031216635.1 of Dissostichus eleginoides. Lineage (NCBI taxonomy): Eukaryota > Metazoa > Chordata > Actinopteri > Perciformes > Nototheniidae > Dissostichus > Dissostichus eleginoides. The sequence goes on from CM062286.1 coordinate 7,459,244, forward strand.
TAGAGTGGCTACATTTAGTGTTCCTCTCTCTTTCCCACCACCTCGCTCACATCCCTCCCCCCTGCCTCCCACCTTTAACTCTTACCCAACCAACAAATAAAGATGTTTCTATCAAAAACTGTCAGTAATGGCCATGCTTCAAATAAAAAAATGTTACTACAGCTTTGAAAGCCCACAAAGTACATTTTTAAAAGAAAAATGTGACAAAACTTGCCAAAAATAATTAGTTTTTCCCTATTGTCTGATAGCCACTTACCCAAAGGATTAATACATTTTACATAATAATGTCATAATTCTGTTTAGATGTTTTCTTATGAATAAAGATCCTATCGTTTTGGCCTAAATGGGCTTCTGTACAGATTATCTCACTCATGGGTTTCTTCTCCTGTTATAAGGTGTAAGTAAAAGGTTCATTACTTAATATTGCTTTGTCGCTAATATTCTGCAAACAAAGCAATATTTAGTTACAAGAAACATTGTCATTATTATAACTGTATACATGTTGTTGTCATAAATCGGATTCATATGCAATACAGGTGTCCTGGATGACATGTTGCTTTGTTCTGCTGTTATTTTAAAGGAGAAAAGAGTATAACATGTGAATGGGAGGTGAATGATTCCTCTTACAAAGACAACAATTATATATACAAATAAATGAAAGCACCTTTATTGCGTGATTATCTATCATAGTGGTCATAGAGAAATTGTACTTCCCTTTCTCTGCAACCATGAATCAGCATTTATGTAAAAAAATGACAAAAAAAAGGCGAAACTGAAAGAAATATTTGCTTCTTTCAGTTCCTGTGCGACATTGCAGTCATCATGCACACCAAGTAAAAAGAGTTTGTGAAATCCCCTCAAACTAACACCCCCCCCACGCTTCGGACGAGCCTGACACTGCGTCCATGCATAGAGACCCACTGTGCTTCACATTCTCATGAACACAGACGTGCTTTTGTCTGCTCGTTCCTCTGTGTGTGTGTGTGTGTGTGTGTGTGTGTATGTGTGTGTGTGTGTGTAAATAGAGAGAGTTGGCACTAAATGTATGATTCAAAAGTGAATATCCGCTATACATCAAATTGTTCAATAAGTCTGAGCAATACAAATACATGTTAAAGAATGTTTTTGGGATGAAACCAATGGAATCAAATATAGCAGTAAGAAAATACCCTCCAATATAGATGTATAACTATTCTTATTGTATGTTCCCGTCAGCAAAAACACGTCAGTTTGCTATCCTGGCTCCAAAATGGTGGAATGAGCTCCCCATTGACATCAGGACAGCAGATAGCTTAAACATCTTCCGGCGCAGACTAAAAACTCATCTCTTTCGACTCCACTTCCAGCGATAGAATTACTAACAAAGAATTGCTAACAAAGCACTTATATACTAACAAAGGACTGGCTTATCTAAAGCCAGTTGAGTAGCACTTGAAATATTTTGGCTCTATGAAACCTGATGTACTTATATGATTCTGTTTTCTTCAAGTTTGTATCTTCTTGGTCGAATGCACTTATTGTAAGTCGCTTTGGATAAAAGCGTCAGCTAAATGTAATGTAATGTAATGTGGGTTTGGTTAAATATGGAAGTTCATTTGTGACGAAACTTCTGAATAAGCAGTAAATGATTTCAAGCTGTGATTAATCTGCAAAATAAATACTTTTACACTTTTAAGGAGAAAGTGTTCGTGCTCAGTTTGAAATCTTCTCACAGTTTTCTCTGGCAGTTTATCAGAGCTCATGAACAACATTGGCAGCCGGGCATCAAGAGAGCTACTTTTCTTTTATAATTCCTTGCTAAATGTGAGATTAGGAGGTTGATATCACTCCCATATTGGTCTTTTAAATATGAAGCTACAGCCAGCAGCTAGGCTAGCTTAGCATAAAGACTGTACACGGGTGGAAACAGCTAGCCACGCTCTTTCCTTAGAAAGCTAAAAAAACAAGAAAAAAAGTCACCAATTTACCTAAATTCCCAGTCTTTATGCTAAGCTAAGCTAAACATACTTAAAAAAAAGAAGCTTGGATTACTTTAGCACTTCAGTAGTTTTGTCGTTGATGAACTCCATAGCCCTCATGGCGTGAATGGATGCCAATCAGTCTTCTTCCTCTCCGTGACTAAACCGTTAACCCCCTCAACCACATCCTCCATAGTGAGCTATACATTGTGAAATGGAGCCATTATCCATCCAGACGAGACCCACTGTTCTCCCTTCATCACTCTTTTTCTCTCCCTTTGCATCCCTTTTCTTGTCTCTTTCCCTGTTCGATCCTCACCCTAATGCCTGTCTTTCATACATAGCATGCAGGCTCATTTCGAGAAGACACAGCAGCAGTTTGATCAATATGTTGCATCGAGCTCATGAATGCAGTCCTGAGGCAGTGTCAGTGTGAAGCAATAAAGATAATGTCGAGAACCAATGAGAAAGACCTCGGTCTGAACGCTGTGAGGAAATCTTAGAAAGCACTTTATTTTCCATTTATCAACTTCATAACACTTTCACCATCGCTGCTCCATTGTCTCCTGCTTAGATAATCAACCTGCTGACAGCTCTTTTGTGAGCACACACACACGGAGAGACACACACACACACACACACACACACACACACACACACACACACACACACACACACACACACACACACACACACACACACACCACACACACACACACACACAGAAACACACAAACACACCCAGACATCAGCACAACCAAAACTCCTTTCACCCTCCACACCAATGACGTTGCCATGGATACCAGGCCTAGCTTTGCCTTTAGGCCTGGAGACTGTTACCTAGCGACAGGGCAGAGACCATCCTCCCCTCCTCACAGAATAAAAGACCTCATTAGGTTGATTGACAAACTCCAAAAAAGCTCACACTCGTTTAAAAGTGTGAAATTCGAGGGATATTCTGGGATTATAATCAATTTGCATCCAAAGAAACACTGCATGTTGTTACAAACAACACCCGTTTTGGTTCATAATAACCACGGTGGTGATAAAACATTCAATAAAGGTGTCAGGAAATCACTGTCCACACATATGTGAGTGAGCACAGGAAGACAATATGAGACGTCGTGACACTCTGCTCCATTTACATGCTTACGCAACTCTCTCTTTTTATCAAAGCCGTGCATAAACACCAAAAACTCACACACACAAACACACACACACACGTACACACACACAGCGCTGGCCAACTGTGCTGGACTTCAGCATGGAGACAAGCCTTTAGATTTCACCATGGCAACCAAAGCACTGGGATAGCAGCTCAAATCTCTCCGACTGAGATCTGAAAAGAGGAATAGACTCTGTTGTAATGTTTTCATTACAATGTTTCCAGAACCCGTGTGTCTTTGCCAGCTTTTGCTCCTTCCCTCCTTCCCCTCATGTATTGTCCTCTTGTTTTTGTTGTTGTTGTTAGTTCTAGTACGTTCTGGCACTTGAATTGATATATTACTTTGTGTGTATGCTGAACAATAATGCTTAGTTGAATACTCGATTCTGATTGGTCAATTCGGACATTTAAGAGGTTGTTGATACTTGCTAACAGGCCGCTGCTAAGGAGGAACAAGGGACTATATTCAATCATATCAATCCACAGAAAAAAGTGGTCAATAACACGTAATCTGTGGACAACAGACACTAGTCTTCTCCATCAGAAAACATAATGAAATACATTTTGAATATTCATTTTTATATTTCGGCCCACGCTGCACATTATCACTTACTTACTGACCCCGTCGTTGACATTTGATTTTGCCAGAAATATGCATTTTGATTTGAGCTGTTGATATAGGTAGTTTTGGATAGAGATGCCCAAAAGGTAATATTGCCTAGTTGTTTCAACATTGATAAACTACTTAACAATCTTTAAACTATCAGTGCATGCATATTGTATTCTATATTTTCCATTAACTGGACTGCTTCCTTTCCATTAGCGAAGTTGCTCTTCATTGGCTGATATCACTGTTTTACTGTTATTCCTTTTAAAGATTGATGTTGTACACCCTTATGTTTTGTGATGAAACTACAGTTGATTGATTTTACATGTGGTAAATGATTAAATACTGCACAACTTCCCTACCTTGTCATACTCTCTTCTACTTCCCGCTCCCCTGTGTTGCTTCTTGTTTTACTCGTCGAGTACAAGCAGTTAGTCACGATCCCCCTCATTAAATCTCTTATTAAATAAACCCTGACATTTCACAGCCTCCTATGCTCTCCTTCTCTCTCTCAGTGTTTTTTTTTTCTCTTTAACTCAAATGAACTGAGAGTGTAGGAGTCCCTCCATCCGTTTGACTGTCCATGTACGGCATTTCCATTCTTAAAATACATAAAAAAATGAAAAATGACCTCGTTAAACTTTCTCTAATTCCTGCGACGCGTTTGCAAGTTTTACGGATGTTACCGTCTCCATTTTTCTTTTGGCTTTCCCTCTTTGAATCTATATGTCTCGCTCTCAGTGCCATTAACCATCTTCCTCTCGCTCAGAATGTATCTTCAGTCCTGCCGGAGCAGCAGGGGGTGAGGATTAGAGAGTGGGAGGCAGAAGAGCTCACAGCTGTGGTTCGGAGCGTTTGTCCGCCTCCAAAATCTACCTCTCAGGTCAGAAGTCTATATCGTTTTGCATTTTTGAAACCTGAAACTAATTGTCTTATCAAATTCACTCATTCTGATTCTCAATGTGAGAAAATATTCAGAAAAGCCCTTGAAAAGATCGAACGGTACATATATAATATCCATGAATGCTTGGATTTACCTTACGTTAATAAATGCATTAAGAGTCCTTTTAAGGCAGCATGCATTACACTGTACTTGTTATCTTCATAATACCTGAGTGCTGGTATCTGTGGGTGCCATTTTGTTGGCAGAGCATTGGTACAATTCTTATATATTGGCTCTTATATACAGTTAAATCCACAGCGGAAGTATTGAGGTATGCATGCCCTAACCCTAACCCTAACTCTAGCCAAGTGGTTAAATCATGGGGAAAAATACACATGGGTAAAAATGTAGTTTTGATGTTTGGGTTGTATCCTAGAGTTGTTTGCAGTGAGTCATTCTAGATCAGGTAATGATAGGCTATCCTCGGTCACACATGGAACTTATTTGACTGGATGTGGTTTCTTGCCATGTTGACAGATTGAACTAAAGAAATTGGGTAAATATTGGTTTTCATAATACCTCATTTTCCATATACTGATGCCAGTCCCAACTGTTCTCAAACGCTTATTTACATGTAGTTCAAGAATCCATTTCAACTTCTCATTATTCAAGATGAGTGAATGCGATTTTGAGGTGACATTATACCAAAAGAAATACATAATAAATGCCTAGCTTAAAAAAATACTCTTCTAAGATCTGAACCCTTTTTCCAGAATAACCAAACTAGAACCTCCTGTTTGAGGTTGCTACAACAGTTCTCTGAATCTCTCCCTACAAATACTGTGGTTTCAGGCAGGAAGTAAACTGAATCACATGCTCAATAGACCAATCTAACTGTCTCTCAAGCCACAGCCGGACATTGATCAGTTCTCAATGCCAGAAGCACGAAAGCGATCCAATGTGCCTCTCTGCGGGTTTCCTTTCCAATAGCAACAAACAACAAACAGACAACAGCGAGCGAGGAGGAGGGAACACTGTCCGGTCTCTACAGGGGTCACGAAGCCTCGCTGCACATCGCCGTGTATCAGCTTTATCCACCGCTGATACACCGCTGGACTACAGAATGCAGCTGTGACTCCTTTTTCCTTTCTGACGGAGGAAGTTGGGGGCAATGGGAGTTTTATATATGTCCTGCTTCTGGCATTGGTTGATATCTTAAAGAATGTACCAAATGATCTAATAATAATAATAAAGCTTTATTTATATAGCACTTTTCATACAGCTCATGCAGCTCAAAGTGCTTTACAACATGACACAAGTTAAAAACAAACAACAAGAAATTCCCTTCAGATTATTTGTTAAGAACTTTAAAAAGGTACATGCAGAAAAATATAACATGTTATCAGGTCAATAGACACAAGGAGGTAAAAGGTATGATAATAAAATAAAATAAATGTTCTCATCTGACAGATAAGACACAGTCGATACAACAATATAAAATATAAAATAAAATAAAACGCCATAAAACAAAGTGAACATACAGTATAGGTACAACCGAAATAAAAAGAAAAAGATTAAGACCTATAAAATAAATAAAACAATTTAAAGGTAGGTCAGTAATAAAGACTAAAAGAACATTTAAAGTGAGGGGTTGCTAATAAAAAGAAATTCTAAAAATATGTGTCTTTAGCCGTCGTGAAATAAAAGTGTTAGGATTGATTGGGTATGGCATGTTTTATGTTAAATCCGTCTTCTGTCGTAGTATTAGCAGATTCCTGAACAACTGATTCCTGCCAACATGAAATAGCGTCATCATACTCAAGAGTTCATCCAGATATCTTGGCTCCGAAGCCTTTTTTACTGTAATACTTGAGTTATTACCTCTAATTTGTACTTAAGAACAGCGCCTGGCTATGCTCACTTACTGTGCAATACTCCACCACTATTAGGTAATGCACTTTCGTGGCTGGCAAATATCACAATTTAGCTGACTCAGTTTACAATAATCACATTTCTGGAAATATGAAAGGGATTCAGTAATGGACATGGTATGATTTATTCATACCGGATGGTGAGCTAACAGTTGAGTTAGTCTGCTAATGGTGAAGCACTCAGTCAGACGTCTGGATACTAATAACGGGTTCTTTTAAAACGCGGGTTTAAATGAGGCAGCTGACATTTACGTTGCCATTACAGTATGCCATTAAGCGTTGTGCTGCCATCTGGTACAAGCTTTTACGCACACACACGGTCATCTCAAATTAAACTACAATCCCGTCTCTGAAAGGTCAAACACACTGCTCCGAGGTTTTGACATGTGCCTTACACATCATCCTCAAATGCCACTCCTTTTCTGGTGCTTTCTACTTCTTGGTCTTGGTTTCTACCTTATTTTCCATCATTTCTCTGCCTTTGCTTGATACTTTCCTTCTTCATAACTCTGTTTTTATGCATCCCGGAGGTCTCTACAGCACAGAAACAGGGCGGGTTTTATAGTAGACACCATCACAGGAGCATTGTGCTGCCGGTAAACATTACTATTGATGTCTGACCATTAATCACACTTTGAAGTCTCTCGCTGCCTGTGTACAGTCGCCAAATGAAACACCAACTCTCCTGTCTTTTCTCTCTTAAGCTCACGTGTTCTGGCCTTCTAGCCCTCTTTCTGTAAATCCTGCTGTTTCTCTTTTGGATGTCCCGTTTGTTTTTGCATGCTTTGGAAGAGAATCCCCTCCCCATTACCGCGGGATTAACCCTCGTCCGGTCGTTCGAGTTACTGCACCGCTCAACTCCCATTCCCACCACAAGCCTGGACAGCGAAAAGAGGGATATCTTAGGGAAAAGGAAGAGCAGAAGGGGGGGATATTGTGCACAGGATTATGGTATGAGAGGGGGGGGGAAGAGGGATGAGAGGGGGTTAAAGGATAGAGAGAAATAAGGAGGTTTGGTCCTTTTCCTTACAGACGGCCTCATGTCCACTGAGGCGGCGAGTACTGCCAGCTCTCATCAGCTCAAAGCCCAGAGCGAGAGGAATCGGGAGGGAGAGAGAGAGAGAGAGAGAGAGAGAGAGAGAGAGAGAGAGAGAGAGAGAGAGAGAGAGAGAGAGGAAAGGAGGAGGCGCTAATCTGGGGAGAAGCCGTGAAGCGCCGGAGAATATAGGCCAATGGCCCATTTTTCATTGAGGAGAAAAGAAGATTTGCTGCTTGTAAAAATAGTGCAGTTGATTTAAATATATTTTGTCTAAGTCACTCTCATTTCTGATTTGGGTGCATTTGTGTGAAGCCTTTTTCATAAGCTCGGTAACTTTATTTCATTAACTTGATTTGGGACATTTTTGAACAAGTGAATCAATATAAATCTCACAAATGCTATTGTTGGGAACGTTAGCAGGATTGGCAATAGGTAGCTGACATGGTAACCCAACGCTGCTTGTGTTTAGGTATACTGTTAATAATTCTTAATTTGTGTTACTACTAAACTCACAATACGGCTGAGGCTGATGTGAATGATGTTTGATTCACAGATATTTAGTAATAAACCAGATTACTGGGCAAATTCATGGTACAAAAAAGAAGGGACATGAATTTCTGCACCAAATGTATTGGCAAACCATCAAATCATTGTTGAATTTGGACTAAAGTGATAGACCAACAAAGAGACTGTTATCTGACGTCTAGAAATAATCCATGGCTAAAAATAGCCCACCACACATGCACATCTTACTCCTTTTGAACAACGCTTTCTAAAAACTACAGTATCCATCTGTTAGGGCGACTGTGGCTGCGAGGGAGTGCGGTCGTCTTTCAACCAGAAGGTTGTGGGTTCGATCCAAGCCCGTGCAGCCAACATGTCGATGTATCCTTGGGCAAGATACTTAACCCTGAGTTGCTCCCGATGGCCGACGGTGAATGTGTGTGAATGTTAGGTCCTAGAGTAAGGATGGGTGTATGAATGGGTGAATGACATGTAGTATGTAAAGCGCTTTGAGGGGTCGTAAAGACTGGATAAAGCGCTATATAAGTACAGTCCATTTACCATTTCAGTAAATCATAAAAAAATGAAAATACAGGTTTGTGACCCGTTTCAAAAGTTTGATTCGTCATTAAGAATGAAACGGCTTGGCGAGTCAAAGACAAAATGGTCGTTGGAAAGTATAGAGCGATGGACAAACACATTGTACCGTCTTTCATTCAATTGGTTGACATATATCTGAACTGTTAAAGTGCTCAGGAAATCATTTCCATGACAACTGGGCTCATCCATCTGCTGTAGGATACTGTAATATGATTGAAATCTGGACCGCTGGCCTTATCCTTTAAATCCTCAGCAGCTACTGTTACTATGCAACTGGCCTCTAGTTTCAGTCAATCATTTTTCAAAAGCAAAGTGTAATAGCCAACATGGATTTTATACACAATTAGGTAAATGCATTTTTCAATAAGCATTCTTGATGGAAAGAAATCTATCATTATGTTGGCTCGGTCAATCAAACCTCATACAGTCCCGTGCTCAGCGTGAATGAAACTTGATTAAAGGCTGAAGGCAGAACTGACTGAGGCTTTGTGCTCTCAGAAGAGGGCTAATGGGGGTCTTAAAGGTCAGTTTATCCAAAGGACAAAGAAAAACATGTTCAGATTACATATAGGGGCAGGGATTTGGTTTTATTGGTCGATTTTTTATGTTGTTTTTGCTGCTTTTCCAACACAAAACCTCTCGATTACAAATGATGTTTTCTGAAATGTCTCATTTCGCATTTATGCATTGAAACTTCTATCTGCCATCCTAGAAATATAAAAATGTTGCTACAAAATGTTCTTAGTCTTCAACTTTATGAGGCTTCTTTATTGTCTCATTTTATATGCACAGCTACTCAAATGTATACACTAATTTCTAGTCAATATTTTACCAAATATCCTTATGCAGCGTCTCTGAACTTGTGAATGTTTTTGATTGATATGCCTAACAATACCTTGATTTGAATGTACATAATCTAGTATATATATATATACAGTATATATGTGTGTATGTATGATAAACTAGTCATAGTGACATTCATTCGACTGTGATTCAGTTTATCTTTTTATTGTAATGAACTGCAATAAAGTTGTACTGGATGAATATGCTGGTATTTAAATATATGTGTTCATGGGTGTGTACACTTTAATTGTTATATTTTCGAATAGATAATATGTTATGGTGTTGTATGTAAATTAATGATTTTAGTATGTAACTTCATGGTGACTCCAGCTATACATTAAAGGGGACCTATCATGCTATATTTAAATAATATATAAGGTATATATATATATATATAAGGTATATTAATACGTTTTAATTTTCAAAATACGAAACAGATCATGCATTTTAGCCATGCCTCATTTTGCCTCACTCCAGCTCTGTCTTTGCAAGGTCTGATTCAGCTGACCACGCCCCCATGCGGAAGAGGGGGGCGTGACACGCCCCGGCACGAGCGTCATGTTATCATGCTTGCTGTGAATACGAGTGGAGAGTCAACATGGCCCAACCTCTCATTCCCCTGATTGGTGGAGAGTTGACCAATCAGGCGGAGTGCACCTACATTACGTCAAAAAGGTGCAAATAAAAAATCCACCTGTATCAAATCCGTTGCAGCCCCGTTTTTAGAGATTTGGGTATGGAGGAAAAGAGAGAGGGTTGTGTTTTCTCACACTTTGTGAGTTCCCTGGAACACCGGGGAAACATATGTATGTATAAAAGACATCACAAAGTGCATTTTGCATGATAGGTCCCCTTTAAATGAGTTAATCGCTGGAATCTAGCCTAAATCCTATATTTTCATTATGAGATATAGAAAGTAATAATGACATCGTTCCAACTACATGTTTGTATTTCTACATGCATGATGGTATTTTCCTCCCTCTCATTTTTCTCTAAGCTATAGAACAACGCCTGTGAAGAGTTTGTGTGTAGGCGAGACCAACGATCAATCCTCCCAAGTGACACACGAACACCCTCACACACACACAAACACACACACTGTGGGCACCGTGTGGATGTGTCCTGCATACAGATGGACCTTCTTTTTTTGGCACAAGCTCGCGTAAAGCCAGAGGGTTTAAAGGTCAGGAGAGAAAGACACCACGGGAGACTTTCTGCAACTAAATTGAAAGTGCTGCACTGGGTGAAGACCAGATAAAAACCGAATGAGAAAAATGTGAGTGTGTAGGCATGTTCTAAAATGAGAAGAACCTGCATGTGGACACGAGTGTCACCGTGGGTGGGCAAACCAAACACAACATGGCACTTTCAACTGTCTTTCCTCTGCGATTCATGACAGAATAACTGATAAAATAAGCATTGTACTGCCTCGTTTGATCCAAAATACACACGGAAAACACATCAGAACTGCAAAAAAAAACTCCCCAGACTGCTGGAGAAAATGTGGAAATTCAAATGCAAATTTTATCATGTTTTCTGGGACTGTTATTGAGGTCTTTTGGAGAGAGATACAAAAGTAAGAAAAAACATACAGAGAGATCGAAATGCCGTTTCCCACAATCCCGAATATCAAACAAATGTATATAAAAATATGTGTGCAAATATGTAAATATATATATACACACACATAAGGCCTTACAAGATATTTTCAAATGTCATGTGCCCATGGAGAGTAAGACTTTTTTGGACTCATACCTCAAGAATGGACTAAAAAAGACAAATATGTATTAAATCTGTTGATGCTGGCGAGTAAAAAAGCTCTTACAAGGAAGTGGTTATCACCAGATAGCCCAACTTCAAGCGCATGGATGGATACTACAATGGACATTTACAAAATGGAGAGGATAACATCATCTGTCAATCACAACCTGGAACTATTTGTGTCACGATGGAGAAAGTGGACTGATTTTGTAAAACCTCATAGGCCAGATTTTTCCTGATTCCTGATCACTCCCTAATGTTCGTATTGTTCGTACTTTTTACTGTTTTTATTTTACCTTTGTAAAGGCATTTCGGACACACAAACTCAAGAGGTACGATTACTATGTCTTGAAAAAACACTGTGTAATTGTTTGCTGCCAAATGTCAATAAAGAATATGTTACAAAAACTGCAAAAGATGCAGCATTTAGTGTAAGGGAGGAGTTGTGTAAGAAAACAAGATATTTTGAGGAGTTGCAGACCGAGTGTTGCGTGCCGTGGAGACCTGGCTGTGAATGGCCAGCTTTACTTCCTGCCGTCACCATGGGAACACTTCCTGGCCCTGGGTGTAGGGCAGCGGAAAAAACAGCAGCCGCCAAGGGAGAGGGAGAAAGAATAGATAGAGAGTGGTGGAAAAAAGGGAGAGCAGAAAGGATGGAGGGAGGAAGAGAAGGAGAAAAAAAAAAGCTGGGAATTAAAACTGGAGTTAATCCCTTCTGCTTTGTTGGACACTAGCCTCGTCCTCCTGTCTGTAACTCTTCCCCTCGGGGCTTTATGCGGGACATTCTGCAGACAGTGGCGCTCATTTTGAAAATGATTGTTCTTAAAACTATGTGCAGAAGATGCTTCAAACACATCCACAGGAACACGATTGTGATGCACATTAGACTATGAATAGCGCCTTATTGGCAACACCTTTCTGTGTTTGAGTTCTGATCAAGACTGGAAAAAGTCATCACTTTAAAGTCGATGTCAGCAAACAATTGGAGTTAAATCAATCAGAGATGGAGCATTCATTTGGATATGTGGTGCGGTCCGACCAATATTTAGGTCTAAATGTCACACTTTAGCTCTTTTTTCGTCTCCACCGACTCCGAGGAACATTTTTTGTTGAATGCGCCGATATATTCACCAGCTAGTGTTTTAGTTTACCAGCTTTACCATCACACAGCTGCACAACAAACTATATAAAAAGGTGATATCCTTTCAAACAAAACCAAATAGCGACCAATTATAAAGACAGTATTTCACTTAAGATAGATTAGCTCGTAGTTCCTTTTTTTGCCATCACAATCAAAATGTCCTTAACTCATAACAAGTTGTTGAACATATAATATACGTCTTATTACTACGATACAGCCTTTTCAATCAATTATTTGATTCAGTATCAAATGCATACTTATATATAACCAAATAAACCAAACCTAAAGCATTTTGTTTCTTTTGATTCAGGTAGCAGGATCCTAAAATGCTCATATAGATAATTTTTTATAAAGTAATGAGAAACAAACCCTTTTTTATCTTTATTTAAATTAAAGCTATTCTTACCTCAAACATAGTCACAGATTAATGTGTAGGCTACAAGTGAGCTCTTATATAGCATTACATCTGTGCATGTATACATACTTCAGTACAGGATATATAGCCTTTTGTATCCTACATTATACAGTGTTTTTGCATTGCTTCTGGTCTGAATGCCTGAACAAGGGTTGGCAATTATTTATCTGTATGCATGAGTAGCTGCATGAATATGAAAAGCTGCATGTGCCACACACATGTGGATGCGTGAGAGCTAGAGACATATACCTCATTCACACCAACGGTGTTTCAGGGCCGGTTCGGAGCTGGAGCTTGAAAAGCACCGGGTTTTCCTGTTCACACCGCAGCGGAGCAGCCTCTTAGCTCCGGAATCCGGTTCGTTTCAAGCACCAAAAAATTCTCCGGCTAGAGCAAAAGCACCGCATACGTCATGCTTACGTCGAGGCGGGGGCAGGGGCAGGGGCGGGATCAACTCCTGAACAACAACAAAAAGCGCACGTTTTATCCAGTTTGTACACAACGATGGAGAAACTTAACAAGCAGCAGTGGTCCACTGAAGAGACCAGCTACCTACTGGGAATCTGGTCTTCCGAAGAGGTACAGAGGAAGCTGGAGGGGAGCACGCGGTCCAAAGCAATTCTCCAACAATTGCAGAAAGAGATGGCAACCGCTGGTTTTTACCAAAACCAAAAACGAGTAGCGCTTCAACACAATCGGCCGTTGTTGTTGTTGTCGGTGTGAGCTGTGAGGGGTTTCCGCGCGGTTTGGCTTTATGAAGCAGGCACGCAAACGGTTACGTCATGACGCAAACGATGACGCAATGACGCAGCACCAGTCGGGCTCTGAGCGGTGTGAAAAGAGCCGGAGCTAAACCGAAGAACCGGTTCTGAACCTGAAAAGCTCTAGCACGGAGCTTGAACCGGAGTTGCGTTGGTGTGAATGAGGTAATAGAGAGAGTAGAGAGAGAGTGAGTTACTCCCTCCCCTGTCACTGCTTCTGTTCTAAATCCTAGATGGCAAATCGTGGCTGCAGGAAAAGACCAGATGGCCACGACTAAAGCAGAGAGAGAGCAGATGTGGAGTGTAGCGACGCAGGAAGAGACACCAGCTTCATAGAAAGAAGGGGAATAAAGACTGACATGTAGGAGACGAAGGTAAATGGGTTAGAGCATGTGCAGGAATCCCAGGAGTTATTATGCAGCCTCCCACGTGTACGTTTAAACACACAGAGATACACGGCGCTTTATCCTTCCTCCAATTAAAGCAAATCCCCGTTTATTCTGGGACAAACCTCACCTCGGCGACAGCAGTCACGCCATAACGAGACGACACTTGCAGTCACGCAACACACCCCTGCGGCGCTGAACGTCCAGGTTTAATTCTCTAATCCATTCAAATCCTCCTTCAGTTGCGGCTAAGCCTCCATAAACAAGTGGGTAACCTTCAGCACCTGGTAAGTCGGAGCAGTCAACAGACATTACAAGCTGTTTATGCTTCAAAGTTGCGTTAAGCTGCTATTAGAAATGTCGTTTCCTTTGTTTTCACAATGCAGGTGTTGCTGCTCGAGCTTATTGAGACATATTTCTCAACCGAGACCCTGAAATCAGTTCTGAGGGAACAATGGCAGGTGATAGCCTCTCACTATAGAGATGTCTGAAGCCCATCATATTCAGTGATATCATGTGTTTGGCAAAACTTGAAGGGGCCCTATTATGCTTCTTGGGGTTTTCCTGTAGTGTGTTATATAGGTTTTTGTGCATGTAAATTTTCTGCAAAGGTTCAAATCCTGAAACGCCTCCATTAGACTCCTTTGTTTACTTCCATAATGTAACATTCATGCCTCTATTGGCTAGCGCTCCGACACATTGTACGTGGTAGGCTAAGGGGCGGGACATCTCTAAGAACAGAGCTACTGTCACAACAGAGCCGGCCAGCTAACCAATCAGAGCAGACTGGGCTCTGGTTTCAGACAGAGGGTGAAAAGAGGTGCTGCAGCACAGGCAGTATGAGAAAAATAAAGAGCTTTTTGAACATTAAAGCATGGAGACATGTCACAGTAGAGACACTACATACTAAAAAGTAACAGACACATACAGCACATTCGCAATAATAAGGTATATATTCAATGGCACACAGTATGAATCCACTACTGTTCATACAGCACATTCAAAACAGAGTGGCCAAATCCACCGCCTGCACAACTTCTAGATTTAGCCATGAGGCGTTGCTCCATGCTTTATGTTTGCCGAGGATTATCAGACATTAATCCTCATAATAAGCCACCAGAGAACAGGTATGTTTCTCTTTGCCTCTGCACTAATCTTATAGCATTGGGGAGGAATGATATCATAAGATGCCAAGATGCAGTCTGTGTTTGATAAATGATAATATGTAGCGTCATGTGGACTGAACACACATGCTGCGATGGCGATAACATGATAGGGACAACTCTGGGTCCCATGTTGTAGATTAAGGATGTGAAAGCAGTGGTTATTCATCTTATGATACAGAAGGAGAGGAGAGTATACTTCCTCATTGCATTTCCTGTGTGAACCTTTAATGTCTGCAGATACTGACATAAATCAAGTTCATACTATTTAAATACTACCAACTAAAAATGACGACCGGATCAGGTTTCTGTTTCCTTTACTTTCACTAATTTTAAATGCAAATACACTCATTCAAATGACCTGTAGATTCACATGTGTGTGTGTGTCTGAAGGTTTTATTTGCCGACACAGTCTATCGTCAAAATCCTCGGAACAAGTAGATGGACCGGAGAGAAGTGGCATCATCTCACCTCGCTGTCTCTCTTACCTAACGTGATTTTAAGGCATGATTAAACGTCTGTTTACGAGGTACAATTATCACTGAAATGCCTCCGACACCAAACACATTTGACACTCATGCACTGTGACAGTTTGTGTTCACAACAGCAGACGGAGATGTTGCAGTGTGTGTATCAGCAGAGCCGGATTTAGAATTAAAATAATCATGGAAATGTATTTGTGTCGTCGATGCTTCATTAGCGTTTGGGCTTTATGGGAGATAAAATATCTTTGTGCCTCTGGGAGAGCGGATGAGGAGGGGAGGGGCTGTGCATGAATGTGTCTGCAGTTTTTTTTTCTCATGCGCTGAATGTGTGTGTGCACAAGCGAGGGTTAGACAGTGACATAGTTTTGAGCAAAAACTTCCAGGCAAAAATGTGACAAAAGGTAGAAATCACGAGCCGACGTCAGCCTCTCCAGACACCCTGCTGTGAGTCGAAAATATCTCGCGTCCTCATCTCTGCCGCCTTCACTCTGCAGCTCCTTCATCTAAAACCACACTGCAGCTTTTGGAAAACCATGTGCAGCGGTGCAGGAAAACGTGCGATTGTGAGCAAAGAAATTAAGCAAATTTGTGGCTTTGAATTGTAAGGAAATAATGTCATTCAATCACCTGAGAGCAAACTAGCAACAGGCTCTATGACTCACCTTTCTGGCCGGTTCTGACAATGACTAAATGGTGCGTCATTACGCCAAATTGCACTAATTCCAGATTCATTTGTTTCGCCGTGACCTGCTGGGTAATTATAGAGTTGTAAAAGGTTTTTAACAACTAGCTTTCACGTCTAAAATGGGCAGTTGAACCGAGGAATGAAAAAGAGGACAAAAGCTTGAGATGAAGGACTGTTTTAGACCACAATGAGAACAGAACCAGCGAATATAATATATATATGTGAAAAGACACCTTAAAAAGAAGCAAAGACGCATACATATGTACCTGCATGATCCTTCATATTGTTTTTTTACATTAATAACAGTCATGCCATGTGGTGATCATCTCAGTTTTTGTTGTCTTTGTCTTATTTCTATAAAAGTCTACATGTTATGAGTTCAGAATAAATATTATGTTAATATTAGATTGTTCTTGTGAGGAACTTGACAGTCATTTGTTTGACTGCAGGCGACTCGCAGTGTTAGAAAGTTAAAGGGAATTAAAAGGGACAGTGAGTTTAACTGGATTTATTATATCCCTTTAATGTCACATGACCAATGTGTGCCGTATGAACAAACAGAAGCCGCAGAAAAACACTAAATTCACAGATATGTTTAAAATAATCTTAATAATAGAAATAGAAATCAAAGCATATCTAAAGAACATTTATAATAATTTTGAAGAAAATGAGTTGGTAGAAATATTTTGGTCAGCACTAATTTAATATAAAATATAATTTTCCTATGAAAGAACATGTATTTTTAAAAATTGCTTTTTAAAATTAGCTACGTATTTTTTTTAACATTTTTTATTTATATAGAATTTCTGTACTTTTATTTTCAGATAATCAGATTTTTTAGCTTTAAAATGAAGGAGATTTTTCTAAATGGTAAGTTTATCTGATTAATTTAAACTTCTGAAAACCCTGTATTTAAGAATTGGGTATCCTTTAAATTTAAAGGATACCCAATTCTTAAATACAGGGTTTTCACTGGATGGCAAACATGGCTCAACTCACTCGTAGCTAACGGGCTAAAACGTGCACAGAAGGATCGTCTTAGCTCAAATTTATTTAAAAATGAAACACATTGTTTCTCAAATCCACCAAAAAGTTCCATATTATACATTTAGCCACTGAATGTCCCCCCTCTGGTTAAAAAAAACAACGAGTGCCAGGCAGACAGTTGGCCAGGTAGTCAAGCGGGAAAACTAATTAAGAGCCAAAAGCATTGAGACGCCTGCAGGGAGACGCTGTCGGGTGTTTTGACCTTTCGTCCAAAAATGAAGACAATCAGACAGGAGCCTGGCTGGTCTCAGATCAGCTGATGGCCTGTTGGTGCGTTTTAACAGAGGCACGAACACACAGAATAAAAAAGACAAGCAGAGAAACAGGCCTGAGGGAGGGCAGGAGGAGGAGGAGGAAGAGGAAGAGGAGGAGGATGAAGAGGAGTAGGAAGAGGAGGAGGAAGAGCGGTGTTGAGATGTTAAACTCCAGCAGCCTGTCGTGAGTTACGCTCTCAGTGACTTGTGTTTGGAGGCATTCACAGGCCGTCTCCTGATGAGAAGATGAGAGCCAGATGTCAGAGAAGTCGATCTAATGACACCTTGTTTCCTCGAGGGCTTGGAGTTTACAGGAAATATTCACCGTTTGAAGAGGAAAGGGGTAAAAAGGACGCAGAGCGGGAGCATTTATTGAGCTCAAAGCCTCCTTCGATCATAAATGCAACCACAGCAGTGCAGCAAGTACACATGTGAAGGAATAGGTTATTTTACCAAGCTAATGTTTGGATAAAAACACTAAAAAGCACATGTTACGAATATTTGATACATGAAAAAGGACTGGTTTGTTGAAAATACTGCATTAACTTTAATAAATACTCTCAGACACCTTGTTACCTTCCATGGTATTTGAATGATATAGGCTTTTCTTTACAACTCCTACTGTAACACAACAACAACAAAGCAAAGTCGGCCATCTTTAGGTCCGGATTGAAGCTGTTAAAACGAGTTTACGAGGAGCACTTGAAGGCATCACGACTGCTGATAGGGAAAGTTTGTTTCAATATAGATTTTCAATCAAAAGAGAGAATGTAAAAAAAAAAATAAGAAGAGATTTAGAGCTCCTTTGTTGTCTTTATGCTAAGCTAACGAGCTGCTGTTCGTAGCTCGTATTTAGCATACACCATCAAATGGGTGTTGTTTTTCTTCTTCTCAAAATCTCTGCAACAAAAGTGCGCCCTCCAAAATGTCAAACTATTCCTTTAATGGATTAAAATAAGACCATTGAAAAGCGTTTCTTGCTGTGATTGTCTTTGAAGAGACATGTAACACTTCAAGTGACGTCAGTAAAGGAGAGTGCTGCAGGCGAAGAAAGAAAAAAACTTTACACGTGGCTTCGTTTTCTCTTCTCACTTTGTCAGTTTCCGACACCTTTCTTCGATTTCCCATCCCCTATTTTCTCTCTTCTCCCCCGAACATCTCCACCACCTCCGTCCTTCTCTCCCGTTCACTCCTATTATCACATTTCTCTTTTCCCCCCGCTCACATAATCTCACACTTTCAATTTTTTCCCTGTTACGCTCTCTGAGAATCTTCCAACGTCTAACTATCTGTCGTATGTGAACCCAGTTTCTGTCATCTTGATTTCTAAGTTTTTCATCTCTTTGATGCACTCTGGAAAGCAGAATTATGTCAATCAAGAAAAAACAAACTGTCTGTTAGCGTCTCACGACTATTTCTGTCTAATGCAACCTAGATGCTTTCCAGTTTTCAGAGTCGTATTTTTATATGCTTCCATTTTAATCTGTGTAAAGCATGTTTACGAGCATGAAAGATTCTTTTGGCACTTCCTGTTCGCTGCCATCAATCACCGGGGACTTGACTTGAGCCACTCGGGCGGCACTTCCTCTCAGGCTGTGTCACTGGGTTCAGAAGACTTCGCCCTAATCTCAACCACAGTTTGGGATCTTGGGAAATATTCTATTCACTTTCTTGACAAAAGGACAAAGAAATATTCCCTGTACGAAACTCCCTGAATCCACAAAGAATATATAAAGACTATATAGTGTACATTTGCTTTAGACAGAGGATGTTTTTTTTGGCTCTTGAACATAGCCATTATAGTGTTTTCCCCCAATTTCAAGTCCTTGTGCTAAGCTAAGCTAAACCGCTACGGGATATGGCGTTGTATATTGCATGTTTCCATTTGATTGTATTTACTTGTTTAAAATGAAATGTGTCTTTAGGTTGACTTACAAAATCTGTCCAGGGACTACAGATGAAAAATAGCCTCTTTGCTAACTGTGGCACATTTACAGAAATGTTAATTAATGTGCACTGTCCCTGTTAAATAAATGAACAAATAACAATTCTTAAATCTTCGACCAAAAACGCAAATACGGATATTTCCTTAATGTCCAACTTGGTCTTCAATATGAATGATTTGATTGGTAGTGCTTGTGAGGAGTGGTGCACCTACCTGGGAGACTGCGCTCAGGGAAACAAAATCCCAAAACAAATCCTAAATCATTGAGAAGAACAAACAAAATGGCTAAAGACTAATATATGCATGATGAAAAACAAGCTGAATTTTACTTTATAACCCCTAAATGCTTTGACTGTAGCAGATAAATGACAACAGCCTAGGCCATGACGTGGCTTTTCTGCCCTGAAAACAACAACAACAACACACCACCTCCATCACACAAACAGAATCCTCTCTCTCTCTTCCAACAAAGGCAATGAAACAACACCAGGTCCAAGTGACCCACATGCTGGGTCAAAATCAAAAGCAATGCTGATGAAAGGTCCACTCTGACTTTGATGGTGCAGGGTTTGTTTCTCACTTCCTTTTGCACACAGCACCTTTGCATGAACGCATTCAAGGCGCTGACTGCACAAAAGCAAGACAAGTTCCGGTTTGGCTCCTGCCTCATCCCAGATGGAGAAATGGAGAGATGGAAAAATGCTTCTGGAGAGTTTGGACGAGAGAAATATAATTATTCTGTTTTGAGGACACCAATATAAGACACCGTTTTCTTTCTCCAGCTCCTTCGCTTCATCCACTGCACATTGTCACACTGTGTAGGTGTATTTGTATATTTGACGGACAGCTGCACATTTCTCAAATTCTCCAAGTCGTCTTCAACAACATGTTATTCTCTCCCATTGTTGGCCTGTGGTATTTAAGAGTGTATAGCATATGCAGGAGTGTTATCCTGCCATGGGAAATAAGCCGCACAGAGGGAAGGAAAGAATGGACCAGACACATGTTTACTCTCCTTATGAGTTTTCATTGACCCTGGCAACTACATCTATTGTTTAGGAATGGATCAGTCAACACCTTTAAGATTGGAGCTTTGCGTGGTTTCCTTATCAGCAGAAATGGGCAGCTGTGGTGTTTTGTCTTGTAAAAATGAGCCAATATTCGGGGCTGTAACTAACGATCAACTGATTGTTTGGTTTAGAAGAAATCTGCATTTAGCTTACAAATAATCTAGGTTTAATACAGTACCACAACATCTGTGTTTAATTGGGTCATATATATAGCGAGTTATATATTGATTACTTTGTATGTTATTCAACTATTAAAATATCAGAAGATATTGGAGCATGACCAAAAACATTTCATAGATTTGCAAGTTGGATCAAAATGTTTGTTTTTTCTGACCACATTTAAGAAGAGCAACAGACCTTCACATTTGAGGAGCTACAACCAAGACATTATTTATATTTCTTCTTAACAAAAATAACTCAAAACTATTAAATGATGATCCAATTTGATTTATAACCCATTGACCCATTCAGAGTGTTTCATACACCAAATGTACAATATTAGTGGAGTATAATTTTCAAACGTGTCCTAATTATACCACTACATTCACAAAATGTTCTCACTAAGGAGTCTTTTTTTACTTTTTGTTCCTCAAGTATAGAAATACAAGAGCATTAACAAACACACACACCCCAACATTTAAACCAATATACGTGTTGGGTATTTTTAGAGAAAAAAAAACATTTTAAATGGGAAAATAAATCTCAAAATGTCTACAAACCTGCACACACGCCCACGCACACACGCCCACACACACAAGCCCACCCACCCACCCACACACACACACACACACACACACACACACACACACACACACACACACACACACACACACACACACACACACACACACACACACACACACACACACACACACACACACACACACACACACACACACACACACACACACACACACACACACACACACACACACACACACACACACACACACACACACACACACACGGTCCGGATGCCGGCATTCTCCACAGTGATAATGGGGCTGTATCTCACTGTAATGCACAGTTCACTGAGGCTGGCTCCGCTCCAGATGGAGAGGCAGCAAGGAAAAGGAACAGGATGCCATAACCTCGCCTCACACAGTGGACAAGAGCCACAGCTGCAGACACACACACACACACACACACACACACACACACACACACACACACACACACACACACACACACACACACACACACACACACACACACACACACACACACACACACACACACACACACACACACACACAAGGATAAACAGGCCAGAGCACCCACGCCTGTTTCAACCACACGAATGCTTGCATCTACATGAAAACAGATGCACTCAACATACGTTTTATCGTGAAACATGTCCACTTTCAAACACATAGTTCGATGCACAGAGGCCGACACACTGACCAGAACAAAAACATCCTCTACACACAGTCAACACACACCTTCACATACACCTACAGTACACTGGCTGTAATCATGCAGCACGTCTGAGAAAAAGCATTTTTCGTGCGACAAGAAAGGAAATGAGAGGATTTGTCGCAGAAAAGTAATAATGTTATTCCGCCCCGTTCTGACCTGTTTAGATGAAAAGCAAAAAAAAGCTTCCTCTATGCAGCTCACACCCGCAGGAGCACAGCGGGGGACAAATGGAGATCTGCACGACACTGACTGTGTTAGCTTTTTTCTAATTAGTTAGTAGGATTTTTTATTTAACCCGGCTGTTTCACTGTGCAGTTATTTTGGCAGCCAAGTATTAAGACATCTATGGGATGGATTTGAGTGAAATTACGATCAGATATTCGTGGTTCCCAGAGGTTGAACCGTACTGACTGTTTTTAAATCTTCACTGAAGACACACTTCTTCTCTCTGGCCTTCTAGTCAGAGCTGAGCATGACACCTGACATTTCTCTGTGTTTTGTCTTTATATTTCTGTTGTAAATTCTTGTCTTTTCAATTTTTTTTCTTATGTTATTGTAGTGTGCTTTTATTACGTGTACAGTTGTCTCGACCAAAAATCGTTTTTAAATGTGCTTTATGAATAAAACTTGATTTGATTTGACTTGGAAAAAGACATAAATGAAATACCTTAAAGTTTCCAGTTTCAAAAACCTTGAAAAAATTCAAGTTTTGGGGCTGAGAAGAAAGGAAGAAATCCGTCACATTGCTCAAACATCAACAAAACCCCAATTATATTGTTTACCATCTTTCAAATCTGGAGGACCTTGTTGGAAAAAGTGTTTTAATGTTGGTAAAAAATAATTGCTTTCTTTAAAAAGGGACCTGTATGAGAAAAGGTTATTTTGTCAATGAAGTCGTGCACAAGCTTGTAAAAATAGTTTTATTGCGACATTTCTCTTGATCTCGAGTTGTCAGCATTTAAGAAAAAGGTAATAGGACGTGTGTGGAAAGTACATCTCTTCCCTGATCTTTAACCTACGGTAACTGCTACAAAGAAACAGCACAACTGCTGCTACGATGAAGCTCAGGAAGAAAGAAAAGGGGGTGGAGGGAAACATGAGGGATAAAGGAAGAGGAGGGGAGAGGAAAGACAGAAAGAGGGGAAGGAGAGCAGGATGAAGGAAAGAAAGAGGAAGGAGAAGAGAGGGGGGGGGGGAGTCTGAGTCATCGTCAGTTTCAGGCATCATGTGAGCCGAAGGGGGAGAAGACACACACACACACACACACCCACACACACACTTAGAGGAGAGGCAATCTTTAATGGCAGCTCCCCGTTCTCTTTCACTAACGGCGACGTGGAGTCAAACGTTCAGGGACTGTGGGGAATGGCTGTTCATATTGGAGCCATTGACCCCTCTCTAACACACACACACACACACACACACACACACACACACACACACACACACACACACACACACACACACACACCACACACACACACACACACACACACACACACACACACACACCACACACACACACACACACACACACACACAGTCCATTAGCTTTAACAAGTTGTTCAGTCCACGCACCAACGTCCTATTCTTATTAGATTATCCAATA
This sequence comes from Dissostichus eleginoides, assembly GCA_031216635.1. Taxonomy (NCBI): domain Eukaryota; kingdom Metazoa; phylum Chordata; class Actinopteri; order Perciformes; family Nototheniidae; genus Dissostichus; species Dissostichus eleginoides. Next base: position 7,482,915 of record CM062286.1, read on the forward strand.
TTTTCTTACATTTTACATTATTTTATTTTTCATTGAATTTTGATTGTCTTTTTGTTGTATGTTAACTTGCTTTATTTGTATATATTGTATTTGTATTTCACGTTATATCTTCTCTTGTCTTTATTTTATAAATGTTTGTATCTCTTAACGCCGTCATCTATGTTTATTTATCTGTAAAACCCTCTGAGACAAAGTAGTTTTGTGATATTGGGCTATATCAATAAACCTTTATTTGATGTTTCAGACTCCAGGCTTGAATGAAATTCTAAGGTTTCTCTTCCCGAAAACTATTTCCCTCTTCAACTCGTCCTTTATTTATCTTTCCCTCCTCTCTATTGTCCCATTACTAGATTAAGTGCGCCGGTACAAGCGAAGAAGATGGGGATATTTCAGAGAAAATGAAACCATCACCCGGCATCAGGGGAAATGTAAGAAATGTAACCGGCGTACTTTACCTGCCTGCTTTCATTGCCTCTTCACATTAACGCTCTGTTATGGATTTCTATAATAACACCGGTTGATTAATTCTCCGCATGTCTCCAAGTGGCTATTTCCCGTCCGCATTATTAAAAGGTAATAACTCAGAGTTAAATGATTGTTCCTGTTGGCAGAGCAGGTCTACGGGGGTGTTTGTGTTTATTTTGGCACCTGTTGACTGACGAGGGGGGGTGAAACTCGTTCTGTTGGACAAGAGTCTACTGCCATGAAGATGAATTACAGTAAGAGATGTTGTGTATAAGACAAATGCTAATGGCCTAAAAATGCAAATACAATGAATCCATTCCCTATTAAATAACAATAAACGTGACACAATGTCAAAGCTAATTCATTGATGTCTTGATGGTATAATGTTCTGATAATTAGCATTTAAGACAAATACCAGCATAGCAGAAGTATAGTTGGACAAAATAGCAAAAGACGTCGTCACAACATGTTTTTTTTGTATTGATCAATTATCATGAATAATAATAATGCTACATTTTCCAGTTTTCTCCTTTACAAAGATACCTAGAGAAACCAGAAGGGTAGTGATGGTTTATAATAGTCCCTTGTTATTTTAAGGTAAGCTTTGACAAACGATTACAATGTATTGGCTGTGTGTCTAGTATTTGGTAAATGGATTAAAAAATGACTTAACATATGATTATTGTTGAGTTCAAGATCGGTTAAGGCGAGACACGGCAGGCAGCCCTTTTGCACAGCCCTTTTGCACAGCCCTAATAATGCCTCTTGCAGATATTTGATTTTAACCCTTTAACTGCCAGCGCCAACATTTGGTAGAGCACATTTTGTGTCTTAGAAAAATAAAAAAGTGTAACTCCATCTGATTCAGCCAGCTCTACCTTCTGGTTGACATGTTATGCACAAAACAACCTCTAGATGTCACTGTGATTCGAACAGAAAGCCCTTCAGCTAGCTTCCCCTGAGAAAGTTGGCATGCTAAAAATCACTGCTGACGAAATCACTCTTTTTGGTCAACTTGTGTAAGGTAACCATATCCTTTTTGACATGTTTTATTGTCAGAGTACTGACTGAATATATTTAGATAACTTGATGCACAAAAAAAGTTTTAACAAGGGTGTAATTATTTTTTGGAAAATATGCTCAACCAACCGGTGGAATTGGCTTTTTATGGTAAACTAGCAATACGACTTTTTCAGAGTTTCAGAGATGCTTTGCTATAAAATATGGTAAATAGCTAGATTCATGGTAATATTACTAAATCTAGTACTGCCTTATGAGTCTCAGAGTGAAAGAGTGATAATAATTTATATAGCACCTTTCATGCATGGCATTCAGCCCAAAGTTGCACACAGATGGCAAGTTAGGCCAACACAGGATATAGACATTTGCTGTTAGGCCAGTTGTTTGTTGTTAGGCCAATATACAGTAAGATGAGCACGTTTTATTATGAAAAACACTTTACATTACTTTTTTACATTTCTTTTTTTTTTACAATTATAATTTATTATCTTTTATGAATATATCTGGTTATATATTGCTCATCTTCCATAAAAGAAAAAAATGTGTTTGAGTTTGTGTTTTATTCGAGTTAGATGCATACAAATGTTTACACTTTTACCATAGAAGGCCAGCTCGACCAGTTGGTAGAGGCTCATAAAAGCAAAACTGTGTGGTCAGTAGAAAAAATAAAAATTGTTTGTGGTTATTTGTGTCCCATTTGATACAAAAATGCAAACAAATAATTTTTCCATAGCTTTTTTCTTGGTCTGGCAGTTAAAGGGATAAACTAAACTATGGCAAAAATCTAAATTTGGACCTCATATTGATGCTGAATTTTAAGCTAGTTCATTTGAAAGTTGTTGAGAAACTTTACTCAAAACCACTAATGCCAAGTACCTGGTGGTGATATAGGAAAAGTAAGGGGGAATCTGGTTTCATTTGGAAACCATGAATGTATAACAATAAATCGTGACAATCCATCCAATAGTTGTTGAGAAATATCACTCAAAAACGAAGATTAACCTTTGTCTAACTAGGGGAAAGGTAAGGGTTTCACCACTGGAGTCATTAGGATCAATCCTCTGGGAACCATGAATATCTACCAATATCAAACCAAACTATCATATCTAAATCCATGATTAAACGTATCCTTTAAGATACGTGGTACTTAGTAATGTTACATAAAGAGCACTTCGATAGCCCAGACGTGCCCATAATTACAGCAAAGGACAACCTCAAGGGTATCGCTGCCTTTACACCTTATAATTACCACGTGTGAACTGAATTATTACGAGACGTAGATGTAGTTTATCATCATAAAAGGTTAGCTCCTTGGTTACCCATTAGCAACCAAAACAGCTTTGTCTTCTTTCAGTAATTATCACCGTGGCTCTAACGCAACTTTCCTCACCCCTATTGCTACGATGCAAACTGCTTATGTAATACAGCTATTTAATACAGCGATTACACATCCTTGTTGTCCCACTAATGTGAGACCAGATGCTGTGTGAGGTCTTTAAAAAGGAACGCAGGGTTATTTAATGTTTCCGTCTCATTTCCTCATTATGTGCCCCTTCCTAGAGACTGTGGACAAAATGAGGCACAGAGCAGAGCTGTGATGACTAAGATGTTTTTATTGTAATAATATTGTGTATCGAGTGTGAATCTGTAATGAGATGCATGCAGGACGCCTTCAAACAGTTAGAAAACAGCAAAAACAAAACTGGATTTTAAGGGATTTTGTGTGGCGCTTCAGTCTAGAAACTGACTTACAGAACGGTATCTATTGACACTTTGATACCGTGATTTTACCTCGTGAATAAGGGCATGTTCTGAATAGAAAGTGCTTCAAAGAAAGGAACAGATATGGAACCGGACTGAAATCAAACAACACCAGAGGTGGATCGTGGGATGCTCGCTTCCCACCTCGGGTTTATTGTCTCTAAAAACTCTGTGAAAAAGGTATAACATGAAAGCTTCTTCTAGTGCGGCCCTTTGTGCAACGGTACAATGCATTAGTGCGAGCTGAAATACTTCAAGCACCAGGTGGGTACACAGGTCCCCAGAGGGTTACATAAACAAAATACAGAGCAAGTTTTTACGCCTGCATCACATTTCATCAGCTTGAGCGGAGAGAGGATACACGTGTGTGAGTTTTTAATCTCTGTGTCTGCGAGGTTAACCTGATTCCTGAGGCTTTTTCTACCACACATACATTACACTAACATGCACATGCGACCATGAACACGAGGAGCAGAAGGAAGTAATAACATAGAAGCAGGAAAAGACATGTTTGTGGCTTAAACGGACAAAATCAGGAAGCATATTTCCATTTTTAGATGCATGACATGGATGCTGAGATAGAAAAAAAAAAAAAAAAAGGGAAATGCAATGCATAGGATTTAGGTTTAAACATGTGTTTCACCAGCTTGTTGTTTTCCAGAATGAGTATTTCAACCCAGAATGTCTTTAAAAAACCGGACAACATTTGGTCTAATTAAGGGTGACACATGAAAACGGCCGCTCTGAATCACCTCACCGAGGCCCTCATGGCTCATCAGCTGTTTAAGACCCGTACTTCCACCCACGCCACTAGTTCCTTCATCTCACACACATACACACACATATTCGTCATCAACTACAGAGCAGATGAAGAAGCACAAACACCCCAGACCCCCCGAGGGGCACGGCCAGCTTTTCCCCGCCGCCAAAGGCTGAATGTTCGTCTGTCGCACTACAGAAAACTGGCCAAAAAGTGTTCTTTTTGTCACACTGGCAGATAAACACACAAACGCACCGGGGTTACTTTAGTTCAGGAGTTTGCTGCTGAACCGTTTTCTGTGGGACTACTTTTTTTACCAAAGAAATAGTCCCTACAAAAATGGTTGACACTATTTAAGCACGACACACCAAAATCCATCCCCTTCATTGTAATAATACCCCACTATTAACCCTTATTCTATCTTAGATACTGGACTTTCCCACAACCCCTGAAGGCAACACGTAGGTTAATTCTGCCTGGAAGTTGCTGCAGGAAGCCAACCTGCCTGTTAAAGTAATCGTGAATTGTGTTTTTGTGTGTGTGTGAGGATCTGTGCAGATGTGGTTGAGAAGACCATGTGAAATGCATCAGCTCGACAGCACTGAGGGGGACTCGGGGGGGTTTGTGGTGCAGCTGACTACAAAACATCCTGTCTCATGATGCTTCCCCCAGTAGTAGCAGATAGTTTGGCATGATTACATTTACTCTGTGTGAAAACAATTTAATGCAAGGACTTTTTCACAGTCGATATGATTATTAAAACTGATGTGAGCACTAGTATAGAGAGAGAGGGAAAGGCAATCAATACTTAACAAAATATCCTGTAACACCTCAAACACACACAGACACACACACAGACACACACAGACACATACCGCAGTACTGTATTCACCTCCTGCTTCAATCGAATCAACGCCTATCAAATCCAATCAGACCCACTGAAGCGTTTCATTTTGGAGTTGAGCGGTGGAGTTATATTATGCAAACGGGCGAAGGGGAATGGCCTGAATTGAAGTGTGTGTGTGTTTGTGTGTGTGTGTGTGTGTGTGACCACGTGTTTTGCTTGTGTGCCCATCTGCACTGTTGCTGTTTGTGTGGCTCTTTCCGACTGTGTAGGCTTAGGTGTCGTGCTGTGTGTGTGTGTGTGTGTGTGTGTGTGTGTGTGTGTGTGGATCACTTCATCCATTATTCTAGCCACTGTCACACAGATTGGGCTTATGAAACACTTCCACAGCTGTGTTAAAATAGGCAACACCATCACTAAAATTGCTCACGTTTTTTTTGCACAAAATCACGCTTAAATCACCTTTTTCATCCAACCCAAAGGAGGACATTTGAAATCTCTACAGCATGACATGTGCATGGATTCAATTACATCAGAGAGCAGATAACAGCAGGAAAAGTGGAAACAAGCGTTATAAAAAAGTAGCTTTTTGCTGGTGTAGGCGTCACTTGTAGCACGGCAACCAACTGACCACGCAACCAAGCAGTTGCTGCAGGGATAAGATCTGTGTTATTGTTGTGTGTCTGTTTGTTTGTTTGTTTGTTTGTTTGTTTGTTTGTGAGTGTGTGTGTGTGTGTGTGTGTCCATGTGGCTGCAGCCTGAGATAGAAAGGCTTAACCTTAGCAGGGTTAGGGAGTTTTTGATAAATCAATGCACATGCTTCAGCTACAACCTACTTATCAAGATAAACATCTTCTTTAGGTTAAACCATTATGACTGGATGCTCATTTCCTATTCCTATATGATCTTTTTTTACATTTATGCTATGTAATCATCAACATAATCATCCTGCCAAATACACCAACCTGCAAATAAATGATACATTTTCATATACTGTAGGAGAGTGGGTGGATTTGTTTAAAATCTATAAAAACAACCTAAAAAAACCACCCTTTTTGTTGCATCTAGATGAAAGAGAAATCTGTGACAGGGAATAACAACTGATTATAACCGGTGATGTAACTGGAAGCTGTACTTCCCCTTTCAGGCATTACTTCCTGTTTGCAGAGCATCCAGTGTCTGGGTGACCACAACACAATGAACAGGGTTGTTGTAGACTCTCTTCTTTTTCTTTTTTTAAACTAGAGGAAATCTTAGCTCTGGGTGGTGTTTTCACTCTCAGTGTTCGCAGTATCATTTCCTAGGCCTGAGACAGATATATCAGACTGAGGACAGTTCATAAATCCAACAAGTCAGCTCCGATGTTTAGGGCGAATACTCAACTCTTGGTTTTGCCGTTTCTAAGTTTATATCATACCATGCTGTAAAACTGAATGGCTTTTGGTACAATGACGCAGCTGTCCAGAGTGCATAGATTTGACTGACAAATGAGGTTCAGCTCGGGGTTTGTAAACTGATTAGTCATATCATTTAGGTTGAGGTGATAGCCAGTTAGTCAATGGGAAGGTCTTAGACATCATTTGTCAATTAAGCGTCAAGGATTTGTGTATTTAACCTTTACTTACACGGTTAGTTTTGGCAGTCATTCACATTTTTTACTACATGCTGTTTTAATGCTTTATGTGGTAACTTCCTGAATAGCATAATTACTTCTGCCAAGGATGACGTTTTTCAGTTTGACCGTCAGCAGGATTAGGAAAAAACGACTCTGTCTATTTTTATGAAACTTGGTATTAAGATGAAGCATGAGTCAAGGAAGAAGCTCTTAAAATATTGGAGCGGATTGGCATTAACGGATAACTGTCCTTCCAGTTCTCTTCATCATTTCTAGCATTGTCCTGGCCTGCTGGACCTACAATGTAAATGTTTTTGCATGTTCTAACCTCAAGTTATTTTTGCTTGTTGCATGTATTAACATTTGTAGTTGTTTGGTCCGGAACATTTTCATTTTGAGTTAGAAGTTGGCATCTGCTCCAATGGTTGAATCTGTAAATGGATACCTAGAACCGACCTGATACCTAGAAGAGAAGACGATGCAAACAGGAGAACGTAGCGCAGAGTATAGGCAGTGATGTAACCAATGACAATGACCCTCTGTAACTCTCTGAGAGTCCAGCGCACACAGGGTGGAAGTTAACAAGCGCTCAGAGGGGGGGGAGGGATGGGAGACAAAAGGACGGGGTCGTCTGACAGTGACATATTCGTCCCCTCTGTGTAGCAGGAAGTGACCCTTTCAGAGGGGCTGAACAACACGGGTGGTTTTCATGACATCCGAGTCATTACTTTGACACAATGCACTTCAACAGTAGAGTTCTTAATTACCCTTAATTGCTGTGTTGACGTGCATTGTTGCCGGATCAGGCTAATACTGGGCTTTATTAAATATTGAATGTCGGCCTGTCAGTGTGGAGGCAACGGAGGTTAGTCTGGGTCTCATGATAATTAAAACGTTATACACCGACAACAATGCAAGCCTTAGGTAGATCCTCAATCCAGTAATGAATTGGAGTTCAGTTAGTTACAAGCAAGTTTGACTTTGACTTCTACATTTTAGTGTAGAAGTCAAACTTGCTTGGTTCTAACTGGACTCCCAAGTTTCTTTCTATAATTAAGCCAAAAGAACTTTTAGTGCACTGACTGAAGCTTTGTGATGCCTCCTGAGGAAGGCAAATGCCAGAAGAATCTGGGAATTTTAAGTGTTTTTGACACACAATATTTAACAAATAAGCTAATGGAATAACTGTTTGAAAACAATTTTTTCTATGCTTTAGATTTTGTGCATTTCTTTACGAATTGTCGATATGAAAAATACAAAAATATATAGTTGAACTTGTATTGCTTTACAAGATAATTGGCTACATTTTAAATGTTGTTTGTGCATGATGAGTCAAATGACTAAACTGTGAAAAGAGAGTTATTCAAATCTGCAAAAATCTTAATTTCTAAGGGTTTAGCTGGCCACATTAAAGACCCAGTGAAGTGTGCGCCGGTGCATAATCTGTTATGCTAATACGTATAGTAATGACCAAAATTGTCCATTGGAACCCATATAAAAGATGTTGGAATAGCAACGAATTTGACGAGTTGGAATTTTCCGCTGGGAAACCTCCGCCTTCGTGGGCGTGGCTTGCGATCTACTGCGTGACGTCAGAAGATGGGCTCAGCCGAAGTGTTTACATTCACCACCGTTCATTTTGTCTCTGTTTCAAAGTGGAATTTACCAACGTTTTTGAGCGAGTATTTTATTGGAAAGTGTTTCGCAGTCGACTGGAAGTGATTGCCAATCGAGGAAACCTGACAATGGAGGCGACAGTGAAGAAAAAGGGAGGAAAAACACACGGGAAGCGATGCATTGCCGCTGGCTGTGGTAATGTCAATTCTGCCGAAGTGGCGATGTTTCTGTTCCCAAAAGATGAAGGTGAGTGGCTGGTGTTATTGTTTCGTAGATTCGTAGATTGTTTATGAAAAATAAAGGCCACTGTGTTTGTGTCTATTAACAAGACTATCATGGCGGCGGCAGAGCTCAAGTCGAGTTTCTCCGCCTGGAGATATTCTCACTATTTCACTTTTGTCGAGCACAAAGAAAAGAACGTTTTAGTTAAATGTAAGTTGTGTCTTGGCGGGTCAAAGATCCTATCGACTGCCCAAAACAGCAATTAAAATCTGTTGAAACATCTGCAGAAACAACATGCTGGGACGAAGCTAGTAGCTAAGACCACAGACCCAGACTCATCCGACGCCACTCCACCTCCACCTAAGCAACAGCGGCTGGATTGGCACTTTGAAACATATCTTTGTGTTTGTTTGTAAATACCACATTGCTTAGCAGAGTTCAGTGATGCAAATGCATGTCAAGTTGATCAACAGGTTGTATTATTCTCCGATGCAATAACAGTACTGAAATGAAGGCTACAGTATAAGGGCATTAATGGGTGCCCTTTTTTAAGTAACTAAAAAGTTACTTTTCACAGTAACGCATTACTTTTTGGTGTAAGTAGTGAAGTAACTAGTAATTGTACTAGTTACTGGTTTTCAGTAACTAGCACAACACTGCATGTGAACATGAATGTTGCATCATGCTATGAACAGATGAATGTATGATCGGGTGATGGCCAATCCTGTGTGTAGATCTACTCTAGATCTATGACAAAATATTGTCCTCAACTAAATTGACTTCCATGGCCACTTTCCTCATCTATCCTGTCCGAAAAGCTGTCAAAATCACTCATTTCTCTCGCACCAGTATCACTTTCCGAAGGCTCCGCCATGTTTACAATCACAACTGGGCCCATCTTGTGACGTCACAGCCGCTATCGTCTGCAGCAGCGGTAGGCTCAGACTCTGAAAAATTTGCGATGTTTATCTCGTCCCTCGCACTTCCTAAAAAATTATTTTAGCCATGAACAGGTACAATTATATGTAAGAAATGACACTGCCATTTCACTTTGGCGCAAAAAAATGCACTTCACTGGCACTTTAACTGACCTGTAAACGGTGCATTTTTAACTCAAATATGTATTGTACTGTAAGTCAACAACTCAAATCAAATCAAATCAAGGTTTATTTATAAAGCACATTTAAAAGCGATTTTTGGTCGAGCCAAAGTGCTGTGCAGTGTAAAAAATGTGATATTTAACTTATGTTAAGTCATGCTCCATTATTTGGAAGAATGAATCATGAAGCTTGAAAGAACACAATATTTTCTTGGCAGTATTTTACAGCTTTTTATATCAAATGAAAGAGAGAGAGGAAATGGATCAGATGTTTCTGAGTCAGGTTTCGTCGGAACGTTATTCCATTCCTCATTTTTTCTGTGGTTGCAGAAGTGACTCAACACCAGACTTTCACATTTTGGGTACAGTTGAGTCAATTTAAGGGTTTCAGTTCGTTGTGAAAAGATGCTGTTCCCTGCATACTAATAAAAAGGAGTGAAAACTGTAACTACAATAGATTTGTTTAGGGTTACGACGACGTTTATTGTATTGGGTGTTGTCTGGAATCTGTGAGATTGAACAGTTGGCTGAAAGAAAAGTCCATTCAAGAAGGAAAATAACTGACATGTTTTTCTTTTGTTTTGATTGTGTAGAGTTCCACCGGTTTACCGCTGATCTTCCCGAAAACTGTTTGACTCAGCGCCTGTAAACAGCCGACCACAAACATTCCCCTGGCGGCGGCGAGGGGACAACCGACACCACCGACACCCCGCTCCCCCCCCCCCCCCCCCCCACACACACACACACACACACACACACACACACACACACACACACACACACACACACACACACACACACACACACACAGTGAACCCGAGAGAGGAAGCACATTTCTGCTGCGCTGGCCACTTTTTTTCCCTTCACCGTCCGAGAAGACGGATCGATATGTATCAGAGAGGAGACAGGCACCTAAAAAGCTGAGTCAAGGCACACACACACACATATATTTGTACTTGTATGCATGTGAGGACCCTTGCTTCTAACCACAATGAACATATGCCTGAAATTACAGCTCAAAACTCTTATGTTATCCTTTAAAAACCTCAACAGGAAACCACTAACTTCCAAAAATGCAATTCTTGGATTACAGGGATGCTAACTGTTGTAGCATTCACCGTTTCGAGAATAAATAAAGTTGACCATTTTGCCGTACTGGGATTGTTTGAAAGCGTGGAGGGATAATATGACTGGAATGCAGCGTCGCAGGAAATGGACTGACAGCTGTCACACCATACAAGTGTCACACACTCTGTATTGTGTGCAGCATATGGATGAATGTACTGTATGTGTGTGTGTCGCAGGGGGTCAGGGTGCAAGAGAAGGACAGTGAAGCGATTAGAAAAATCAATCAAGCAAGTGTCGAGAATCGTTTGTCACTTTGACACAACCTTGAACTCTGTGAGATAACACTAAACGTTTTTCCACTATTTTCTGAGAGGTGACGATAGACTTTTAGACCAAACGAGAAAATGAATCGTCATAAAAAATCACAATGGCTTTCACTGCTTTGTGGAACACTGCCAGTCTATTAACTGCGCAGTTATGAGTTCCTAAGAATTAACAAGAATTGTATGCAAAACATCACCTACAAATAAAGTCTTAAATAAAACCTGTTTCTGTTATACTTTGTGTTATTGCCTTTTCATGTTTTATTTTATTTATTCTGCATAAAATCTAAGCCAGAACAACAAGAATATTAGCAGGATACATTTATGACAATATGAAGGGATTTAAACGGAGACAATACTGGGATTTTGGGTTATATAAAACAGCTTTTGGTGAGTGCGAAGAGTAGTCACCCTCATCCCTTCCAGCACTCCGGACAAATCCATTCATAAAAGACCCACCCCTTCCACATCCGCTCATACACACACACACGAACACACACACACAAACACACCCTCACAATCACACACACAGCCATCCGGGACGTCACAGGTGGTCACCGGCAGTTTATTACCACCTTCTTCCGTGTGTGCGTTTTAATGCACACACACATAAACTGATTATTGATAAACTGGCTGCAGTGAAGCGTACAAATACAGATGTATGACCCAGTTTAAAAAAGACTGAGTAACACAGCTATAGGTTAATATTGTATAAGTTATGCAACTTAATATGATTCAATAGAAAGACACTTGATAATATCAATAGCTCTCGTCTCTGTAGGAATATTGTGGGAATATTCGTCTGGCAAGTAATGAAAAGGACATTGGTGAATGCCTCCAGCGACACTAAACCCAATCCAATTAGTTGAATCAGTGGTGTGTTAAATGCCCTCCTCGGAATGGGAAATTTACCAACTTGCCACTTAACAGTCAAGTTCAAGACTGAGTCGTGTCAAGTCAACAAGGCGTTGCAAATTTCACATGGCTTGTTACTCCGCAGCACATTTTAGATATAGAAGAAAGTCCTGTTTCTATTTAAAAATATGTTGATTTAGTTTTTTGGAGATAAAAGAAAGAAGGAGTTGCAAAACATGTTAATTTGAATGAACTTGATCATCTATTAAGACCATGAATGCCCCATTTCTTATACTTTCCCACCTCAATCGACCAATTTTATACCAAAAACAAGTGGGAAAACTGCATTTTACAGGCCGACTGTGAAGAAGCCAATCTCACACAGACATCAATTATTGGTTTATTTGTTCAGTTATTGTTGTCAATCGTTTTTTTTTGGAGAAAGGAGTTGCAAAACATGTGAATGTTAATGACTTTGACTAGATAAAAAACAATAGTCTCTATTTAGGCCAGGAAAGCCCCATTTCTTCAACTTTCCCTCCCCATAATGTGATGCCAAAGCTACATTTTACAGACAGGCTGTGAAGTATCTCACACATACATCATGTAACATTACGCAATGAGGAAAATTATCTTATCCCTGACTGACTCCCAGCATGATGCATTTAATGAACTACACCCGGGAGGAGTTGTCTTAAAGAAATATCCCCAAACACAAAAAAGACAGCGTGTTGCATTTGAGGAAAATAAAGAGAAAAAGACTCGGTACTCACCCCGGACGCAGCGAATATGAGTCAGCTACAGACGGGGAGAGATGATGGGAAGATAATCTCCTCCGGAACAGAAAGCAGCTCTGTGGGAATTTTATGTCGGCCTGAGAGAGGATAGACGAGAAGAAGAAGAAGATAAAAAAGTCCACTCCGTCAGTCACTTTTTGCTGCTTTAAGTCGTGCAGGGATGGGTTTTAATGTTTGGCATCGGCGTGGGGAGACGGGTCCGTGAAGGGGGCACCGGGGAGATGAAGTGTCACTCAGTGTGGAGAGAAAGAGACAGATATTTAGGAGGGTCGTGAGTCTCTGTCCGCGTGCCTCGCTATCCGCTGCTCAGTCACCGGCTGCAGAAACGTGGAAACGCCTTTTCCTCTCTCTCTCTCTCTCTTTTTGTCTCTCTCTCTCTCTCTTTCTGTCTCTCTCTCTCCCGCGGTCACGGTTAAGCACGCTGTCTGATTCATCCAGAGATCCTCTATTGCAAACGAAGTCTCACTCTCTCAGTAAACCTATTGACTGTATATGCGTGACTGAATGTTTGCATGGAATAAAATACAAATGAATCCGATTCAAATGGGGATAAACAACCGAAAAAAACGTGTAATAGCTACGTTGGTGCACAGGGCAAAAAGTAGTAGTTTCGCAAAAACACCTCTCAATTGTGACGTGTTTTTTTGTGGAAAATCCAACATCTGAATCAAATGGGGAAAAAACAACCCAGAAAAACGTGTAACAGCTACGTTGTTGCACAGGGCAAAAAGTAGCAGTTTCACAAAAATACCTCTCAATTGTGACATGTTTTTTTGAGGAAAATCCAACATTTTAGGATAGTTTTGCCAAAGAAATGTATATTTTACTATCAGAATAAAAAAAATTGGGAAAAATCGGTTTCCGCAGAAAGTCCATTACATTACAATATACACTCACTAGCCACTTTATTTGGTACACCTTGCTGGTACCGAGTTGGACCAGCTTTTGCATTCAAAACTGCCTTAATTATTCGTGGCATTGACTCAACAAGCTTCTGGAAACATTCCTCAGAGATTTTGGTCCATATTGACATGATAGCTTTTATCGAGAAATGTATGTTTTACTTTCAGAAACTAAACATTGGGCACAATTGGGTTTCCGCAAAAAGTCCAGTACATTGCAATATATAGTGTTGAAGGAATGTGTCCTGAACAAGAAAATTAGTTAGCGTTTTAGCACTGCATGGATCCCTCATCTCTAAGTCAATGTTTTTTTTTAATTCTTTTTTGTAATAAGGTGGTTAACACAAGCTTATGAGATGTTCATGTTTTGTTATACATAATATAAAATAAGTCAGATAATACCCCACTTGTGCATGTATGAAGCTTTGGTGCTTCTTCAAAATGGCAGTTGCTAACAAGTGACAAAATAAGACCAGTAAACATCATCACGTCAAACATGAGACCGCATGCATCATACTCAGTGTTTTGGCCAGTGATACATTGACTGCCATTGCTAAAAATGGAGGATTGGGAAACAAGTTGATGTTTAGCAAAAGTGAAAACTATTTCTGGTCAACTTGCGGAAAGGGAACAGATATTCTTGGAAATCGATCCACCGTCAAATCATGGATGGAAGGATGGACTGATGGATGTTAAGATGTGCTATATGCTATATGTTACAAGCTGCCTTAATCGAAAATGGTGTATTATCATTCATACATTTCTTTGATTGGCTGTTTCTTGTTCTCCTTGCACATTTCCTCCCCAGAAAAAAGCACAGAGTGGGAGCTCTGTCTGTCCCGCTTCCTCCAAATTCTGCTTTTCCTCAGACACTGGCAAATACTCAGACACACACATTTGCACACACATTTTTCAATGCTGATGTCACCGCGCTATCCGGTCCCGGTCCGCAAATCCCGCCTCATCCTCCCCTCTCTCCCATCACACGATCCAAAACACCACCACCACCACCCCATCCCCAAACCTCTACCCCTCCAACCCCATCTCCATTCTTTTAAAAAGTGACAGCGAGCCAACAGGATCTGTGCTGCTGGGTGTTGATCCATTAAATGAAGTAAAAATCATCCCTCAGGTTCCCATGTCTGTCCTCCTGAAAGAAAGGCTGCAATTTAAATGGATTCAAGCAGGAAAACAGCAACAAAATTATCCTGTTTCCAGGATAAATCTTCAAAAATATCAAGAATTTTCCCTCAAATCCCTCAAAAATGCTCATATGTGGGTGTATGGTGCAGCTGCTTTAGCTCTTGTGCACAGTCTTTAAAGAGTAACTTAAAACCGGACGTTCACAGGTTTTGGAGAGCAAAGTGTCCACAACCACACATGAAGCCGCTGAGAGAAATGGTCCTGCTTTAGTTTTAAAGACTTCTAATGGTTTCACATTCCTCAGGTGCGTGTGAACGTAACATTTTTCACTTTTTATTGGAAGGTACACTATATAAATTGTCACTATGGTCAAAAGATTCAAATACACAAAAGGAATGAAAAAAACAAGTATGACTGAATTTGATCTTTTTCAATATTTTTATTTTGTTTTGATCAGTTCATGCTTTTGAACTCAGTCGCTCAGAGCAATATTTTGTGGTCTGGAAATTTCCAGAAATATGTGGTGCATCTCATGACATTCCGTCTTTCAATCTGTGCTCAAATTCTCATCAAAGAAATAAGTAATAGCTCTGCAGTGTGTCCATAACTCATGACAAATATTTGGACATGAATTAAACCTTTGTCGTGAGGTCTCTGGTCCTGAGGCAAGGAGGAAGTCTTTTTTCAACACCAATACATAAAAACACACATGCATGTACTAAGACACACATTTATTAGAAAAAAAATCAAAGCCTTATGACTATTTGATTTTATGAAATTATATTGACTTTATTTTTAGATGCAGATTACTTTACGATCCACACTCACATGATCAGCCAGAAAAGATGGTCTTTGTGTGTCTGTGTTGGGAAAAGTGACCTTCGATATGTCTTCAACAACAATTACAATTAGTTGTGTGCAAAACTAGGCATAAGAAAGCATCATTTATAGTTAAAAGCTTAGAGGCCGACTCTTTGCGACAGCTATCCACTTTTAATGAGGAAATTATGTGCTTTGCTTCAATGGTGATTCAGTACAGTAACATATTTGTTTTTAAAGTTTGTACTTCTAGTTACCATCAGCGGGAAAAAATAAACGTGATTAGGACCTATTGGGTTTAAATGATATTCCTAACTAATTGTGTTTGGTTTCTTGCATTTATTTTGGGATATAGGGTTAGGGTTAGGGATAGAGGGCTACAAATATACTGATAAAACATCCAGGCAAATACAATTCCATCTTGTTTCATTGAAGAAGAAGACTATAGCTGAGTAATCACCTCGTTTACGTCCTTCAATTCTTTTTAAGTGCATTTCTTATAGCTCTGTGTTAAATAAACTGCAGTGGAAACACTAGAAATGATATCAAAGTTTAAATCTTTTTTATGTCCGGATTAGGGGTAAAGGTTGGTGCATCAATGTTAACAGATTAAGCAAATGAATCATGAAACATGTGACATGAAAACCTTTTTCATAGTGTTGCTAAATGAAGTCCTCTCACGGTGTGAATGACCTCCACCTGTGACCGGCTGAATGAAAAGGAGCGCTCTCACCGTCTGTTCCTCTGAGACAATGGGCACATTGTTGTTAATGTATGCAAATAAGTCATTTGCATAGAGCAACAGAAATGACTCCTTAGATTCAAATGGACGCTGATACACAAGCATCCGAATTTACGTACGCATTAAAAATCTAAATTTTTGGAGGGTTTAACTTCCCCTTTTATAACGAATTCGAATTGCCAACATTTTTCCAAACTGAATACATGATGTATTGAAAAACAACCTATTTTTCATCAGATATTCAAATAGCTCTCAGTGGGAGATGTATGAGTCAGTTGATGATCTGTGGCTGCCGGCGAGGCCATATGTTGATTAGCATGCTGGGATTTATGGAAATGCTCTCAAGATTACAGACAGACAGGAGATCACAAACTTTGTAAAACAAGGAGTGAGATCTAAAAGGTATACAACCTGATTCTTCAACTGTATTAGCACGTACGGAAAAACTGTACATTTGTTGGAGCTTGCTTTTGTAACAAAAAGCTTTCACGTTGAGTTTGATTTATAGAAAGGGAAGTGTGAAAAGGGAACATTACAGTGGAGAAAACACCGGCACAGTATGGAGCATTGATCCATTAGCCGCTCTATAAGAGTCTCACAACATGCTCAGTTTACAAAGAGCGACTAAAGTTCCCTCTCTGCCCATTTCAGTCTTTCTTTAACTCTTTAAAGCTCTGTTACCATGGGGAAAACGATGCTTACTGTATGTGTATAAAAAACATGCAGAAGACATCTACAATATGATATTTTGATAGGTGTGATGCAACCATGAAACTATGGATTTCCAAGTCTGAATATTTCTGGTAACAAAATGTAACTTCAACGGCTTAACCTAGCGTTTTGAAAAAATGAAACTGTGTTTTTAAAGATTCATATAACAAAAACTAAGAAAATGGGCACTAAGTTTGTCGAGGGGTATTTAAAGGGTCCATCCACTATTTTACAGAATTCTGGAACAAAGGAAAGCTAACAAGATTTCAATATCAAAAAAGAAAGTTCAGAAATAAACAAAGCATTCAATTCGTCCTATCGAAGTGCTATTTGCACATAAAATGGGATGTGAGTGTGTGTGTGTGTGTTTACATCCTTGGGAATGTGGAATTAGCTGTTCTTACTTCCCAAAAGGAAATAGATCTAATACAAGCTCTCTTTCTCTCATATATAAATGAAATGTAAAGGGGCCCTATTTATATGTAGTGTCTCTACTGTGACATGTCTCCATGCTTTAATGTTCGAAAAGCTCTTTATTGTTCTCATACTGCCTTGTGCTGCAGCACCTCTTTTCACCCTGTCTGAAACCAGAGCCCAGTCTGCTCTGATTGTTGTGATTGGTCAACTGCTTAGAGATGTCCCGCCCCTTAGCCTATCACGTACAATGTGTTATATAGTGATGACACATTTCCACTAAAAGTACACAAAGGAGTCCAACAGAAGAAGGATCATTTGGGGATTTGAGCCTTTGCAGACGATTTACATCATGCACAAAAACCAAAATAACACACTACAGGAAAGGAAAAACCACACGAAGCATAATAGAGCCTGAGGAGTTTGGGTTTAACCACATTTAATAGAAAAGTACATATACTGTGTGTGCCTAATGCTCTTGAGTTTGTGTGTTTTCCCCCAAAAATAGGGAAGTTCCTGTTTCCACATCACAAGACCGGTTCTTCTAAAGGAGGGGAGGAAAAAAGAGCCACAGAAAGGAAGTTCTCCCAAACAAAACAACTCTGAGGATTCAGCTGGAGAGAAAGGACGGAGGGAAAGAGAGAGGGAGATGGAGAGAAGCATTCAAGAGGAAGAGACGACAGGAAGGATGGAGGAAGGACAGAAAGAGAAAGGGAGACGTTGTGTCAGTGAGGGTGAATGTGCTCATTCAAAGGGATGAGTCAGTGGAACGAGAAAACAAAGAAAATGCAGAGTCACTGCACTTTTTTTTATTCAAATCTCCAATTCTGCTGCTCTTAGTTTCTCTACATCTGTTTTTTTTATTTTCTGTTGATCAAAGGCTTTATTCACAGCTGAATGCTTCCCAATTTGGATTTTGTACAAAAGTTGCAAGTCATAGCAGGTTGAGTCCTATTTCTCCATTTCTGACTGGGCTCAGGTGGAAACCAAAAATATACCTTGACTTATATCACCTTTGGTCTTATAATCAGGCATGTCCTTTTAAATTGGGGTGGACGCTGTTTCCATTTGGAGCTTTTTGGTTTGAATCAGTGATGGAAATGTCTAAAAAATAATGATGTGCTGATTCCTTAATTCGTGTTCAGGCCTCTAGTGTTCATTGTATCAGTTATTTATTTATTTCTATCCTTTGGTCTCTGCTTAATGTATTAGGTCAACCTCACCCTGTTTTAAGTTGACTAAAAGTTTGGGTCTTAGTCGATGAAAACCCCTAACCATTTTAGTTTTACTCAATGAAATCTGATATTTGAGTCTTCTTTTAGACATCAGATGATATTGAACATTTCAGTCATTCTAGTTTAGTCAAAATATCCTCTGTCTTCTTTCTCCTAAGCCTTTGTTGAGTTGACTTTGAGTTATTAAATTACTCCGTGTCAACAAAACAAAGTAAGATAATGGTAACATTCTTTTTAATAATCACTGAGCATGGCGCCTACATTACCCACAATTCAACTCAACCGCACCGCAGACAGTTTCCTAGGAGACCATTTGTAATGCTAGCAGCGGCTAATGAAGCCTCAAACTGCTAGCCTTTACCAGATGTATATCATTTTCAACTTCAGCCTTAATCGACGCTGACCGTATGCAGACAAATACTTTTTACAACTATCACACATTCAGTAGGACTCCCAAATACCCACTGTAAAATAAATAGGGTGTTTTAACTTAAAAACATAAGTTCAAGAGCTACCTTATATACATGAGTTGACTTAAAGTCAAAATGTACTTTGTTTCAACTCACTAAGTTAAGTTATACAAGTTGTTTTATTAATGATCATCCATTGTTATAACTTAATACTTTGAGTTAGAGAAACTTACAATTTTACATTAGCGATTCAAGAAATGTTCATTATCTAGTCAAATCAACGTTAAATTCTACCTTATCTTAACTCACAATTCTAAGCAAGGAGAACTTGTAACTATATTTATTTCCAATTCACAAATTCAAGTTATGTTGACTCATGTTTTTAAGGCAGCAATTGCACTTACATTTTCATACCAAGTAAACTAGTGTTTTTTTATTTCTAACTCTTATTATAATGACAAGTTCACCAGTTTCCTTAAACTTCTTACTGACTCAACTTAGAAAATTAATCATCACCCAAATGTATATAAAAAGGAGATCAAGGCTTGAAGTTACTGCTCTTGCATTTTTATTTTTGAAGTAGAACAAATAATATACAGTACAAAACAGATATACATACATACACATGAATTATAACGTTTCATTTTACAAATAGGACAGAGGGTGAAAAGAGGTGCTGCAGCACAGGCAGTTTGAGAAAAATAAAGAGCTTTTTGAACATTAAAGAAGAATATAATCCTATATTGTCATTAGACAGGTACAATGAGATGAGTAGAGCTGGTCCTTTTGTTAAGGTGCCATCAAAAATACAAAAACCAACCAGAGATGTACACACTCAGACTTTAATCTGCAGAATTGACGATGCTCTTCTTTAAGAACATGTACAACAGTGATACAAATCATAAAAGGAGCTTATCCCTTCTCTCTGTCATTTATCATTCTGCCATCCCGCCTGCCTGCAGTCATCACTCACTGTATGTGCCTTTTAACCCTCGCTTATAGAAGTTTTTCCCGTTTTACTCACTAGAAATTCGACGTTTCTTAGCAGTACTTGTATCTAATCTTTGTTCGCCACCTCATATTTTCCTCCCCCGCCTTTCCAACATGATGCCACGACTGCAGCAGATATTAAAGGCAGAGGTATAATCACTGACGGTACTAAGTGCAGGCCAGCAGCTCAGGACATCATTCAGACCCATTATGAACACAGAGAGCGTCGGTAATGACAAACCTCACCAAGCAGTGTTCATAACAGAGAGACAAACATCCCTTGTTAAGCCGTGACACCGTTTAATGCTTTCTGCTGCGCTGCTTCTGCAATTAAATACAATATACTATTATTATGCACAATATAAAACGTCCTTGTGAATATGGCGCCCTTTTAAATTGGTATATTTACCAGGTGTGAATGTGAAGGATGATATTAAACGTGGCTATTTCGTTCGTTTTTCATAGTTTAACCCTATGAGGAAAAGCACATATTATCAACATACAGTAAGTAAGTCTTCCAGTTCAATTAGTGCTAGACGATACCAGTCACCTCTGTGGAAACATTGGTATAACTGCCTTTTTTAATTTATATTTAATTGTTGCATGTCTTTTAATAATGGGCCAAGAGTCTCTTTAAAGTGGACCTATCATGCTATATTGGAAAAATATATTGTAGGGCCATACCTACAAAACATGTCTGTGAAGTGTTTTGCTTAAAATACCAAACAGATCACCCATTGTAGCCATGCCTCATACTGCTCATACCCCTCTTTTGCAGCCTTGTTAGAGAAACGGGGATTTTGGGTCCTTAGCTTGAAAAAAAAAAGAAGAGGAGGCGGAGCTAATGCCTGATCAGAATTCTACCGGAGATAAAGTTAAATTCTACTGTGATAAAACGCCATCCTGTTCTAAACCACATCAAGGATTATTTCTGAAATAGTATGAAGCTCAAATGCTTTTTCTCTTGCGGGTTTATCACAAGGTGAGTTCCTTTTTTTATTTCCTGCTTTTTAAACACATGTGCTCTACAGTACAGGTTAGCTCTGAGTGTTAGCGAGGCTTGCTAATGTAAACAAAGACTAGATTACATCCAAAACACGTCAGGCATTGTTTCTGATAGCAATTTTCTGTGGGTCCGCCGCCGATTTGACGTCAGATCAGCAGCAAATCTGTATCCGCTCGTTGTACCCCTGTTTTTAAAAGATTTGGGTACGGAGGAAAAGAGAGAGGGTTTTATTTTCTGACGCTGCGTGAGTTCCCCGACGCACCGGGGACACATATTTATGTATAAAAGACATCACAAAGTGCATTTTGCATGATAGGTCCCCTTTAAATAAAGCTGATGATGATGATGATGAATTAACTGCAGCTCCACTTTCGAATAAAGCCTGATCATATGAGTTATTTTAGGGATTAACATTATGCCTTTCTCAAATGATCGTCACAAGTCAAGATCAAATCCTCCTCGGGTCGACTTGAGTCATGGAGAGTTTAGTTTTGCCTCCTGAAATACTCGAGCCTCGTCTAAATGTGTCAGGCTCCTCGTTGTAGTTTGCTAATTGCATCCCTCTGGCGTTTTCTGACGCTACAATGAGTAATGACTGAATAAACTGAAGGATATTTATTTTGGGGTCGTGTCATAAAACGGGCCTCATCACACATGACAATGAGGATATTTCGGGGGGGTTTTCTTCCATTGATAATTGGATTTTTATCCGTTTTTGGGTTCTTTTATGTTTTAATTGTATGCCAAATCAAACTTTAGTGTCAATCTTCCAGTTTGTGTGTACAGACAGAGAGATCGAAATACTGTTTCCCACAATCCCGAATATAAAACAAATAATATACAAATATGTATATATAAATACACAGAATCAAAGACACATTTTTACATGTGCTCACATTAATAAGACCTAAATAAAAACACAACAATCAATATACAAAATAACAGTCACTTCAATATTTGAGAATGTACATTAGTGCACAATTGTACATAGAAAGTGCAAAATATTAGTGCAGGCCTTTTATGACGTATTTGACAAAAATAATCTACAAAGACAAACTGATTTGGACAAAGAAGTCAGATTTGATGATTTCTCCCGTTGTTCACACGAATTCTCGACACTTTTCCGAGCCTTTTTTCGTATTTATGATGAGTGCCTCTGCTGGCTCTGTCCCCCGCAGTGAGACCG
The DNA here is from genome assembly GCA_031216635.1 of Dissostichus eleginoides. Classification (NCBI taxonomy): domain Eukaryota; kingdom Metazoa; phylum Chordata; class Actinopteri; order Perciformes; family Nototheniidae; genus Dissostichus; species Dissostichus eleginoides. The sequence goes on from CM062286.1 coordinate 7,504,919, forward strand.
CTGCATTAGGCCAGTTCGGGGTTAGACATCTCTGCAATGATAACAGGTCTAAATTACCAGCAAGATTCTTAATTATACCATCCCCTCAAGGCCGGTTAGCCAATTACAATTTGCAGTAATGGCCTGAAAAGGGGTGTCAGATTAAGTGTTGCTCAGAAACCTGCAGAGGTATTGATAGCAGCTCATTAATCACAACAGAGAAATGGCTGCTGCATTTTGTAGCTGTGTGTCTGGGGGAAAGGGGGTGTGTGGAAAATAATGTGCATTGATTCAACTTGTGTGTGTGAAAAGAAAGACAAACTTTAAGTGGTTGACTTTTTCTGAACGAACAAGACTTTGGTGTTGGCTGATATTTATAACATTAGGTTCTCATAACTCATCATTAATGTTAAGCTAGTATACTGTTATACATTGTTGACCTGATGTGTAAGTATTTTGTATCGGACATAACGAATAGTTACTTTTTGATAATGGACTCATCAGCTGATTCATCTTGTCTCCGTTAATTACTTTATTTGTTTGGTTTGTAAAAATCAAAGATAATTGAAAAGGGAAACAAGATAATAATCACACTTGTGAAGCTCGAACGACACATATTTTTGGATGAAAAATGACTTTTGGAATAGCAGCTTCTCTAGCTTAGTCCTCCGCCTGGAACTGATACCAGCCAGCAATATGTGAGATGTTGGACAACAGTAACTCATTTGTGTGAAAAATCTTGAAAGATGGAGGGTGTTGCTTCGGGAACCAATTTAAGGTTAACGGTATTCAAGATCGGAAAAGATAATAACACACCAGACGAGCAGAAAGCAAATTCTGCATTATTTTCATTATTCTTTTTCAGATTCAAGACTATAACATCTCATCACCACATTATAAGTTTCCCTAATACAAAAATAAATCTCTGGCTTCTGATTGAACCACCATCTTTCTATTGATTTAGGCTTTTAAAAAAAAAGTATTTTCTTTGGTTTGTAGTTTTCAGAACATTGGGACCAAGTGAACAATATGGCGGCCAGATTGTAGGCATTTTAAATGTTTGTATTTGCCCCTAAATGTCTCTCTACATTGTTGCTGCATAATAATTGAACTTCACAATCACAATATGCTAATAGAATGTTAAAATCGCAGGAAGTACTTTTTAAGTTAAGTATACCAGCCATATTCGACAAACTAGGCAAAAAAGTATTTGTTTCAGTACAGATTCTCCTGAGATTCTTTTTATTTTTCATTAGAGTTATTTGTAGGAAAAACAAGAATTATAATTGTTCAATGATAATGAGAGATATTTGTAAGAATGATCAACCCTTCTTAAATCAACTATCATATTGAATTGCAATATCAGTCATGTATTGCAGCACTGCTTCACACATTTACACAGCTCACACAGAACTTGCACACTTACTATATACCCGTCCACACACATCAACACACACACACCAACTGTTCAATCTGTCAGTCTGTCACGTTTCTCGGTTACTAAGCAACATCTCATCCACCAACTGTCAGAGGCTCTTTTCATATTGACTTTTATTGACAGAGACTAACTAATCTCTCAGTGTTACAAGAAGGAAAGACGCTAGAGAGTCGGAAAGTAACTTATGGCTCACAGCCTCACACACAGATGTCCTCAAACATTCATAAAAAGATCATTATAAGCCACTTGAACACCTCAGATTAGGTTCGCTTTTAGTTCACATTTCATTCACCGACTGACCCAATATTCATGGTGGATACAAATGCTGAAATGTTGCTGAGGTTTGCTGTGTTTCATCGGTTCTGCTACTTCTGTTTCTGGTCTGGACTGAGGTAAATTCAGGTCTTATTTATACGTTATAAATGTAGTATTGAATCTTTCACAAAGTCTAACGGCACTGCCCTTTCATTCAGTGTGATCCTGAAGGACAGGTGAAGTCTGGCAGATGTTCAAAAGTTACTCACCTGAAAGACTGAGACTTCTGAACTGTAAAGAATCTCGTTCCCTCACAGCCGCTGCGCACAACTACCTCCATTCTTCTGGAAATGTCAAGGCCTTACCTGCTAATGATATAAAATTGCACGTTAGGAAATCTTTACTTGTACGTCCTTGATGCGTGTGTGAAAGTACACTTTTTCTGCCCTCTCTGGTTGCTTTGACACCGAGAGGATTGTGTTTTACAAAGATGTGTGTGTTTTATCCTGTTTAAATATCTGTGTTGTGCATCCATGTGATTTTGGAACCAGTGCATCTTGTTCCGTGATTCCGTGAGGGAACGCTGGTATGTGTCAGAGCAGGAGAGTGTGTGTGTGGAGACGCTGAGCAACAGTTATGGCAGCATACGGACCGTGGGAGTGGTGCAGAGAGGGAGTGAGCACCAGGGCCAGACCGTGTGTGTGTGTGTGTGTGTGTGTGTGTCTGTGTGGGATCGTGACTCGACAACCCCACACACACACAGATCGTCTAATTTGGAAAAGTTGCTCACATTTAATAGACAGCAGGTCCAAATCAAGTAAGAGTTTCCATCATGCACCTGCTTTTAAACTAAGGGGGGATTCCGTAATTTCTCCTATATCTTTCCTACTGTTTTTATGTATATAGTTTGTTGTTTATGTTTATCTTTTTTTATATATATTTTCAACACAAGTGTAATGCCTGTTTAGATGCTTCCGTGTCAGAGAATTTCCCAATTTAGGATGAATAAAATCGACTTACTTATTGCTTACTCCTATTGGCTAGCGCTCCAACACATTGTACGTGATTTCTAAACTGTTGACCAATCACAACAGAGCCGGCCAGCTAACCAATCAGAGCAGACTGGGCTCTGGTTTCAGACAGAGGGTGAAAAGAGGTGCTGCAGCACAGGCAGTATGAGAAAAATAAAGAGCTTTTTGAACATTAAAGCATGGAGACATGTCCCAGTAGAGACACTACATACTGATATACACCTGAACATCAGCAGGAGAGGACTCTTTAAAGTAGAGACACTACATACTGATATACACCTGAACATCAGCAGGAGAGGACTCTTTAAAGTAGAGACACTACATACTGATATACACCTGAACATCAGCAGGAGAGGACTCTTTAAAGTAGAGACACTACATACTGATATACACCTGAACATCAGCAGGAGAGGACTCTTTAAAGTAGAGACACTACATACTGATATACACCTGAACATCAGCAGGAGAGGACTCTTTAAAGTAGAGACACTACATACTGATATACACCTGAACATCAGCAGGAGAGGACTCTTTAAAGTAGAGACACTACATACTGATATACACCTGAACAACAGCATGAGAGGACTCTTTAAAGTAGAGACACTACATACTGATATACACCTGAACATCAGCAGGAGAGGACTCTTTGAAGTAGAGACCCTACATACTGATATATACCTGAACATCAGCAGGAGAGGACTCTTTAAAGTAGAGACACTACATACTGATATACACTGAACATCAGCAGGAGAGGACTCTTTAAAGTAGAGACACTACATACTGATATACATCTGAAAATGAGCAGGAGAGGACTCTTTAAAGTAGAGACACTACATACTGATATACACCTGAAAATGAGCAGAATAGGGCCCCTTTAATGAAGATGCATCACATACATCGAGTCTTATCTTCATTCTATTTCTCTGTTGCTGACGTCAATCTTTAAAAATATATTTAAAAAGGAGAGAATATCGGATACTGGAACTAAAATATAGTGCTTTAATTTTACAATTGCCTTCAAGACCTTTTTTTTTTTTTGTGCAATTTAACTATTCTGCACCATCATGTCCATGGAGCACAGTTACCCTGCAGTTATTATGCAGATTAATAAAGGCCTAATAATTAGTCACACTGGCACAATTTCCTTTATCATACTATTTAATTCCTCTCTCCGTCGTCACCGTGGCGTTGTTCCTTCATTTCCTTTTCTATACATGACTTTCCCTCTCAGCTCATTTTTCAATTTTGCCATTACACCTTTCTCTTTTCCCATTCGACCCCCCACCTCCACCCCATTACCCCACGGACTCCGTCTTCCTGCGACGGAGGCTTCAGATCGCATTAGTGCCCCGACTCAGACGTGTCACATTCTCACCCTTCTGTCACGGCGGAGGAGGTGACGCATGACTTTCAGACCTGCAGCGAGGAACCGTTCAGTCAGACTGTAACAGGACGAAGCAATAAGGACTATAATGTCATCTTAACCTCTTGAATTAAAACTTAAGCTCTTATATGAAAGCCTGTATCATTTAATTGATCATGTTCTGATGAATAAATGTCCTTTTTTTTATGTAATCATGACAAATTGGTCAAGGTTTTTTTTAACAAAACTAATAACACCTTCATTTTTTCAGCCTGATGGATGGATTTTATTTGCTTTAATTTAATTCATTTTTATCTAATTTCAATCCCCCCACATGAAATTTATTTCCTGTTTGTGGGTCTCATACAGTCTATGGTCTCATCTAATAAACCAAGATGTTTGAGTTAACCCTCCGGTCGCCACACACACACACACACACACACACACACAGTAGGGATGCTTGTTTGTACCCCTCTCGCTTGAGGATGATACAGAGATAATGCAACAGGAATGAGTTATTGCAACCGCCAGAGGAGGGTGCTGTTTACCTCAGAGGTCACACAGTTACACACACACACACACACACACACACAACACACACACACACACACACAACACACACACACCACACACAACACCACACCACACACACACACACACACACACACACAACCACACACACACACACACACACACACACACACACACACACACACACACACACACACACACACACACACACACACACACAACACACACACACACACACACACACACACACACACACACACACACACACACACACACACTTTAGAGTGGGGCCCTGAGCTGTCACATAACTGTTCATATTTGAGGGGAAATGTCAGTCAGAGTTCAGTTTCAAACCTCTTTCTCGTGGTGATGAATAAAGTAAAAGGAGTCTATTTCTATCTCCGTGTCAAGTCTCTTCCACTCTCTGTCAGCATGTACTCTCACAGGTCTTTGAAATATGTAAAACCCTGCTGCTGTCTGCCACTCCGGCCTGCTGTTTGTCAAACATGTTTCATACAGAGTTGTGTAACCTGAAGCCTTTCAGGCAGCTGAGATAGGAGAAATCATTTCTGCAGGAATAAAGACAGCACAAAGTAAGCCATCATTATATATCATTTGATATTGTACAATATACGGCACTATTAAATCATTTGGTGCAGTTTTGTTGAATAGATCTTAATCATGTTTCCATTGCTTTGTCAAATCACCTTATTCAACACTGTGCGACACTGCCATTTGTTTATATTCACTATCTTTTTCTTCTTTTCACATAATGTTTTTCTATAAGGAAATGCTATAAACAGATACAGCTGATTTTTTTAGGATAACTCTAGAAGCTGTAATAACATTTGCTGGGGTTGAAGTTTGCATTTTGGGTTCATAGCTTTAGTTTGTATTATATATGTATGACACACCAGTCGTTTCAGGTGTACGGGCTGGTTTTGCTTTGACGCTATTATGATAATACATCTTTTTTGATCCTGGGTGCATTTTTGTTATGGTTGGTTTAGCTTTCAAATCCTTTAATTTTAAAGGCTGGGAGTAGATGAGATAAAATCGAAATAGTCTTTGCAAAGATGAAGCATAGAGTACAACAACAAAAAACTACTGCTACCATAATTGCATCATGGGAAATGTAGTACGATTCTCAGTTTTTGAACTTTGTAAAGTCACTTTAAGGTCACACCAATGCACAAATGATTAACTTTGTAATCCAAAACTTTGACAGACCCAAACGAGGAGATACATATTTGTATATATACCTCACACAATCATAATACTCTAATAAAGACCCTCAACCAATGCCCAGATCCCACCACTCCCTCACTGGCATTTAAATAAGCCAACACCCTTCCTGACCCACCATGCGGGCCGATCATATTACACCCCGTTATTAATAGCCCCCCACTCCCCTTTCTCATTGTAAACTAATAGCTGACATGATCTCACACTGTCTGCGTCTCCGTGCTCACATCAATCTTTCTCTCCCACCCCGGGTTTCTAGCTCTCTTTTCTCCGCTCAGATCAGGGCTACCAAAATATGCTCCACATGCACAACCTGACGTGTGCAGAATCATGACATACATGACATGTGTCTCATCTGTTTCACATGACACGGGGAATGACGTCTTTCTTCAATCTAACACAGAATTAATCTTGACTGTTTGAATTAATGAGGCCAGAAATGAGTGCATCTGAAATATAATAATGTAGTGACAGCATTGTGCCACTGGTTTTTATGATGATTTAAACACTGTTTATTATTGGCATGCCAACAGCCAAGTACAGCCCACTCGACATTAATTTATTTTCCAAAAAATGATTGCAATTGTACCAAAATGTGATAACTTAATTATTGTTATAGGCCTGACTTTCTTTTAACTACATTACTACAACATATTTATTTTTGATGAGGGATACATGGCGCATTTTACAAGCATTTAAGGGCAATCTTATTGTACCTATTGGATTTATTTATAATGATGTGTTACAGAGTCAAAATAGAATCATGGTACATTAAAGTAGACAGATGTTTATAAAAACACAAAATAATTATAAAAAATAAAATGTTAGACGTGCTATGTTTTGGGCGGCTCCTGATTTGTTGTCGTTTGTCTTTGGTTTGTTTACAACCAAACCTTATTAAAGTAAATTCAATAACAGTGTTTAAAACAAGTTGATTAAATACTATCAGGGTTTTAGCTTAGCTTAGCTCTAGCCATATATGTTGGCTTAAGAAGACCTTGCTAAAACTGATAAACAACGCTTAACATAATAAAACAAATGGAAAATAAGCTGTTAAAGCTATTCAATTTCACCGGGCCTTAAACAAGACACACATCCTGCCTGTATTTTCTTTAGCTGCACAAACAAGTGTTTTCATGACTGTCTCCATGTCTCTCCGTCCATCTGTGCCCACAGAGCACATCTACCCTCTGACCCTCTGCCTGGGACGCCATCTTGTCCCTAGCGCTCTCGCCGAGGCCTTATTTTTAGCGAGAGCAATGCTCCTAATGCAAATCTTAATATGGGAATGGCATCTTGGAGCTCTTCTTTCCTCAAGCTCCCGTCGTACATCCATCGATACCTTCAGTCCTCCAAGACACTGAGCTGGTATCTGTAGCTCTCCAAACACCCGACACAACCGCCACCCCTTTTCAGAGCCGCCGCTTCAAAACAGGTGGCCGTGTGACCTAAGCTCGCTCCTCCCTTGGTACCACCCAGGCTATTTTCCTGACTACTGCTTAGTAGTCACCCCCTCCCCCCCCCCCACCGCTCTGACTGTCTGTCCTACTTTTTTGGCAGCCCTTCATGCTTGTGTGCTCTTGTACGAGTGGTGATCAGGGTCTCGCCTACTCGCATAACAATTTGTGTGCCCGAAAAAGAGCCCCTCCCCATCTCTTAGGCCAGAGGCGTCAGCAAAACCACGTGAAGCTCTTTTTTAAAGGGGGGGTCTCACTGTCGGACCCGCTCTTCTCTAGCCGGTGGGGAAAGGAAGCGGACATTGTTCCTAACTCTCCCTGTTTGACACCAACTTACCTTAGGGACAACGTTAAACCTCTAAAGTTTACTTTTCCCCGTCTACTTAAGGCTCTGAGAAGAGGCGTTTTTCGCGATAGCCATGAAGTGGGGCTGGGTGTTTTTGGGGGTCTTCCTATCTTTGGGGACCCTGTCCTGGGGGGAGAAGGGCTTGGAGATCCCAGAGTACGATGGAAAAGACCGTGTCCACGACCTCAGCGTCACAAACTACAAGTCCGTCATGAAGAAATACGATGTGATGGTGATCTACTACCACAAAAACGTGGATGGGAACCGCCTTGCCATGAAGCAGTTCCAGATTGAGGAGCTGGCTCTGGAGGTGGGTCTCCGCCAAAGCATGACAGTGGATGGATTTGTGGCCCAGGTGGGGAAGGGTCACAGTATGGAAGATAGGAAGGAAGGGAAGGGTTTCACATGGAGAATTTGGCTCCAGTCAGGGATTCCTTTGGCCCTTCTGATAGGTGGGTTCACAGCTGTGGACAGGTGAAAAGAAATGCAAACATAACAAGTGGAAAAGATGGGGTGAGGTCCAGTTGTGTACAGTACCTGCCACGTGTGACTGGATAGATGCTGACCTGAAGGAGGTAGATTGGAGAAGGTGGGAACTGGAGACACAGGATGGGCGAATTGACTGGTGATGGCTAATAAAATGGCCGAGCTCAGAGTCTTCCGCATAGTTTTTATCCTCCGTTCAAAACCTCAAGTCAAACCTGTGGTGAAATAATGTTGCTTACAGCATTTAAGTCTATCTATTGTGCAAGTTGTTCATCTCCAAGCCAATCACTGCCAACCAAAGTCTATAAGCATGACTGTATTTCTGGGATAGGTTACCTACTTTACATTGGTTAAATATATACATCCATATTTACTGTAAATGAGAATCATCAACGTTTGCTTTATGGGTACAATTGGATCAAGGCGTGTCACTTCTGGATGGCCTTCAATCAACAAACTATTGTTTAATAAAATATATAATCCCACATTTGTCACATCATTAATCATACCTTGTAACACCTTTAAAATGAGCAAAAGGCCAGAGCAGTCTTCAATATGTTGTACTTCTTTAGTAGTTGTTTGTAGATTATATTTGCCGATATTGTGGGTCGTATTAAAGCAAGTTAATTAGAGACTGTATTATAGGGGGTTGTGACCAGTTTCTCTGTCTCACTTGGGCAAGTAAATGGCAAGTGTTTTTACTTTGAAGTTGCTCCAGTGGTAATCTAAAGAGTTTGCACGTTCTGGGAACTCTAATTGGATAAATAAATCGGACTCATTACCCTCGATGCACCTGGGCCGCACTGTCAGCCACTGTATTCACCACAGCAATTCTGTGCCTGTCAGAGCAGCAGTGTCTTCTTTCAGAGGCGCAGTGTACCTTACACTAGCCCACATAAGTCACCTCTGTAAATAGCCCAGGACAGCTCTGCATGCTTAGCAAGATGCTAAAAGCCCTCCTGGGATGGACACAGAGTTTAAGGCCATTTCTCACCTCAACTACTGCTGCAATGGCTCCGTCAGCTCTCTCAGGCAACACACCCTCTTCAGTCCGGTATTACGACACACTCATTTGGGTGCAGGCTGTTTTCCTAAACCATCATTTACACACACAGGTCATTGGATCTGATCAATTTCCTGTCTGTGCAGCCAAGTTGGGCGTCTTGGCTTGAGAAAGAGATGCATACTAGAGTAGGTCCCTGATGGACGGTTACTGACTTCCTGCCAGTTTTGAGCACACACAGCCAATCAGAAAATATTGCAAGAGGTGCTAAGAGGGCACGCTTAAAATAGCTGGTCATTAACACAGATGAATCAGGAAGTATGAATTATTAAAGTGCAGCACTCAGGGAATTAAATCATATCTGCCTTTGTTTGGAGCGTGGCCCTTACATCTATGACGTCTTTCAACTTTAAAACCCCATAATGAGTATATTTCTTGCTAGAGAGGACGACTTTAAGTTATTCTGCCTGTAGCTATTTCCTTGGGTTTTAACTCATACTGCCAGACACACAGTAAAGTAAATGGTCTGTCCACAGCTTCCTCTTTGATATTATTAGAGAGGATAAATCGTTGAGGCGCTGCAACAAGTAGAGGGTATCATTTCCCTGCACTTTCCAGTAGTGCAATATTCCAGTAAGTATTTTATAGGAGACGTGTCAAAGGATTACAATTTTTTAAATCCTTCAGATAAGAAAACTCAGAGAAAATGCACACACGATGTATAAAAGCATTGAGTAAATGTGTGTAACTGGCAGAGATGTCTAGGTCCATTACAGGAAGGCAAAACTGTTTAGCTCACAAAAACCTCACACGCTTACTTAAACAGATTTAAACTGCTGTCAAGCTTGACTTCATGGTAATATGATGCCTGCAGAAACATGCTCAGTTTATATCACTACTGTGGGAATTAGTAGTGTGTATTTGTGGTTCTTGCCATAACAGAGTTAAAATGAAGACAGGACAGAAAGGTATACAGCCAAAACAAGTAGAAAAATGTCAAACTCAAAATGCTTATGTGTTGAAAAGAGACACCCTGACACGACCAAAATATGTCACCTTTGACCCCAGCTGGTAAATATCTTAGTCTGTGAAAAACAATCTAGTGTAGCCTCATAGCTGCGATAGGCTAACGCAAGGTAAACTTTAGAGTCCCTTGAAAGGAGTATAAAGGCATGGTATTGTGAATGCTAATTTCATAACATGGCTTACTCAGACACTAAATGGTATGGAGCCATCGTTAATGAGATATTAACACCTGCACTTTTTCTGATTTGACAGGCCGAAACGCTGTAAAAAAACTTATGTTTTGAATAAACAACCGCCTTCTTTTGTGTAGCTTCACCAAAATGGAACAATAGCTACAAATGGCGTAAATGTACTGAAGTCTGTGGACACTACAGCCAGTGCAACACACATTATATAGCCACAACAAATAGCCTTGTTATAGAGTAAAATACATACTACCAAAACAAAAGCCTATAGCCTGAACTCCACATTAGATACAGCCAGAAACACATACTACAGGATGAAACTTTGCAGAGTTTCTGTAAACAAAGCGTACACACACTACGATTTACAGTTTAAAGAAATGAGTGTGTAGCTGTACTCACCTGTATGAACACGATTATTGTTAACAGCAAAGTCCTCCAAAATAAGCCTCTCTGTCCCAGTATAACCAGTCCTCTTAGCCTTTAGCAGCATTAACCTCTCAGTGTGGTAAAACAGTAGAAAAGTCTCAATAAATAAAGAAGTTCCTCAGGTAGAAAGCACCTGGAGCATCCCCCATTAGCATATTAGCAATTAGCATGTCCAGCGTACACCTTGTCAGCGACGTAACAAAGTGGGTGCGTTTGTTTTGGTCACTTAGTGTGATTGACGGGTGGTGCAATTAACCAGTTGTTTCTTTAGGGGCAGTGGTGGGAGAAGTACTCAGATCTTGTACTTAAGTAAAAGTAAAAGTACCAGAGTGTAGGAATACTCTGTTACAAGTTAAAGTCCTGCATTCAAAATGTTACTCAAGTAAAAGTACTAAAGTATCATCATCAAAATATAATTAAAGTACCAAAAGTTACTAATTTTCCAGTATGTATTGAAGTAAGAATAAAGTAGCATAACAGAGAAATACTCAAGTGAAGTACTTTAAAATGAAGTACAGTACTTGAGTAAATGTACTTAGTTACATTCCACCATTGATTTTAAATAAATCGTACACAGTTCAAATGACTTTTTCATATTATTAGCTCAGCTGGGCAAGAAGATATGAAGTTTTAAAGAACTTTGAAGGAAGTTAGAATAGAGGTTTTGTGTTTGGCATTAATATCTCAGAGAGTAATTATAAAAAAGGTGTCAAATATTCAATCTGTGCATAATCCAAATCTTATAAAGTCATCCAAAGAAATTATAAAAGATGAACAGGCACGCTGCAAAATTAAAAACCATACGCCAGAAGGCTGTGACTAAAAGAACGAGCGCTAAAAGCTAAACGCATTACTATTATTACATTTGCAATATAAGGAATGTCTATCCTCGTATAATTTTGTGAATGCTGGTACTTAATATGTTTGTGACCCGTCTGCTGGCTGTATATTCATATTAGTTTTCTGTCTCTCAGTTTAAACTCTGACCTTTGACATACAGCATACTGTAAATGCCCGTACTCATCAATCACTGCACTCCTCACGGCTCAGATTGCAGGGATCTTTTACCTGTCACCCTCTCTACCAACAGTACACACACACACACACACACACACACACACACACACACACACACACACACACACACACACACACACACACACACACACACACACACTCACAAACACGCATTTGTTGCCAAGGTTGCTGCGTACCATTCAGTAAACGATGATATGCAAATCTCTTGATGTTATTATGAGGCAAATTACATGCCTTCAAATGCAGTCCCTCTGCAATTTGGATAAGATAAGGCGAACAAGGTGGACAACTACATAAATGTACAGCGAGACACACCTAAAAATAAACATGTTGCATCATAATATAGTGAATGCATAATCATCACATGCTGTATTGTATGTGATTACTTCCTTTAATTACTTATTTGAATAGAAAAAAAACCCATTTACATACATTTCAGGGTTTCATCTTCATCTTATTCATCTTTATGTCAGTCGGATGGTCCACCAGACTATTTAGCAGGAAAGCACACTGGATATAACAGTAACAAAGCTTAATTCATTGATTATAATCGCCACAAAACAACCCATTGTTGAAATGTTAGAGAAGAGCTAAAGGGAAACACGTCTCAGGACCTGTTTTTTCACCTATTTTCTCCTCAGGTGGTAAACATTATGTTAATAGCTGAGTAAGGTGAAACAGGTGCTCACAATGCAAGTCAACACGCAGTCCCATAATGTGCAGGGGATCTTATAGAAGGAGGCTTTGTCTTTTCTAATATCTTTCCATTTACAGAGAGATCTGGGGAAAGGTCAGACTGTCGCTGTGGAAACCGTTATCCAAACTGAATGACGAAGCCTGTGTCTTTTTCTGCGACACAATACGTTTCATGTTCACATTTGTAATGGTGCTGGATGGCATTGATAGAAAGAGGGAGATAATGTTTAATGTGCCTAGTGAGTCACTTTAATGTCGCTATGCTATGGCTACTGTTTGATTGTCTTCCAACAAAATACAAGCCGAAGATGTATTTAATTTAATCAAATGTAAAGTCAAGTTCTACAACAATTTCGTTTTTCAAAATAAGATGTAGATCCGTGAAAAAAGAACGTTCAGCTTATAGTTCAAGTTATGTATCTGAAAAGACTAATGCTTACAAGTTAAGGTTTTTCAAAAGTCATTTAATTCTGTATTAAAATTTGAATGACCTGTGCTAAGTGACTGACAGGAGTGGGATTCACTAGCAATTTGTTGTTGCATTACTTATTTCAAGATTGTAGAAATCGTATAATGATGAGTTTCTGCCAATAAATGTGTCTTCTTATATTCTTATACTCATATCTAAGTGTGCTTTTCAATGTGCAGCGATGAGTAGTAAAGCAAAATCCAAATGAACAACATAAAGAAATTACTGTATTATGTATTGACATGTAGTGAATTTGTTCTGGACGTATTTTGATAACGTTTCATCATGTCGTTAGCAGCATACTTATGGAAAACTCCACCGTGCTATTTCAAGGCTAGCCGCTGCTACTGTAAACACAGCAGGAAATCTGCCAGCTTTGCAATTTTTAGCCGACACAAAGTGTGAATAAGGGTCAATAATAACTCAAACGTCCTCCAAAGCAAGTCCATCCAATGCAATGACCTCACAGAGGCGGACCGACATTGTAAAGAGCTCCTTTTACTCCTCAGCCCCACACTCGCAGTTTCACTCTTCTCCATCCACAGTTCTCGACACTTCACATCTCACTCCTCAAGTAGCACCGCTATCACGTAGTGTGAGAGCAACATCACATCTTGATAGATCTCCTCTTACCCTCCCACATCTCCACAATTAACAGTGTGAAAGAGGCGCTAATTTAAGAACTAATTTGTCACATGTGATGGCATTTAATGTGACAGGAGCTATGTTTGGATTAAGTGTCATCGGTCCGCACATGCCACCTGTTTTTGTTGGCAGATTGAGGTATTGATTTGAGGGTCTCAGCTGCCTGATGCACACACAACATGGATCAGTGTTAAATGCTTTATGTGATAGTGCTAAGCTATCCAAAATATTCTCTCTTCCTTTTTAAAATATACACCTCATTAATCACAAGCATGACCCTGCATCTTTGTCGTAAATAATGTATATCGCCTGAGGATACACACAGTAGAATTTGACACTAGGATATTTTCTAAAGATTGAGGAAGCTCTCAAGTTCATGAAACTCTACCAGACATGAAGTCATCTCTCTGGATCTTACTGATGAAGAAAGATGCATGAATTGAGATGTATGTATCTATGTAAGAAGGGTTGTGATTTTATTATAAGCATTATTATAAGCATCCTCTACATGTGCACATTTGCTAGTTTGTCAAAAACACTTAATGGCTTTAGTGATCCATCAAGCATAAATGTGCTCTTCAGTATATATAAACTTCTTTCTGAATCAGATTTGTATTTTATTTTTTGTATTTTTGTATTTTTTATTTTATTTTATTTATTTTATTTATTTTATTTAATTTATTTAATTTATTTATTTAATTTTTTTTTTTTTTTTTTAATTTATTTATTTAATTTAATTTTTTTTTTTTTTTTATTTATTTTTTTTTTTAAAATTTATTTATTTAATTTATTTTTTTTTATTTTTTTTATTTATTTATTTTAATTTTTTTATTTATTTTATTTATTTATTTTATTTATTTTATTTATTTTATTTATTTTATTTGTTTTGTGATATAGGAGTTACAAGACAAGTGTGTACATGTACAGTATCACATATACAGAAGACAATATGGAGCATTTAAAAGTAAAGACAAAATATACATGGAGGCAAAAAAGAAAACAAAGACAGTGTGTGTGTGTGTGTGTGTGTGTGTGTGTGTGTGCATTTGAGGGATTAGACAAAAAGAGAGTAATAAATGACAAAATTACAATTAAAATGATATAAGTAACAATATAATAGTCATGTTTCCTGGGGGGGGTAGCATGACCTTGATTCTAAATATGTTAACATTTCTATAAAAGTTGGTACGAACCATGTCTAGATTAGGGGAATTGTAATTGTAAAATGTGGTGATTGCATTATGTAATTTAAATCAAATTTTCCGAAAAAGAGTCACATTTCTTCAACATTAGCTGAGGAGGGATCTGTCAGCAGCTCCCAACAGTAAACAGGCCAAAATAGTTCCTGTTGTGCATGCAAGAAAGCCTGCATGCCGTTTCTGTCGTGCTAAATTTACCCCACCGCCTCCCCACCCAACCCAATGTGGACTGACTGTCTTCACATTGAAATCCAATGTGCGCTATCCAAAAACACCAGGTGACAGTTAGTTACAGTATTTGTACTTTCTTGCTGTAATCATTTATAAATGGCCGTCTTAAACTTGCTTTCTCCCTCAACATTATTTTATTGTTCCTTTTATCCCCCTTAAATGTCATTTTCTGCTTCTTCTCTCCTTCTTAAACCAGTATCAATTATTCATGGGGGAAAAATGTCAAGGGAAGGCAGGGGATCAAGGTTCATTATGAAACATTTAAACAGGAAGGTTTTGGACGTTGAAACCCTGACCTTACAACTTTCAACCACCAAGTGATGGCCCTGATTAGATATAGCACAGTGTATAAGTACTTAAAGGGTCCCTATTATGCTATTTGCTATCCCATAATGCTCATCTTCAGGTTCATATTAGTATTTGGTGTCTCTACTCTGACATATCTCCATGCTTTAATGTTCAAAAAGCTCTTTATTTTCCTCATACTGCCTGTGCTGCAGCACCTCTTTTCACCCTCTGTCTGAAACCAGAGCCCAGTCAGCTCTGATTGGTTAGCTGGTCGACTCTGTTGTGATTGGTCAACCACTTAGAGATGTCCCGCCCCTTAGCCTATCGTAAAATGTGCTGGAGCGATAGCCAATAGATCCGCAAGTGTTACAGATTGATGTCACTATGTTCTTGAAGTAAACAAAGCAGTCAAATAGAGGCGATTCAGGCGGGGGCTAAAAACAGGGATTTAAGCCTTAGCAGACCATTTACAGAACATGCACACAAACCTATATTACAGAGCTACAATTGACCTTTTTTGTTTAGCATATTTAACATATATACTTGAGGAGAACACGTCTAATAACATTACATATCTCAATGACTTTGTTCCACGTCCCCAATGAAATCTTAATGACTTAAATCGAATAAACAGGACTGTTTGTCTTTCGAAAATGGTGGTTTATTTAAGACCGGCTGGCTTTTTAGTGACTCACAAAAACAAACTTGAGAAACGCAGGAGTTAATTAGCCGAGATCGTTAAGGGACGTGTTTGTAATATGGCTTGTTGCTGTCAAAGTGAGTCATTCACAGATGGTCCCGGACACTTCTGCCCTCACAGTGTGTTGTAGTGAGTCAGCGTGTGTGCCTGTGACACTTCAAAAAGATTTCCATCACATTGCCTGAAAGACCGTTTGAAAAAGTGAGATTCTCAAAGTCGATACATACAGACAGGATTTAATTAAAAACCTTTAGGAAACACACGCTCTTATTTCTGTGCAAAATCCTTGATGGCCTCCTTTAAAGCGAGTCGGAGCGACTGTTTTATACACCGTTGTGTCTGAATCTTTCATGACCGCCCGGGCGCAGTGTTATGTAACCGCCTGGTGTTGAACGTCCTGATGTGTTACAGCAGACATTATTAATTTACCTTCTGGCTGAAGGAAAGCTGGCTGAACTTCTAATGTTGCACAGACCCCAGGAAACCAGGAGGAAATCGTGATTGCTTTGAAAAACATTTGAATCATTCTTCATTTTACAGAATCAGGAATTATTTAGGGGTACATGTCAGAGAAAATGTGTTGAGATGGTTTTAATATGAAAAAACAAACTAGAATACCTCAACATAAAGTCATCGCAAATGGGCTTAACCTTGCAACAGACAGTACATTGTCATCAGTTTACCTGCATTCATGGCATATGTATAACCATTGCACACTGTAAATTGAATATTTACTACACAAATATAGATAGACTCTCCTTCACAGCTCTGAATATTTATGCTTTTGGTCGCAAACATTAATGACAACAACGCTAACTGCAAAGCTAGCTGTTTCTGCAGCTGGTATGGAAGCGTTTACGACGTGTGTGTGTGTGTGTGTGTGTGTGTGTGTGTATGTCTGGGGTCTCACTGAGTGACTTATATCATACATAAGTGACGCACACATACAAATGTGTGACTCATAGACTGCTCTGTTGTTCAAACACACAAGGCCTACATCGAGCAAACTGAAGGACTCTGGTTTAGACTGATGAAGCCGCACTGCATGTTCTTTATGTTAATGTTATATCAGCTTTCTTCAAAGTCCAATGACTGGCTTTGTTAGGGTAAATAACAGTGCTAGGTGGAAGTATATATACATTAAATTAGGCTTGTATGTCAAGTATTGGTACTCTTCGGGTATTTGGTGTACCATATAAAAAAAAAAAAAATTCTACTTTTTGGACATGCTTTACTTGAATGACAGAAAATCGATGATTTCCTGTTTGCCCTTTACAATGAACATTAGTCTATGGTTTATAACAGATATAATTATTATATATCCGATTTGTATCCTTTCACCTATCATTGGTCTATGTTTAAAGGGGAAATAATAACTTGGATTTGCATCCGTGTGTATAGCAAAGATATATAATTTATTAATGATATTAATATATAACCTGTGTTTGGAATATTAGGGTTGGGGATAGGGTTAGGGTTACGCTAAGGGTTAGAGTCTCCTTTTTAGAGAACTTATTCCGTTTTACAATTGTTTCTCTTAAAAAAAGGTTACTTTTCCGAGTCCTCTTTGGAGAATTTGTGCAAGTTTAACCGTATTTTTAAGAATTCGTAAATGTATACACATACAAATTTGAAACAGAGCATTGAGGCGCTTATCATCGTTGGATCTAGTGTAGTTTGGATTTCACCTCATTTCTTTGTCTCTTTGAACTTAATCATCTATCAAATAAATGCGTGTAAAGGTGAAATTACTTCTGAAACTGACTACACTGTTTTCTGTCCAACCTGTGCTGAAATCAGTGAACAGTAGCAATGATAGACACCACTCAAGTCCATTTTTACCAAATAACCAATACATGCTCTAGGCCAACTTTCATCGACCACTATTGAGTAAGCATGTCAGCGGCTACGTTTCAAGAAATGTGACGCCTCTCCTTCACTGTGACCCCTCCGCCCTCTTCTACCTCATCATTGGGTGCTACCGCCAAGTCCAGCAGCGACCCCCGGGGCACGTTCTTGACACCTCACCATGGCACCCTGCCCTCATGTTGGGTCAACCTACAAGCTGACACTGACTGGGCATTGGGAGGCAGAGCCAAGCAATGACATTTCCCTTGGCGCACAAATCATAGACTTCTGGACCGTGTCGGGATGATAGCGAGGGAACAGACGAGGAAGGGTGTCCAGAAAGGAGAGATGTTTGAGGGGAAGGACACAACGAAGGGGAGATGAAGTGTTAAGTCGCGTTTCAAGTGTCTTCTTTCATTCATCAGCTGAGTCTGCCTTCCCCTCCTTTCCTTTCCACACCCATTTCTATATGTAACAGATCTTCTTTTCCTTTCTTACACGCCCTTAAATAGCTGTAGCACTCCCTGCTTCGCCTCCACCCCACTGCAAGCACCGAGAACTTCACCTCTTTTAAAAATACCCCAGTGTCGCTTATATGGCCATACACTGTGGTAACAGGGAGGGGGACAGATCTGAAAATTCAATCTGGAATTATAATTTTTTTTGCAGTATTGTTGGCACTGTTTGGTCAATTCTTAAAGATCAACTTTGCAGCAGTCCAACGCGTTGCCTCTTCTTGCAGTTGATCCCAGACATAGCAGCAAATACCTTCCAGGTATGTTAAGGTCTGCCTCCTTGTGCCTGTGAAGCTGGGCTGCGAAAAAAAACATAATCTTCTGGCGCTGACAGCTCTCTTCCACTCCTTGACTGCAATTTAGTTTTAAAACAGGGAATATTACAATAACCGTCAACCAGAGAGACTGAACTGCTTTCAACGTCCAAAGAGAAAGGGAAAATAGTTTCAAAAAATGCTCCACTCTAACTCATCTAACTCATCTAACTCATCTAACCATCCTCCATCCATCCATAGGAGCAGTGGGCTGCCATTATGTACAGCACCCAGAGAGCAGTGTAGACAACAGTGCCTTGCTCAGGGACACCTCAGTAGCACTTGGTCTTGAACTGGTGACCTTCCAGTTGCCAAGCCAAGTCCCTATGGACATCGCCACCACCACCGATGTCTTACAAAGCAGTTAGTTTTGGTTTTATGTCAGCCGTTAGTCATTTCTATTTTCATTTTCTGCTGCTCAAAGCATTGTTAAATTACATGTGAGAAACTCAATGGTCCCAATGAAAACAGCACACATGACACCACATTGACATCTATTGTAATGTGTTGGGACATAAATCAGAGAAATGTATAAGATTATTATTATAAGTATATTATTATCCATCAGCTGTTACATGCCAATTAACTTGCTTTAGTGTTTCAAGGCAAGTAGGCCAATCTAGTCAACTAGATGAAAGAAAATTTGGCCTAGAGTCGAATCATGATCTAATATGTCTGGACTCTGGCAACAAAGATAACATTGCACATATTATACAATACTATATATACAGCACAGGCTATATTTTGCTGGTGCTATTTTGCAATGCTGCTTTGCAAGGCGCTAAAGAACGCTTTTGACTCATCATCCAAAGTGTAACCTCACATTTAAAAGGGCTATCATCTCCCCATAATCCGCAAGCGCTAGGGCAATAAAATGGAGGGTAAATTAGCATTGAAACGGAAACCTGTAGAGTGTTTTTTTGAGTAGATCTTTGAGCAATACAGCCTATTTATAACTCTGTATAAGTGTATATTTACAGTACATATGCGCATGTATGCAGCGGCTTCACTTCGCCAAAGTGTGAGCTCCTCTCCTTTCCAACACACCTGTTGCAGCGTCTCTTCCCTTCGACATAGTTGGCTCAAGTTCTGCCCCTCTTGTTCTTCTGGAAACCCCGCTGTCTGTGCTCCTCTCACGCCGGCTATGAGGGCTGTCAATTGTTGGCTTCAGTTTCACTCCGATTTAGAAAGTGCAAGGCAGCAATCCAAAGCTTTTGCTTTTAAGGCTCTGAAATTAAAATGAAATGCCAAGGGGTTGCTCGTGTAAATGAAGCTAAAAAAGTGTTTTCAATGAAGTTCTGAGATTATAAAATGTCGATCAGGGATGCACCAGTCGCTGAGATCAGTCTGATATCGAATCGTTTGATATTAAAAAAGACCTCCTGTTTATCTCCCCCACCTTTTTCTTTTCTATGTCTAGCTTGCAGCCCAAGTTCTTGGCGATTTTGATGATGAGGACATTGGATTCGGCCTGGTGGATGAAAAGAAGGGCACTTCTGTTGCTAAGAAGCTTGGTAAGCTTGCCAATCGCTGACAGACACCTTGAAAACATTGCTTAGTTGTCAACAATACCCAAAAAGAAAATCTTTGGCTAAGAACAAATCATCTCTTTCAATCACCACTTTTCTCACGGTGTCTAATTGTGTGCAAATTATGAAGATTCTTTTTCCAATTAACACATAAATTATTGAAAAATAACAGTCTCCAGTCATATAATCAACATATAATCAGTATTCAGGGGATTAGTGTTGATTGAAGTCTGGGGAAAAAAAGTTATTTAAAGACATTAAAACTGTAGCATATGTATGGGTTTTTGATTTTCCATGATGCACAAGGGACAAATCAAAAGATGTTTGTATGAAAAGTACAATAATAGGTGTAAATATCTTTTTAACATGGGGTTCTGCAGTCATAACAGACGGTAAATGAAGAAAGCCTGCCCTCAAGTGTTGACCAAAGATGTCACAGCTTCTTTGAAACAACAGCTGGGGGAAACCTACAAGCATTACTTATTTTGTGTTAGAGAAATTACGCGTTTGATACTGACATTTGTCTTCTTTTTTGCAAATACTGCATCACCCATAGCACATTTTAATATTCAAATGGGAAGCTTATTTACAATGCTTATAAAAGAGTTCCTTTGCAACTTTACAGCAACGGAATTGTATTAATAAAGACTTGTTTTTTAACACTAACGCAATTTAATGTACAAATATTCTTTGTGTTATAATTGCTTCTTTCTCTCCAGGTCTGGAGGAGGTGGAGAGCATCTACATCTTTGCTGACAATGAGATCATCGAGTACGATGGAGAACTGGCGGCTGACACCCTGGTGGAGTTCCTCTATGATGTAAGTCGTATTTAAGTTTCAGGAAAAAAGATTCTCTCTCTTTTTGTCCTGATCCATTTATATAAAAACCTGTCTGAAAATTAGATGATCAGATTTTGGCCACTTTATGATTTCATAACGATTTTTTGGCTTGTGTAACCATTAGCCAATCACCAACCAAGGTAACCCCCCCCCCCACCTTATCACCTGAATCTCCTCCTAGAGCACCATTGTGTTCTTTTTAACCAAATATCTCTCAGAGGGGCGTGGGGAGGGGCTCCTTATTTTCATCTAAAGTAACAGACAGAGAATCAGCACTTTTGAAACAGAGCTGAAACAGAGGGGATTATGGGATGCTGTAATGATCTGTTTGGTGTTTGGAGCCAAACACTTCAGAGATATGTTTTGTATATATCTGAGACCTAGTATATATTGATGAAAAACAGTATAATAGGGGACCTTTAAAATATGATATAAACGTCTCTTGTCAGGTGATCGAGGACCCCGTGGAGGTCATCGACAACGAGCGCGAGCTGAAGGGCTTCCACAACATCGATGAGGTCATCAAGCTGGTTGGCTATTTCAAGAGCGAGAAATCTCCTCGTAAGTTTAATGTTATGATCTAAACACTGAGCTTTGAAGAGACGATTATAAAAGAAACTGCTTCTATAAACTGACAATTCCCTTTTTTTCTCCGGCCAGACTACATTGAGTTTGATGACGCTGCTGAGGAGTTCCACCCCTTCATCAAATTCTTCGCCATATTTGACCCCAAGGTTGGAATGGTTTTTTGCAGTATTTCAATTGATTATTTTGTGTTAAAAACTCTGCAGTGTGCTAGCTAACATTGTTTGTATTGTAATCATTGTCTGATTCTATTCTTGCTTAACATGTTTTCAGATTGCCAAGAAACTGCAGATGAAGCTGAATGAAGTCGACTTCTATGAGCCTTTCATGGAGGAGCCCGTCACTATTCCAGGAAAACCCTACATCGAGTCTGAGCTGGTTGAATACATCGAGCAGCATGACAGGTGAGAGCCTGTGTGGTAGGAGGGCTAGGTAATGCTAGCTGTTTGCAGCCGGTGTGTAGCAACATCGACAAATAGCTAACGGCTAACGCTAAAGTGGGTAGCGTAGAGTTACAGTATATCAGTGGCGAACCGTGTCTATCACAACTGGACCTTCTGTAGACACCCCGAAAATGTGGGTGTTCTGGACAGATGGACGGAGGCAGTCACTTTGCGTTGGATGTCCATCTTTTCACTGAATGATCGTCTTAAAAAAAGGGTACTAACAACAGTACCGGAACAACATCATCTTTACCTGTTGCCATTTCGACGTAAAAAACCCAATAAAACTTCATATGAATTGCTACGTAGCACTTACGCTGGATCCTCTGTCTCGACCCAGTGAACTACTGGGCCTTCTAGAGTACCCTGGAACCGAGGGAAACTCTGAAAGAATACGCCCATTGGCTACAGATCAATATATGATTGGTTGATCAAACTGTCAATCCAAACGTACGCTCTCATTCAGTGTAACGGCCAGGGCATTCTATCAAGGATATAGAATACCTTGGTTGAAGGATATTCTACCCAGAGACCCAGAACAAGATCTGATTGGTTGCATTTTTTTTCTACCACTGAAATGCGTAGTGCATGGACCGAGAAAGACAAACAAATCAACGTAACACTGTAATATTACAGATCAACAACAGAGATACGATTCTCATGTATTCATTTTATTTACATTTTATAAAATTGTATTTATATAATTAATTTGATTTTTTGTTTGTTTTATCTGAGTGTTCCAGGGTATTCTCTGAATACCTTGAAGGCCCTGACGGTTCACCACTGCAGTATATTATTACAATTTTCAGTTAAAATTAGTAGGTAAGTTATAGGCTAACGTTATCATGGCTTGATCTTTGATGTTTGAATGTTTCAGGCCCACACTGAGGAAGCTCGAGCCTCACAGCATGTATGAGATCTGGGTAAGAGATATTTCCTCTATTAAAACTTGTATTTATAATCAGTCAAGTGAAAATATAGAACATCCTTGTCTAATCTTTCTATCTGTGGATCCACAGGAGGATGATATTGACGGAGAGCACATTGTTGCCTTTGCTGAGGAAGATGACCCAGGTACATTTATACCCTAGTGCCTCTTTAACGCTATTTTAGCATTAATATTATCTATTAATAGTGATTGAATCAGCAGGACGATCCAATATATAGCACATTTTTTTGCGCACCGTACTTGACATTTGAACTTTTCTTTAGACGGTTTTGAATTCCTGGAAATCCTGAAGGAGGTGGCACGTGAGAACACAGACAACCCCAACCTCAGCATCATCTGGATCGACCCCGACAACTTCCCCCTGGTACGAATATCTCTCACTTGCACTGTTTATTGGCTAACAGGCATTTTAAACTGTCGTGTTTGTTGCCTTATGTCTTCAAAAACATCATTCGAATTGCACCAGTATACATAAGCCTTACCATTTGTCTGTAATTTTCTTTTAGCTGGTGCCATACTGGGAGAAGACCTTCGGCATTGACCTCTCTTCTCCTCACATTGGAGTTGTAGACGTTGAGGATGTAAGTCACCTCTCCTACCCCTTTCAAAAACCTTAAATTATTAACTAATGTCAAGTTTTATTGAATTCCCGAACATTATACTGATGCTCTGGAGTGTTCTCTCACTTAAAATGTATGAAAGTCTTTGTGCCATCGTCAAACATCCTATTGAAAAAAGTAGAACAAAACTCATAAAGGACCCTACTATACTGTTTTTCATCAATATATTATAGGTCTCAGATATAGACAAATCTATTCAGCCCTGTTTCAAAAGTGCTGATTCTCTGTCTGTTACTTTAGATGAAAATAAGGAGCCACTCCCCACGCCCCTCTGAGAGATATTTGGTTAAAAATAACACAATGGTGCTCTAGGAGGAGATTCAGGTGATAAGGGGGGGGGGGTTACCTTGGTTGGTGATTGGCTAATGGTTACACAAGCCAAAAAATCGTTATGACATCATAAAGTGTCCAACATCTGATCAGCTCATTATCAGACGGGTTTTTATATAAATGGATCAGGACAAAAAGAGAGAGAATCTTTTTTCCTGAAACTTTCAGAATCTCTTTACACATGTTGATGTAGAAAAGACATGAAAGAGTGGATTTTGCATATTAGCTGACCTTTAAGCTACCTTTAGCAGCGACTTATCTAAAGAGATGGCCCTTTTTTGTAATCATGAACAACCTGTAAACAATACTATTCAACTATTTAGTAAAAACACAAACGTTTTGGATTGCGATAAAGGTTTATTAATATGTATATGATACGATATGTACAATCAACCTAAGTCACTATTTAAAGGGGGCTATTTTACATATACTGTGACTATCATTGGCAGGCTGACAGCGTGTGGATGGAAATGGACGATCAGGACGACATGCCCTCAGCTGACGAGCTCGAGCAGTGGATCGAAGACGTTCTGTCCGGAAAGATCGACCCAGATGATGATGATGAAGACGATGATGACGATGATGATGACGATGATGACGACGATGACGACGATGATGACGACGATGATGATGATGACGACGATGACGACGACGATGAAGACGATGATGACGACGATGATGATGATGATGAAGATGACGACGACGATGACGACGATGATGAATAAATGTTTACTACCATCTTTCACTTTACTTTAATGGAGCCAAACATGGCCGAAACCCAAAGGTAGCAGTTTTTTTCTAACATCTTGCAGCAAACACATTTTGTGTAGTTTGCCTCCTGTATGGATTTCTGTAAGGGACAAACATAATGACCCTATGGGAATCTTTTACCGTGAGTCAGGGAAGGAGATTGTTAAAGAAGCAGAGGATTTGCATCTATAAGGGAACGGGGTGCAGCTAAAATGTTACTGTTACTGTTTAAAATGCTAATATCTCACCTCTGTGGTTCATAATGAATGCGAGCTAGGAGGCTAACAGAGGTTAACCTTCCTGACATTTTATACCTAATGTCACAAATTTCCCAATTTCTCCAACTTACTGATACCCTGATTCAATGTCATGTTTTCTACTTGATGAAGAGAAGAAACAAAAGCTGACTTGTACTATTTTCAGAGTGATTAAACCTAAACTCACTGGACAGTCTTAAGATTATTACAATCTTGGAAACTATTAAGAAACCGGAAAATGAAAAAAATACAAAATAAATTGTTTTCTGCTCTCATATTAAAAATGAAAGTTGAAAATATTTTAAAACCATTGTTGTTTGATGTTCTCCTTTCTATGGGAAAAACACTACTTTGTATATGTGTGTGTGCTATGTGGGTAATTAAGTCTAACCATACATTTATGTGTTGTATTATTCAGGATTTAAATTCAATCAATATGCAACTTACTTACTTTTATAGTTGTACAGCTAATGAATAGACTTAACTATTTAATACTTTGTTTCCTCACAAATTGAAGGGAAACATAACCCTAACCCTGATATTTCTAAGATGAAAAGTCAATACAATATCATACTTTTGTGATATAATTGGTGAAAAAAAAGGATCACCATTTAAACTGTAATCTTACATCTAAAATATGACTATATTATTTTCCTATTTTTGCATTCTTTGAACAATAAACCAAGTTTAAGGCTTGACAGTGTTCATCAAATAGTTTCTACTTTCTCTGTTGTACTTATTTGCCTTAACACTAAAAAAATTAGCTGCAAGTCGGAAAACTACAAAATTCAGAGGTGGAAATGTTTCTGTATCACACAAAGGTACATATTACTCATGAAAACATTGATTGATGCAGCTTCAAGCCATTTATTTGACAATATTTAGAGCAACACAAACAGGATTTGAATACAGCTTCACAAACATTTTCAGTAACAGAGAAAGTACACACAGTTGTGGGGAATATTAAACTCTTAGAAAGGAAACTTTTTATGGTGCTTGGTAGATCCTTTGATATGTGACCTTTTTGGGTCAAATAACGCTTAGGTGCCGTTTACACAAGGACAAAACGGGTTGTATCTGCTACTTTTCTCTCGCATAGCCCCTCCGTTCACACGAGGCCGACACGTAAACGTGGAAACGGACCCCGCAAACGATAACGAAGAAGACCTCTGACCGGCACTTTTCGAATTTTGTCCGGAAGATTTAAACTTTAACGGACATGTTGACCGGCGAAAAAAAATGTTAACGGAAACTCTGCCGCATGGTTCCCTCGTCCCTTGGAAGAGGCGGAGAGGTGGGTGTTTTTCATCTGCTGGTGGACTACCGGAGAGATTTACAGCAGGAGCAACGCCGTCCACTGCGGAGAATAAACAGAAGGGCAACCATGGCAACCATGCTCCGGGGTCTTCTTCGCTGCTTTTGGTGTATTTTGTGGCAGCAGCAGTGCCACTTACAGGCCCGACATATGTACTACAGCATTTCTAGCGGGTCGAGCGGTCTCGTGTGAACAGACACGTTAATTGAGCCGAATGCGTCTGAATGGAAGATTTTTTTGAAAACGAATTTGGTGCGTAAACGCAAACGTACCCGTTTCGTTCTCTTGTAAATGGGGCCTTAGTCTAGTTTGATAGTTTTTCACAGACTGACAATTATCTGAATTGACACGTCACAAAAAATGATAACCAACAGTTTACTTTCGACAATCAACCAATTTACTTTGAGGTAAGATGACGATAAACTTTCAACAAACAGGTGTGTGTGTGTGTACAGTTTCTGATTAAATTGAAAATAGCCGAGAATCTACGTGTTAATCCCATGTATCCACAAGTTATAATGACCGAGGTCAATAAGTAACAGGTGTTATAATGCAGCATAAGAACAACATAACATGTTTTCATGTAAGCAAAAAAGGCCTAATTAAGCTAAGCTTGACAGAGGTTTAGAACTGTACTCCAATGTCTTCTAACCCCTCTAAAAACGTTTAATCTCTTCTCATAAGGACAGTGTGGACCAGTCCAGGTTGGTTTACTTGGCCCTGTGATTTCCAAAATGGACAGGAAGCCATTCCTTTTCAACTTTTTTCCTTTTCAACTTTTTTAAGCTAAAAATACAAGTCACAAACACCTCTTTTCCCTTCACTCTGTTTACACCTGTAACCTTGCATCCGTTGACGAAGTTGACTTTGACAGAGTAAATTAGGGCCACGGTTGACTTACTGGTACATGATCCCGATCCTTTACATTGATTACAAACTTTCGCATCGTATAAGCTCTGCTTCGTCATGAAGGACTGATAAGTTCTTTGGTAATCCTTGCAGAGGCCATACTTCTCTAGGTACCTGTATAAACAAGATCATTGTTTCACTGCAAAGTAAATGGCATTGATAAAGTACAACACTTATAACAGAATCAGTAGTGTGGTACATAAATGAAACAGTCCTGCCTTTAAATGCAGTTAATATGAATCTCCATCTTATGCAAATGCATTTCTAAATAAACGTATTGACTTAACCATTTAACTCACGTTGTCCAGGCAGTCTCATCTGTAGGAATGCTCTCCTGAAAGACGTGTTTGCAAAGAAAAAATTCGTACGGATTTAGGTTTGTGTCTGTCAGACAATTTACACCATCAACAAGGGCAAGAGTGGCCATGAAGATGATAAAGACAGCGATGTTCATCTTGTCTAGAGCGGGAGAACGAGAAATATAAAAGTAAGATGTTAATGTATGAACATACAATAATGTATTAATTATATTAATGTATCAATCAAAACACAACATATATTCTTCAATATGTTTTTATGACTTACGTGTTTGTAGGCGAGCGAGCAGCGATCTGTCCCACTTCGATCAGTCAGCTGGAAGATTGAATCCTCAGCTGGATGGAGCTGCTTTAGTAGTTTCTAAAGAGGAAGTAGCCTTGATCTTCATCTTCTGAAACAAGCTGAGTCACTTTGTTCTTGTGAAAGACACACAAATACTGGGTTCCTCTTATCCCTCGCCTTGTCACGTAGTTCAAATGGTAAGAAAAACAGGCCCTTTCCCCAGAAAGATTTACAGAGGAATACCGAGGCGTTCCCAAGCTCATTGAGATATTACAATTTTGTAGTCTGAGCTTGGATAGGACGTGCCAGGGCTTCTTCTCCGAGCTCCTTCCTGAGGTCTAAGCCCCTTTGAGGTGAGCCCGTCACGACCAAAATACCATGACCGTTGTTAATGGTTGGAAGGGTTAGGGTTAGGTTAGGGGAAAAGGAATCGCTCCTCCAGAGCTGCGTGGGGCACTGGCTCTCGGGGATAATATTGTGGTTAAAAAACCTTCTAAAAAACTCCAAGGGAAATACATGCAATGTTTCTAAAAGCCCTGTTAAAAATAAGAATACAAATAAGTCAAATCAATTAAAAAAGCAAGAGGGGACCAGATCACAGAAGAGGCAGAGCAGTGGGTCCTAGAGATCTCCCAACCTTCCGGGGACCCCTAAAGGATGTGGCTGACGAGGACCCGTCCTAGGGGAATCCTTCAAAAGGCCTGGCAATGCTGTAAAAACATTCATAAGACAATATCTTAAAAAAGCATGCAGGTCAATAATACAATTAATAGAAAAGTGCTTAAGGTAAAAAGTGTTTTGTAAAGAATTCACACAACATATCAAATGGATAGTGAATAAATAAGTAAATAAATAAATAAAGAGATAGATAAATAAATAAACACAATAATAAGGAACGAATTGTCATAAAATGAAGTGTGATTAAAACCAGCAGGACCCAGGTTCACAAATTAAGAGATTCCACATAGGACAGGCCGCGAGTATCTCAAATGACTTCTCTCTGCAGGTGGTTTTGAGGAATCCAGTGAAGGAGGAATACAAGGATAAAATAATAAAATGCAATACACAAAATATATATTGGTAAAAATTAAATTAAAAGAAGCAGGAAGAGGGAGGGGTGGCCTCCTCGTATGGACCCTTTGTTATTTAAAATCAAGCCATGCAAACAAGTGGTCAAATTAGAATAACTACAATTACAATTATTTACAAGATATATAAATATAAATAAAAACAACATATTCAAAAAGGCAAACCATGCTGGACAAAGGGTCCGGGTGAGGAAGGTCCCTTTATTCCTGCTCGGATGAAATAAATAATTAATAAATAATGTATAGTTCCATAAAACAAACAATAAATAAAATAAGATAAATATAAGTATTAAAATAAATAAAAATGTAAAATAATGTATTGATCAAATTAATGGATAAAATATTAAAATAAAAACAACTGGATATTGACTCATCCCGCAGAGAGGGGGTTCAAAAGGCCACCCAGGGGAGAGATAAGGGAGGCAATGGGAAGGATAGGAGATCAAAATCAGTTAAAGCGAGTTGAAAAACAAGGGGAGGCGGATCCATCACCGGTACCTCTCGTTTAGACCGTCGGGGCCGATTGTTTTCAGTCGATGAATCCACCTCCTCTCCGCCGCCTGTCTCTGGACCGTGCAGTCCCTGTTGCTCTCCAGGCCCAAGGATTGTACCTTATCTGGGCCGTGGAGTTTAAAATGTGCATATAAAATGCTCGTGCCGTCACTGCTATTTATTTTATAAATGTGTTGTTTGATTCTGAGACTGATCTCATTTCGTGTCTCCCCCACATAGAGTCTGTGGCAGGCCCTGCACCTAACAGCATATACTGCGTTCTTTGTGTTAGGTGTCAGGGCCTGTCCAAGGTTTGCGCCGGCTCTACTGAATGGGTTAAAAATGTGAGGGAGGCGGATGAAACCAACCTCAGAGACTCGAGGCGCCTCCCTGTTTGGTGTTTTCTTGTTAAAATTGGTGTGGACTAGGAGGTCCTTCAAGTTTTTATTTCTGCGGTAAGTGGAGATCAGCCGACATTGCCGCAGCGCGTCACTGTCCGCCCTCGCCCCCTCAAAGTTGGACCTGAGGTCGCCTAAAAGGCTCCCCAGGTCCTTGGAATAGGTGGTGATCAGGGGGACGAGGGTCAGGCCGGAAGGCTGGGTTGAGATGGTGTTGTATTTATCTTTAAAAGTTATGCCGACCTCCGCTTTGATGCTTCTAAGGAAGCACCTCGAGTAACCCCTTGGTCTCAGTGCATTGAAAAGGGTGCTGGTTGCCTCCTCCACATGCTCCGGGAAGGCACAAATCCTGTGGAAGCGTATCAGCTGGGATTTTATCAAGCCTCTGTACGTATGCCTCGGGTGGTAGCTTGATTTATGGAGGAGTGCGTGGCGGTCTGTGTTTTTGAAAAATACCTTGGTTGCAAGGGTTTTAATAGGGTCGGTGGAGTTGCGGAAGAAGACACAGGTGTCCAAAAATTGACAGAGTGGTTGTAGTTGATGTTTGAGGTTTATTTTGGGGTGATGTGAGTTAAGTGTCTCCATGAAAGTCAAAAAGTCCTGTCTGCTGTGATGCCAGAGGCCAAAGATGTCGTCCAGGTACCGGAAATACAGGAGGGGTTTGAGGGGAGTTTTATGGAAAGCCGTTTCCTCCCAATGGGCCAGGTAGATGTCGGCATATGCTGGTGCATACTTCCGGGCCATAGCACAACCGCACAGTTGGAGATAATGTTGGCTGTTAAAAATGAAGTCTTTGCGGGTGAGTGTGATGTTGAGTAACTGTAACATGTGGCTGTCAGGTCTGGATGGATCTGGATGTTTATGGAAAATGTGTGTGATGGCAGCAAGGCCGAGT
This sequence comes from Dissostichus eleginoides, assembly GCA_031216635.1. NCBI lineage: Eukaryota > Metazoa > Chordata > Actinopteri > Perciformes > Nototheniidae > Dissostichus > Dissostichus eleginoides. The sequence continues at coordinate 7,535,634 of CM062286.1, forward strand.
TTTTCTATGTTAGTGTATAGTGATTCTATGTCTAAAGTGAAGAGGAGTGTGTGGGTGGGTACCTGCAGATTATTGATTTGGTTAACAAAATGGTGTGTCCTTGATATAGCTGGGGTGACGTTTTGATAGTGGGTTAATGAAGCGGTCTATGTATTCTGTTATTGCATATGATTCAGAACTGCAGTCGCTGACAATGGGGCAGCCGACCGGAACAACAGAGGGGACCGTCAAGCGTGTTCCTGGCTAATGTTGTGGACGGGGGCGCCAATGTGTGAGTGCCTGTAAGAAAAAAAATACCCAGCAGGAATTACTACTTTTTTTTAATATGTATTACTTGTCTAGATAGAATACACGTACTAAGTTATATCTGCATTTTGTTTTGCAACCCCATCTTGCAGAATGACAGTTGTAAAGTGGGGTTTCGTAACGTTTTTCGCTAGCATAAACCGTCAGCTTGTGCAGAAGTTGTCTGGAGAGCAGTTGATGTTACAGATTAACCGTTGAGATCGTAGGAGAGATCTTAAAGATACATCTTGACTTGATTATGGTCAGTCTGTAATTGGCCCACAATCTGCCTGCTATGCTCACAAGTGTGATTTTCCTTATTAATAATACCATCAACTTCCCTGTCAGAATCAGCATTGGGGTTGAGGGGGGTCCAGACACTTGACTAAGAAGACAATATTTGGTCTAGACGGAAAAAACCACACTCTTAACAAAAAATCATGGTCATGTTGATGCTTTGCAGCCTTTCGTCGGACCACAATCTGCCTGTCATCCTGACATGGTTGATCTTTATTATTGATAAAACCATCAACTTCCCTGTCAGAAGTCAGCATTGTGGTTGAGGGGGATCCAGACAACTTGACTAAGAATACCGTATTTGGTCTAAAGGGACAGTGAACAGCTCCAAAACAACACTCTTACTCAATAATGTTCTCAAACAAGTTTCCCTTAGGCAGTAATCGTCAGCTTTCACAAGAAAATGAACTCTGTGTCCTTGCATCAACTTTATCTTGGGGCGGTGGTGGAGAAGTCTGTGTTTTGGGACACGAAAGGTCACCGGTTCAAGTCCCTGAAAGACCAAGTGCTACAGAGGTGTCCCTGAGCAAGGCACCGTTCCCTACACTGCTCCCCGGGCGCCGTACATAAGGCAGCCCACTGCTCCTAACACTAGGGGGGGTCAAATGATTACCCCTCTGTGGGACGATTAAGGGTTCCTTCTTCCTTTGCTGGAATGTGGTTTCTGTCTGTTGTCAGAAAGTCTGAGCTCTCCAAACATCTATTAACATGAAATGTTAAAATGTAATGAAACACAAAGTTGATGTCATTGTCTTTTTTCTTTTCTTCTTTTACCCAGGATATCTAAAGCAACTGTTAAAAATGGACAGTTAACAGTTTGATTTTATTCACTATGGCAACAAAAGGCAAAAGTCAACCCAACTGGATAGAAATGATTCTCATAGCTTACAAAGAGGTTTATCATCACGCTTGATCTTATCCTAAAGAGAGCGAAAACAGCATTTATTTTGGGGATCTGGGCCTCCTTAGAATATATAGGTATTAAGTATTTAAATATTATCCATTTAAATATAGCACTTTGAGTTTTGTTTACGCAAATGAAAAGAGCGCTTATAAATAAAATTAATTATTATTATCCATAAAATGTCAATTAAATAAATTCTGACTCCCATTATGGTTTATGAGCTTTAAAGTTAGGAGACACTAACTTTGTTTTGTTTGTAAAGGCAGGCCAAGTCGCCTACCTGCAAACCAAGGTCATTCCCTTCAGTCTGTACTTTGCACTGTACAGTTGTAGAATAATGCAGAGTATTGCCAGATGAAGAATTGCACTGGTTTTGTAGTCTAAGTATAGTAGTTATGTCTCAAAGCTGTGTCAGAACTCATATTTCCACAGGTATCAATTCACTTTTAATATGTTGCAAATGATATAACCACGTAAAACTAACTCTTTGAGAGAAATCAGCATGTTGTGCCGACCTTTGACCACAGTACATTGCATGATGGGGCAGATAACTGGGCAAATACAGGGTTCATGCATCTGTTGACAGACACAGGACTAGTTGTTTGTGAATTTAAGTGCAAATACAATCGTTCAATGACACCACCTTTAGTGTTTTTGGTCAAAATAAGTTCCAGAAAGGAGCGAATAGGGATATGATTTTTTAGATGCAGACAATGTTTTATGTTTTTTGTGCTGCATGTCATTAGTCCTATCTGTAGTCTGTGTTCTGTTTATGTGTCTGACCATAATCCACTTAGATTGATTTTGTCGACATTTCAACATTTCTCGACTGTCAATGATTAACGGATTGCCAGAAAATGCGGTTAATACTATTTTCTGATTGCAAAATAACCCTTTTATCAAAAATGATGTTAAACATTAACAGGTCCCTTTAAACAACATTAAAGCAGCCAGAGGGATCACATCATTTAAAGTTCAGGGGACTGAGCGACGTTGTATCAACTTACAAAATGAGATTGACCATTGTGCGGATTGTGTCGCTGTTTAGTGCCTTAATTTTGGCCCAGGAAGGAAGATGATAATGCCAGTCGTACACAGTCATGCCCAGGGTTGGGTTGTAATAGAATACATGTAACGGCGTTACGTAATCAGAATACAAAAATCAATGTTAAGGCTGTACAAAGGCGTGGAATTAAATGCACGATGCAGAGACAAACAAAGTATCAAAATAAAGTGTTTTAATGTAATCAGGTAACAACCCACTGAATACATAAAGCAACAAAACAAACACTCAATAAACTGTCTAACCTATACTATCAAAAACCTACAAAAACTACTTACTTAATCTAACTCTCTAAGGACGATAACTCTAAGGACAATGACAAATGATCTTAACGCTGGAATGCTTGGAACACACAAGACAATCTGGCAACGAGACAGGGGAAGACGAGAACTATATATACACTAGACAGACAACACCAGGTGAAGACAATTAGACAATCACAACAGTGGGAAAACAGACAAGGCAGGAAATGTACTTTAGACACATGAGGGTAGACAAGACTATCAAAATAAAACAGGAACCTATCTAAACACATAACATAAAACCTAAACTAGGGAACAATCTTAGCAGAGCCGTCTATGCACAACAGTACCCTCCCCTCTAGGGACGACACCCGACGGCCCAGGGACCTCCGGATGACACCTGTAGTAGTCCTCGATTAGGTCTTTGCCCACGATAAAACTGGACGGGACCCAGGACCGTTCTTCAGGACCGTAGCCCTCCCAATCAACCAGGAATTGACGACCTCGGCCTCGTTTTCTCACTGACAGGAGACGTTTGACAGAGTACACCGGACCGCCATCAACAACACGGGGGGAGGGGGGGGTTTGGAGGGTGGAACCAGGGGACTGTCCAGAACCGGCTTGATGCGGCTGACGTGGAACGTTGGATGAACCCGTAGTGACCTGGGCAGACGGAGACGGACAGATACAGGATTAATTATTTTTGTGACAGGAAATGGACCCACAAACCTTGGAGCGAGCTTCTTTGACAAGACCCTGAGTGGCAAATCCTTTGTGGACAACCACACCCGCTGCCCCGGTCTGTATGTAGGTGCCGCCCGCCGCCGTTGATCCGCCACCGTCTTCATCCGAGCCGAATTCCTCAGGAGGACCCGACGAGCTGCAGCCCAGATACGGTGGCATCTTCTGACTAAGGCGTGAGCAGACGGCACCACCACCTCCTTCTCAGTTTCTGAGAATAGAGGAGGCTGATAGCCAAAGACACAGTGAAAGGGAGACAGACCGGTAGCAGAGGTGGGCAAAGAGTTGTGTGCATACTCCACCCATGTCAGATGCTCGCTCCAGGTTGCAGGGTTCTGAGAAACCAGGCAGCGCAGGCACGTCTCCAGCTCCTGGTTCAGCCGCTCCGTCTGTCCGTTGGACTGGGGATGATAACCTGAGGTGAGGCTGACGGACGCTCCCAGGAGGGTGCAAAACTCCTTCCAGAACCTGGAGGAAAACTGGGGACCTCGGTCCGACACAATGTCTCTGGGAATACCATGAATACGGACAACATGAGTCAATAACGCCTGAGCAGTCTCTTTAGCTGACGGCAACTTTGGCATGGCAATAAAATGGACCATCTTAGAGAACCTGTCCACTACAGTGAGGACAGTGGTGTTACCCTTGGATGGAGGAAGACCTGTGACGAAATCCAACGAAATGTCAGACCAGGGCCTGCTGGGAACGGGGAGAGGCTGCAGCAGTCCCATCTGTGACTTCGATGACGTCTTGTTCCTGGCACAAACTACGCAGGCAGCCACATATTCGGAGACATCCTTAACCAAGGATGGCCACCAAAACCTCTGTCGAACAACGAATACGGTCCGTTTGACCCCTGGATGACAAGTGAGCAGTAATGTGTGAGACCAATGAATAACCTGTGACCGCATGGATTCAGGCACGAATAGCCTATCCAATGGACAGCCACTAGGTTTCGGCCCCTCACCATTGACACGTTTCACCTGATCTACTATAGGCCATGTCACCGCCCCAACCACATCCTTGGCCATGGGCTCTGGGTCATGGAGGCGTGAGAGGACGTCAGGTTTGTCATTCTTGGACCCGGGTCTGAAAGACAATGTAAAGTCAAAACGGTTGAAAAAAAGTTGCCACCGGGCCTGGCGTGAGTTCAACCTCTTAGCTTTGCGGATGTATTGAAGATTCTTGTGGTCGGTCCAAACCAAGAACGGCTGTGGCGCCCCCTCAAGCCAGTGCCTCCACTCCTCCAGAGCCATCTTGACTGCCAACAGCTCTCGGTTTCCGACGTCGTAGTTTCTCTCTGCAGGAGATAGTTTGCGAGACAAAAAGGCACAAGGATGCATCTTATTATCCCCAGCCGCTCTCTGAGAGAGAATGGCCCCCACCCCATCATTGGAGGCATCCACCTCCACAACAAACTGTCGTTGAGGATCAGGAACAGTCAGTATGGGAGCTGTGGTAAACCTTCTTTTTAATTCCTTAAAAGCCTCCTCGGCCCTGGGACCCCACACAAAGTTAACCCCAGGTGAGGTCAGTGCATGAAGGGGAGCAGCAACAGAGCTAAAGTTCCTAATAAATCGTCTGTAGAAGTTAGCAAACCCCAAAAACTGCTGTACCTTCTTCCTATTGGTGGGGGTGGCCCAGTCTGCCACTGCACTGACCTTTGCAGGATCCATCAGGATTTGTCCAGGAGAAATGATGAACCCCAGGAATGAGACAGTTGATGCATGGAATTCACACTTCTCTGCTTTTACAAACAGGTGATTATCCAGTAGGCGCTGTAGTACTTGGTGGACATGTTGCACATGAGTCTCCTTATCAGGAGAGAAGATTAAAATGTCATCCAAATACACAAAGACAAACACGTTCAAAAACTCCCTGAGTACATCATTGACCAGCGCCTGGAAAACTGCTGGGGCGTTAGTTAACCCGAAAGGCATTACGAGGTACTCGTAATGTCCTGTTGGGGTATTAAATCCAGTTTTCCACTCATCCCCCTCCCTTATTCTCACCAGATGATAAGCGTTGCGTAAATCCAGTTTTGTGAACACTTTAGCGTCCTGCAATAGGTCAAAAGCAGAGTCAATGAGAGGGAGGGGGTATCTGTTTTTTACCGTGATGTCATTCAGTGGACTGTAATCAATGCAGGGACGGAGAGACCCATCTTTCTTCTTCACAAAGAAGAAGCCCGCTCCGGCAGGAGAGGAAGACGGTCGGACGAGTCCTGCCTTGAGTGAGGTGTCGATGTAATCCTTCATGGATCCCTTTTCTGGAGCTGACAGGGAGTACAGACGGCCCTTGGGAATCGTGGATCCTGGCAACAAGTCTATAACACAATCATAAGGCCGATGGGGTGGTAGTGCACTCGCCCTAGCTTTACTAAAGACTTCCTTGAGATTATGATAACATGTGGGGACTTTTGATAAATCAGGGTAATCAGAAAAATAGTCAGAAAGAGGTTCGTTGTGACAGTCTGCTTTAGAAGTGGAGATCTTTCTCAGTACCAACTTACTCTGATCGTGTACACACTTCTGTTTACACAACATTCCCCAATCTTGTACTTTTCCTGACCGCCAATCGATGACAGGATTGTGCAAAAGTAACCAAGGGTAACCTAAAATTATCGGGTGTTGAGCTGATTTAAACACATGAAAAACTATGTTCTCAACATGAGTGTCATTGATTGTCATTCTTACAGGTGTGGTGCAATGAGTCACTGTGAATAGTAGGCGCCCATCTAACGCGTTCGCTTTTAACGGCGAAGGTAATGGCGTCAACGTCAGGTTAAGCCTAAGAGCTAGCTCTTTATCCAAAAAACTCTCATCGGCTCCAGAATCTACGAGTGCCCCCTGTTCAATAACCTGATTACCTTCACATAGCATAACTTGAGTTAATGTGCGTGGAGGGAAGTCAAAAAAGTCAGATTGGCTCACCAGTGTCTTCCCTTTCACTGTTCTTTTACTGGACACATGGCTTGTTGATGACCCTGTTGACCGCAGTAGAAAAATCTTGCCTCCACTAGGCGGCGACGTCGTTCGTCCGGTGAGATTCTGGCCCTGCCAACCTGCATCGGCTCATCCGAGTCAATGGGGGGCGCTGTGGCCTCTGATGCAGGTGACGAGCCGAATGATGTCCTCCGGACAGGATGTGAGAACCCCCTGGTTCCGCTGGACGAAATGGCAGTCTTCTTTCTTTCTCTATCCCTCTCACAGATACGATTGTCAATCTTAATAGCAGCCGCTACCATAGTTTCTAAGTCTGTGGGAGGATCCATAAGCAATAAATGATCCTTGATTTTCTCTGATAGTCCGTTCCGAAATATATCCCTTAACGCTGAATCATTCCAATCGCAATCAATAGCCATAGTGCGGAACTCAATTGCATAATCCGCCACTCTGCGTTGATTTTGCTGAATGTATGTCAAATTCTGTGCGCTCTCTACAGCTGGTGTGTGATGTGCAAACACTCTTTTAAACGAGTGGATGAACTGAGAGACAGAGTTGCAAGTTGCAGAATTTTTCTCCCACTCCGCCGTAGCCCATGCAGCCGCACGGCCGGACAGATGAGAAATGATGAATGCGATCTGAGCATAATCAGAGCTATATATGTAGGGCATTAACTTAAAGTGTAGATCGCACTGAGTCAGAAAGGATCTACAGTCATTGGAATTTCCGGAAAGCTTATCTGGAGGGGCCAAGCGAGGCAGCGGGACAGCATGAGATCCAGGAAGCGGCGCCGCTGTAGTAGGAGGAGCTGCCAGCTGTTGAGGATGAGCCGCAGCATCAGGTAATGCCGGGGCCGTGGCACCGGCGTCCAGGCGTGCCAGCACACGATCGCACGCCTCCGCCATGTCGCTGATTTGGGTGTTGACAGAGGCTTGGAGTCCATGTTGCTGTTCCGCCAGGTCTCTCACTGCCTGGTGTATGACAGAGAACTTCTCCTCATGCTGGTGTAGACGTTCGCCCTGAAGTCGTATCGCTGCTTTAACTGGTTCTGCATCTGCTAATTCCATGTTTAGGCCAGATTGTACTGTTAAGGCTGTACAAAGGCGTGGAATTAAATGCACGATGCAGAGACAAACAAAGTATCAAAATAAAGTGTTTTAATGTAATCAGGTAACACCCACTGAATACATAAAGCAACAAAACAAACACTCAATAAACTGTCTAACCTATACTATCAAAAACCTACAAAAACTACTTACTTAATCTAACTCTCTATGGACGATAACTCTAAGGACAATGACAAATGATCTTAACGCTGGAATGCTTGGAACACACAAGACAATCTGGCAACGAGACAGGGGAAGACGAGAACTATATACTAGACAGACAACACCAGGTGAAGACAATTAGACAATCACAACAGCGGGAAAACAGACCAGGCAGGAAATGTACTTTAGACACATGAGGGTAGACAAGACTATCAAAATAAAACAGGAACCTATCTAAACACATTACATAAAACCTAAACTAGGGAACAATCTCAGCAGAGCCGTCTACGCACAACAATCAAGTAACTGTATTCAGCTTGCGTTACATTTGAAAAACGAGTAATCTGATTATAGTTACTTTTGTAAACCTGAAGTGAATACATTTTGGAATACTTATTGGAATTATTGGTGGAAAGGTTTCCTCACAAAATGTAATATTCATTACCGGCAGAACTGTGTGCACAGCGCTGCAGCATGGAGAGAGAGAGAGAGAGAGAGAGAGAGAGAGAGAAGAGAGAGAGAGAGAGAGAAGAGAGAGAGAGAGAGAGAGAGAGAGAGGAGAGAGAGAGGAGAGAGAGAGAGAGAGAGAGGAGAGAGAGAGAGAGAGAGAGAGAGAGAGAGAGAGAGACGCAGCGTGTCTGTGAGGCCCCGCCCCCGCACGCAGATGAGAGAGAGAGATCTCTTTTAAAATATATTGAAAGTTAGAAACGGAGATGGTTCGATAAAACGTGAAAGAGATAACGTTTATGTAGCATTTCTTTATTGTTGAAATGATGACATTTCATAACGGGATAAAATCAAAGTGAATGGCCTGCTGCTGCTGAATCCATGGGGCAAGTGACTGAAAAAGTTTTAAAAGTTATTACATCGTTTCAGATAATAATAGTAATAATTATTATTATTATAATAATAATAATAATAATAATTAATAATAATAATAATTAATTATGTTTAGAGGCGCCTTTCAAAGCACCCAAGGACACCTTACAATTCATAAAATATTCTAAGGAAAGGTTTAAGACAGTACAAAAGGACCGTAACAGGGAACATGTTGGGAAAACAGGAGACATGTCGCACTACAGTGAGCAGGCTGATCTGAACAGGTGGGTTTTGAGGAGGGACGTGAATGTGGTGATTGTGTCAGACTGTCGGATGTGAAGGGGGAGAGAGTTCTATAGTTTGGGAGCAGCTAAAAGCCCGAGCCCCCATCGTGACTAGGCGTGGGGTTGGGACAGTTAGCAGGCCAACAGAGGAGGAGCGGAGGGAGCGAGAGGGGGTGTAGGAGGTCAGCCTGATAGGTGGGGGCCAGGAGAGAGAGAGAGAGGAGAGGAGAGAGAGAGGGGTGTAGGAGGTCAGCCAGATAGGTGGGGGCCAGGAGAGAGAGAGGGGGTGTAGGAGGTCAGCCAGATAGGTGGGGGCCAGGAGAGAGAGAGGGGGTGTAGGAGGTCAGCCAGATAGGTGGGAGCCAGGAGAAAGAGAGGGAGAGAGGAGAGAGAGAGGGGGTGTACTCCTGTAGGTCAGCCAGATAGGTGGGGGCCAGGTTGTGGAGGGCTTTGAATGTGAGCAGGAGGGTTTTGAAGTCTATCCGGTATTTTACAGGTAGCCAATGCAGATGGATGAGGATGGGGGTGATGTGGTCAGAGGATTTGGTGCGGGTGATGATCCGGGCAGCAGAGTTCTGAATTATTTGAAGTGTATTGAGGAGTTTGATGGGAAGGCCTGAGAGCATGGTATTACAATAGTCAATACGGGATGTGACGAATGCATGAACCAGGACTTCAGTGCTGGATTGAGACAGGGCAGAGTCTGGAGAAGAATGCAGTCCGGGTGATGTTTTTTATGTGGGGTGCAGATGAGAGGGAGCTGTCCAGAATCAGAATGACACCAAGATGTTGTGTTTGAGTTGTGCTCTTGATAAGTCATTAAAACAGTAAAATAAGCGTCTCCTGTTCACCAAAACATACCCATCTGTTATGGAATAAGAAAGTATTCCAAAAGTATTCTAAAAGTAATCTGAATACGTTACTTTTTTAAGACACGTAACTGTACTCGGATTACTTTCAGAGCCATGTATTCAGTATTCAGGAACTAATTACATTTACAAAGTAACCCTCCCAACCCTGGTCATGCCATGCTTGTGAAGTAAGTGAGAAACTAAAGGCTATGGAAACCAGACTGATGGACACTGAAAACAGGCTGAAGGAGAGTGAAAACCAGATTCTTGAAATGAATAATGTGTGGTGATGGGATTATAAAATGGAAATGTTTTGAAATGCTACGCTAAATTTAAATGATAATGAGATTACGATGTGTCTTTGTATAAAAGAAGACGGTCATATTCAGTGCAGCAACAGGAGGAGGAGAAAATACCATTGGACCCTTCAACACAGACACAACTTTAATCTACAGAACCTTGATTACAAACATTGGAGCCGCCTACAGTCCATCCGCAGGTAATACTACTTCCATCCTGTTTAGAGGTCTTAAAATGCATTGAATGACCACTGATGGTGTGCGACACCCTGTTGTTTCCACAGGTATCTTTGTTGCCCCGGTTCCAGGTGTTTATTACTTTACCATCTTCTATCATGCTGGATGGAGCCATGGCACTCACTTACGGCTCTACAAGAACAATGAATTGATTATATGGACACATGATCACCCTTCAACCTCTGACACAGCTGATAATGGAGGAAACGCAGTGTTCCTGCAGCTTGTTCAAGGAGACCAGGTGTATGTGCGGCTGGGTGCAAACACGCATGTTTGGGGAAGCGACCATCATACAACCTTCAGTGGTTTTCTGGTCACTGAAATGTGAGAATCTGTATCTCTGTAGTAATTCTTGAGGGTGGCTGACAAAGTCTGAGCTCTCCAAACATCTATTAACATGAAATGTTAAAATGTAATGAAGCACAAAGCTGTTGCTCATAATAAAGAGTCTGAAAATGCCTTCTTTAGTGATTGCTTTTTTAAGTTCTTTATCCTGCAAAGTTCACAGTGACTTTTCTTCTTTTATCCAGGATATCTAAAGCAACTGTTAAAAATGAACAGTTAACAGTTTGATTTTATTCAGTATGGCAACAAAAGGCAAAAGTCAACCCAACTGGATAGAAAGGATTCTCATAGCTTACAAAGAGGTTTATCATCACGCTTGATCTTATCCTGAAGAGAGCGAAAACAGCATTTATTTTGGGGATCTGGGCCTCCTTAGAATATATAGGTATTAAGTATTTAAATATTATCCATAAAAATGTCTGTGTTCTGTTTATGTGCCTGACCATAATACACTTAGAGTGGATGAGCAGATATAGGGTTAACGGAAGGGAGGGATAAATGGATGTCGGGAAGTCGAGTTTAAGCGATTTGTTTTTGACATTTCTCTCGGCTGTCAATGATTAAACGGATTGCCAGAAAATGCGGTCAATACTATTTTCTTATTGCAAAATAACCCTTTTATCAAAACTGATGTTAAACATTAACAGGTCACTTTAAACAACATAAAAGCAGCCAGAGGGATCACATCATTTAAAGTTCAGGGGACTGAGCGACGTTGTATCAATTTACAAAATGAGATTGACCATTGTGCTGATTGTGTCGCTGTTTAGTGCCTTAATTTTGGCCCCAGATGATGGTAATGCCAGTATTACACAGTCATGCGATGCTTGTGAAGTAAGTGAGAAACTAAAGGCTATGGAAACCAGACTGATGGACACTGAAAACAGGCTGAAATACACCGAAACGAGACTGCAAAACATCGAAACCAGGCTGACGGAGAGTGCAAGTCAAACTTTACGATTAAAAGGTATCAGTGTAAAATAATGTTGGGTGATTAAAAAAATAAGTAAATACTGCACAAAATAATAATTACAATAATAATAATATGGTTACACTGTTTTGCTTTTGTACAGCAAATAAGACGGTCGTATTCAGTGCAGCAACAGGAAGAGGAGAAAAACAGTTTGGACCCTTCAACACTGACACAACTTTAATCTACAGAAAGGTGATCACAAACATCGGAGCCGCCTACAGTACATCCACAGGTAAAACTCAGTCGTCTGCATGCTGCTAAATTCCACCTGATATGCTTCAACAAGAACAAAAAAAACAAAACCCTTCTTCTATCCTGTTTGATAAAACAGAGGTCTAAGAATGTGCTGAAACTGTACTAACCACTAACCTCTTTTTGGTGTATTTGGTTGGTAGGCAAAACAATTAAGTGCTTAAGACCACTAAAGGTTTGTAATTTGATTTTTTTATCAAAAGAAATGTGACCAACACTCTGTTGTTTCCGCAGGTATCTTTGTTGCCCCGGTTGCAGGTGTTTATTACTTTACGTGCTTCTATCATAATGGAGGGGGCTATGGGGAAATGTTACAGCTCTACAAGAACAATGAGTTAGTGCTCCTGACCCATGATGACGGTGCATACTACTACAATAATGGAGGAAACGCAGTGTTCCTGCAGCTGGAGCAAGGAGCCCAGGTGTATGTGCGCCTGGTTAAGGACAGCTATGTTTCGGGAACAGACTATCATACAACATTCAGTGGGTTTTTAGTCTGAAATGTGAGAATCTGTATATCTCTCTATAGTCATTTCTGCTTAAGGGGGACTGAAAAAGATCTGAGCTCTCTATAAACTGAATATCTATCACCATGAAATGTTCAAATGTAATGAAACACAAAGCTGTTCATAAAATGAAGTCTAAAAATGTCTTCGATCATTGCTATATTAAATTCATTTTGCTGCAAAGTTGACAGTGAGTTTCTTGTTTTCTGTTTCCTGAATATCTTAATTTATTACATGGCTTAGTGGAATACCCGATTCTGATTGGTCAATTCAGAACACCTGACACGTTGTTAATCCAGTAGTACAGACCGCTGTCAAGAATTTATTGACCGTTGTTAAGGACACTCACATCTGCAGAAAGAAGTCCGGTCGATTTAACTGTATACAGCCGAAAAGCCCTTCATGCTGATCAAAATCCCTACGCTTCGCGTCGGGCTCCTGATCAGCCAGTCGGAGGTTCTTTTACCCATAATGACCGCCTCGCTGCACATTATCCCTTACATGTTGAGTGTTGTGCCTTTCAATTAAAAGCTCCATCTCATTCATTGCAACAACCTCTCAACTTAGATGTCTAACCTCCCTGATAATGCATCAGTGGAAGACACATGGAGCGAGAAATAAAGACGTGGAGAAGGTCCAATTTATTCAAATGTCAAGAAGTGCTACTTTGATACTAGCGAACCTATTTGCATTACAGTATTCAAAACTCACCTGCTTCATCTCAAACTTGCAAAGGTGGCTCGGAGTTGTATCAGATAGAGATTCACTGGACTCTGTCCTTTAAAGGATCTTGGCACATAAAGAAATACATCAATCATGTTTTATTCCTGTATTTTTTAACAAAACTCTGAAAATATCTAGAAAATAGCCCTATAACCCTTAATATTAATAAATGATCCCTAACCCTATGTCATCTCACTTTATACCTTAAGACATGTTGAATAAGGGTTAGGGTTACCATGAATTAATATAATATAACTTGATCATCAGTAGACAGAAACATTAAGGAAACTCATGATGATAAAATGATTTAACAGATGAATAGAGAAGTAAAAAGAGTGAAAACTAGTGCTGTACATCAACAACTGTATAAAAACATAAGGTTTATGTTACATTATATATAGATATGTGGTGAAATGAAACCTGCTACATTTACTTTTAGAGGAAAATACATTACCACATTGTTAAGGATACCTAGAGAAAAGCTCTACAAGAATAATGACTTCATGCTCATGACCAGTGATCAAAGTTCAACCTCTGACTCATATTATAATGGAGGAAAATATTTGTCTCTTTCTTTTCTCATGGTCTCTCCTGGTGTTTTTACTGAAGCTTAATATTGATTTAAAATAAAATATACATTAATGAACCAGTGGCCAGTCATATACTGTAAGCATAGCACCGGTGATGATTGTAACAACATCTGGATGGACAATATCTGATTATAAGTGCAATTTTGTAAGGAATATGCAACTTGGCATTTGTTAATAAAAATGCCTCATAGTACATGACTTATAAACAATGGGTTCTGTTGTAATGATAGACAGTAAATGAAGAAAGTCTGCCATCAAGTGTTGACCAAAGATGTCACAGGTGCCACAGATGGAAACCCATAAGCATTACTCATTGTGTGTGAGGGAATACCAGGTGTGTATGTCACATGGCGAAGTATTTTAATCATATTGCTTGGTTTTTGTGTGTTTCATACTTGTTATTATGATTTTATTGTGTGCTTTTATTCTGAAGTGTTTGCACTGTTGAAGTTTATCTGGTTTTACTTTTAAGCATGCTTTTATTTTAAATGTTTTAACCTACTTCCACCATGATGACTGGGACGATTAGCAGCACCTTGGGCCAATCAAGGCCTACCTATAAATGGAGAGAGAACACAGGAGAGCAGGTGCTCAAAGGAAGAAGACAGGAGGAGACGCAGCCGAGCAGACAGAAAATATCAAGAGACAAACGGCAGTCCAGAGTGTGAAGCCAAGGACAGAAGAGGGCAGAGTTTAGAGCCCTTATTTCGTGAGTAACTACTGTCCAACGAAAGACCTGATTTGTCCTTAAAAGACAAGTGACTGCTGTTTGTCTGTTTTTAGAGTGGGAGCCAAGCTGGAGGAGCGGGCGGTGTGCAGAAGTGTTCCCCCCCCCTCATCGTGTGCCTGGATTATAAAGAAAATACTTTTAAGCCCTTTTAGCTTGTGAAATTGTTTTGATTGTATTTTAAGTAGTTTTAGTTTTTAGTAAAGTTTTTATGTCCAATAATAAATTATTTTAACCTTTTAAACTTGAGTAGTTTGGCTCTTGATTGCCCATCACGCTCTCTACCCGATTTAGAAGAACCCTTTCTCTCTTCCTACATTTCCACCCTTCCCCCCTCCTTTACATACAGTGTGTGTGACATGCTGACACATTTCTTCTTTTTTTTCCAAATATCTCTCACTCACTACTAGTATTATAGAAGTGTAAATTCCAATAGCGAACGTATTTACCTTGCTTATGAAAGAGTACCTCTGCAACTTCACAGCAACAGAGCAGGAAGTCATAATCTGAAACCATAATCTTTGTAAATATTTAAAGGAAAACCAACAAGTTCCTCTCAAGCAGAAAGCATCAGTTTCTCACAAGAAGTTGAACCTGGGGTCCTTGCATTAAACCTAATCTGCTGGAATGTGGTTTGTGCCTGTTGTGGTAAAAACTGTTAACCAAAACGTACATGAGCGATAACATGTACCCGGAGCTTTGGTGGCCAACTTCATCTTCCTTGTCTTTAGCCTTTCTCTCTGCAGCCGGTTGAGAAATATACCGTCCATGTTATCTTTGATTAATATTGACACTTCTGTCACCTTTGGCATCCACGTTGATGATAAGGAGAATAATGTTAAATGATTTTGGTTATACATTTTTCTTTTGAGTCGCCCTTAGTTACTTTTTGTCTTTAATTTCTTACACCCTTTCAGTCTTTGGAATTGCCATGTTGTTGAAAGGTGCAATACATATGAATCTGTTTAGTGAGATCATTGAAATACTGAAACATGTTCAATCTTTGACCCCATATTAATGATAACAACATACATTTTCCAGAACATATATTAGTATTTCCTTATGTTCTATTAACTGGATAATAAAGCTGATTGGTTAACTGGCAGAATATGAAGTAAATACTATTTCCTCATCGCAACATGAGCCTTGTTTCAAAGGGGATGTAAATAATTAACAAGTCTTCATTTAAAAAATATATAAAAGCAGCCAGACAAATTATTTTAAAAAAATAAATAAAAATGTGTCAACATTAATCTTTAGTCTTACATCTAAATTATGAAAATATAATTTTCTTATTTTTTGAACAATAAACCAAGTTTAAGGCTTGACAGTGTTCATCAAATAGTTTCTACTTTCTCTGTTGTACTTATTTTTGCCTTAACACTAAAAAAATGAGCTGAAAGTTGGAAAACTACAAAATTCAGAGGTGGAAATGTTTCTGTATCACACAAAAGTACATATTACTCGTGAAAACATTGATTGATGCAGCTTCAAGCCATTTATTTGACAATATTTAGAGCAACACAAACAGGATTTGAATACAGCTTCACAAACATTTTCAGTAACAGAGAA
Source organism: Dissostichus eleginoides (assembly GCA_031216635.1). Lineage (NCBI taxonomy): Eukaryota > Metazoa > Chordata > Actinopteri > Perciformes > Nototheniidae > Dissostichus > Dissostichus eleginoides. The sequence goes on from CM062286.1 coordinate 7,551,557, forward strand.
AGTACACACAATTGTGGGGAATATTAAACTCTTAGAAAGGAAACTTGTTATGGTGCTTGGTAGATCCTTTGATATGTGACCTTTTTGGGTCAAATAACGCTTAGTCTAGTTTGATAGTTTTTCACAGACTAACTATTATCTGAAATGACACGTCACAAAAAATGATAACCAACAGTTTAATACAGACAATCAACCAATTTAAGTTTTGGTAAGATGACGATACACTTTCAACAAACAGGTGTGTGTGTGTGTACAGTTTTCTGATTAAATTGAAAATAGCAGAGAATCTAGATGTTAATCCCATGTAGCCACAAGTTATAATGACCGAGGTCAAGAAGTAACAGGTGTTATAATGCAGCATAAGAACAAAATAAAATGTTTTCATGTAAGCAAAAAAGGCCTAATTAAGCTAAGCTTGACAGAGGTTTAGATCTGGACTCCAATGTTTTCTATCCCCTCTAAAAACATTTGAACTCTTCTAAGAACAGGCTGGAAAAATCCAGCCTGGCCTTTTCTTGTCAGATCCCTCAAAATGGGTAGGAAGGCATTGGTTGTCAACTTTCTCACAAAACACAATCCCATAGAGATGATTTATGGTTAGTTTAACCTTGCAGTTGTTGTCGACTTGGAGATGGTAAAGGGTCATGGGTGAGTCACTGGTACATGATTCCCGCATACATCTATTGCCAACACAGATCCTTTTGACAGTGTCTTTCTTCATGAAGGTCTGACTTGGTCTGTGGCAGAGGCCATATTCCCTTATGTACCTGTATAAACAAGATCATTGTTTCACTGCAAAGTAAATGGCATTGATAAAGTACAACACTTATAACAGAATCAGTAGTGTGGTACATAAATGAAACAGTCCTGCCTTTAAATGCAGTTAATATGAATATCCATCTTATGTAAATGCATTTCTAAATAAACGTATTGACTTAACCATTTAACTCACCTTTCCCAGTTAGTCTTATCTGTTTTGTCACCAATTCTCCGCTGAAGGACGTGCTTGCAAAGAAAATCGACGTACGAATTTATGTGGTGGTTACAATCTGAAGGAGTGAAACCATCAACAAGGGCAAGAGTGGTCATGACGATGATAAAGACAGCGATGGTCATCTTGTCTAGAGAACGAGAAATATAAGTAAGATGTTAATGTATGAACATACAATAATGTATTAATTGTATTAATGTATCAATTAAAACACAACATCTCATACTGTAAAGCGTCTTTGAGTTCCAGAAAAGCGCTATATAAATATAATGTATTATTATTATTATTATTATTATTAACATATATTCTTCAATATCTTCTTACTACTTACGTGTTTGTAGGCGAGCGAGCAGAGATCTGTCCCACTTCGATCAGTCAGCTGGACGATTGAATCCTCAGCTGGATGGAGCTGCTTTAGTAGTTTCTAAAGAGGAAGTAGCCTTGCTCTTCATCTTCTGAAACAAGCTGAGTCACTCTGTTCTCGTGAAAGACACACACATACTGGGTTCCTCTTATCCCTCGCCTTGTCACGTAGTTCAAATGGTAAGAAAAACAGGCCCTTTCCCCAGAAAGATTTACAGAGGAATACCGAGGTGTTCCCAAGCTCATTGAGATATTACATTTTTGTAGTCCTGAGCTTGGATGGAACGTGCCAGGGCTTCTTCTCCGAGCTCCTTCCTGAGGTCTAAGCCCCTTTGAGGTGAGCCCGTCACGACCAAAATACCATGACCGTTGTTAATGGTTGGAAGGGTTAGGGTTAGGTTAGGGGAAAAGGAATCGCTCCTCCAGAGCTGCGTGGGGCACTGGCTCTCGGGGATAATATTGTGGTTAAAAAACCTTCTAAAAAACTCCAAGGGAAATACATGCAATGTTTCTAAAAGCCCTGTTAAAAACAAGAATACAAATAAGTCAAATCAATTAAAAAAGCAAGAGGGGACCAGATCACAGAAGAGGCAGGGCAGAGATCTCCCAACCTTCCGGGGACCCCTAAAGGATGTGGCTGACGAGGACCCGTCCTAGGGGAATCCTTCAAAAGGCCTGGCAATGCTGTAAAAACATTCATAAGACAATATCTTAAAAAATTATGCAGGTCAATAATACAATTAATAGAAAAGTGCTTAAGGTAAAAAGTGTTTTGTAAAGAATTCACACAACATATCAAATGGATAGTGAATAAATAAGTAAATAAATAAATAAAGAGATAGATAAATAAATAAACACAATAATAAGGAACGAATTGTCATAAAATGAAGTGTGATTAAAACCAGCAGGACCCAGGTTCACAAATTAAGAGATTCCACATAGGACAGGCCGCGAGTATCTCAAATGACTTCTCTCTGCAGGTGGTTTTGAGGAATCCAGTGAAGGAGGAATACAAGGATAAAATAATAAAATGCAATACACAAAATATATATTGGTAAAAATTAAATTAAAAGAAGCAGGAAGAGGGAGGGGTGGCCTCCTCGTATGGACCCTTTGTTATTTAAAATCAAGCCATGCAAACAAGTGGTCAAATTAGAATAACTACAATTAAAATTAAAACTATTTACAAGATATATAAATATAAATAGAAACAACATATTCAAGGAAGGTCCCTTCATTCCTGCTCGGATAAAATAAATAATTAAAATAATTAATAATTCCATAAAATAGACAATAAATAAAATAAGATAAATATAAGAATTAAAATAAATAAATATGTAAAATAATATAGTATAATAGTATATTTGATAACATTTATGGAACATATTAAAAATAAAAACAACTGGATTCCTTCATATTGACTCGGCCTGCAGAGAAGGGGTTCAAAAGGCCACCCAGAGGAGAGATAAGAGAGGCAATGGGAACCTAACTAGTGTTTGTGTCTCTAACTGTATTGATTGTGTCAGTGGTTTATAGTATGTGTTGTTATTTAATTGCCTATGTGCCTCTAACATGTAATTGTCCCTATCCTGTATGACTATTTGGCCCCCCTTATCTGCTGGTTTGATGACTATGTGTTGGCTGTTACCTAGTGTTTTAATGATATGTCTTTGTTCCTGGCTAGTGTTGGGTGTACGGTGTGGACGGGGGGGCCAATGTGTGAGTGCCTGTAAATTATTGCTGATTACCGAGGCGTTCCAAAGCTCATTGAGATATTACATTTTTGTAGTCTGAGCATGGATAGGACGTGCCAGGGCTTCTTCTCCGAGCTCATTCCTGAGGTCTAAGCCCCTTTGAGGTGAGCCCGTCACGACCAAAATACTATGACCGTTGTTAATTGTTGGAAGGGTTAGGGTTGGGGTCCGGGTTGGGTTTGGAAGGTTGATCAATGGGAAAGTTAAAATCTTTGCCTTCTGGCTCAGCTAGCTTTATATTCCCCACAACTGTGCAGTGCAACGCTCCCACCACTACAGAAACCAAACCAATTCACCTGGCGATTTCGCAATCCAACTACCCTCATCATGACCCCAGGATATTCAAACTCCATGATTTGGGGAGGCAATTGCTCCCAGTCGTCACAATAATGGGGAACAACCCTGAAGTTTCCCGGTAAGGACAGTCTTGTAAAATAACATATTTTTTTGTTGGATCTGTATGAAATAAAATACCCAGCAGGAATTACTACTTTTTTATACATGTACTAAGTTATATCTGCATTTTGTTTTGCAACCCCATCTTGCAGAATGACATGTAAAGTGGGGTTTCGTAACGTTTTTCGCTGGAAACAGTGAGCTTTTGCAGAAGTTGTATGGAGAGCAGTTGATGTTACAGATTAACCGTTGACCTCGTAGGAGAGATCTTAAATAAAAATCTTTTCTTGTTTATGGTCAGTCTTTAATCGACCCACAATCTGCCTGCTATGCTCACAAGCATTGGGGTTGAGGGGGGTCCAGACAACTTGACTATGAAGATATTATTTGGTCTAGAGGGACAAAATAACACTCTTAACAAAAAACAACAATGTTTTTGGTCATGTTGATGCTTTGCAGCCTTTCGTTGTGCAACCCCACATTGCAGAATCTTGGCTTGTTTTTGGTCATGTTGCTGTTTTGCATCCTTTCATTGGACCACAATCTGTCTGTCATCCTGACATGGTTGATCTTTATTATTGATAAAACCATCAACTTCCCTGTCAGAAGTCAGCATTGTGGTTGAGGGGGGTCCAGACAACTTGACTAAGAATACCGTATTTGGTCTAAAGGGACAGTGAACAGCTCCGAAACAACACTCTTACTCAATAATGTTCTCAAACAAGTTTCCCTTAGGCAGTAATCGTCAGCTTTCACAAGAAAATGAACTCTGAGTCCTTGCATCAACTTTATCTTGGGGCGGTGGTGGAGAAGTCTGTGTTTTGGGACACGAAAGGTCACCGGTTCAAGTCCCTGAAAGACCAAGTGCTACAGAGGTGTCCCTGAGCAAGGCACCGTTCCCTACACTGCTCCCCGGGCGCCGTACATAAGGCAGCCCACTGCTCCTAACACTAGGGGGGGTCAAATGATTACCCCTCTGTGGGACGATTAAGGGTTCCTTCTTCCTTTGCTGGAATGTGGTTTCTGTCTGTTGTCAGAAAGTCTGAGCTCTCCAAACATCTATTAACATGAAATGTTAAAATGTAATGAAACACAAAGTTGATGTCATTGTCATTGTCTTTTTTCTTTTCTTCTTTTACCCAGGATATCTAAAGCAACTGTTAAAAATGGACAGTTAACAGTTTGATTTTATTCACTATGGCAACAAAAGGCAAAAGTCAACCCAACTGGATAGAAATGATTCTCATAGCTTACAAAGAGGTTTATCATCACGCTTGATCTTATCCTAAAGAGAGCGAAAACAGCATTTATTTTGGGGATCTGGGCCTCCTTAGAATATATAGGTATTAAGTATTTAAATATTATCCATTTAAATATAGCACTTTGAGTTTTGTTTACGCAAATGAAAAGAGCGCTTATAAATAAAATTAATTATTATTATCCATAAAATGTCAATTAAATAAATTCTGACTCCCATTATGGTTTATGAGCTTTTAAAATTAGGAGACACTAACTTTGGTTTGATTGTAAAGGCAGGCCAAGTCGCCTACCTGCAAACCAAGGTCATTCCCTTCAGTCTGTACTTTGCACTGTACAGTTGTAGAATAATGCAGAGTATTGCCAGATGAAGAATTGCACTGGTTTTGTAGTCTAAGTATAGTAGTTATGTCTCAAAGCTGTGTCAGAACTCATATTTCCACAGGTATCAATTCACTTTTAATATGTTGCAAATGACATAACCACGTAAAACTAACTCTTTGAGAGAAATCAGCATGTTGTGCCGACCTTTGACCACAGTACATTGCATGATGGGGCAGAAAACTGGGCAAATACAGGGTTCATGCATCTGTAGACAGACACAGGACTAGTTGTTTGTGAACTTAAATGCAAATACAAACGTTTGGGGAATCAATGACACCACCTTTAGTGTTTTTTGGTCAAAATAAGTTCCAGAAAGGAGCGAATAGGGATATGATTTTTTTAGATGCAGACAATGTTTTGTCATTAGTCATATCTGTAGTCTGTGTTCTGTTTATGTGTATGACCATAATCCACTTAGAGTGTTTTTGTTAACATTTCTCTCGGCTGTCAATGATTAACGGATTGCCAGAAAATGCGGTTAATACTATTTTCTTATTGCAAAATAACCCTTTTATCAAAACTGATGTTAAACATTAACAGGTCACTTTAAACAACATTAAAGCAGCCAGAGGGATCACATCATTTAAAGTTCAGGGGACTGAGCGACGTTGTATCAACTTACAAAATGAGATTGACCATTGTGCTGATTGTGTCGCTGTTTAGTGCCTTAATTTTGGCCCCAGATGATGGTAATGCCAGTATTACACAGTCATGCGATGCTTGTGAAGTAAGTGAGCAACTAAAGGCTATGGAAACCAGACTGATGGACACTGAAAACAGGCTGAAGGAGAGTGAAAACCAGATTCTTGAACTGAAGAACAAAGGCAGAGTGAAACTTTTACCCGGGACTATTTAAGTGCTTTAGTGTTGGATGTTTTGTGATCAAATTAACAACTGGAAAACACAAAATAATAATAATTTGATAACAATGTTTTGTTTTGTATAGAAAAGAAAACAGTAGTATTCAGTGCAGCAATAGGAGGAGCAAATACAGCCACTGGACCCTTCAACACAGAAACAACTTTAATCTACAGAACCTTGATTACAAACATTGGTGGTGCCTACAGTCCATTCACAGGTAACTCAGTCACCTGCATGCTGTTAATTACCAGCTACTACGCTATAACAGAATCAGGAAAAAAAAGAAGACTTCCATCCTGTCTAATAAAATACAGGTCGAAAAACGTATTGAATGCTTAAGAATACTGATGGTTTGTGATAATACTTTTTTATCAAAATAAATGTAACCAACACCCTGTTGTTTCCACAGGTGTCTTCGTTGCCCCGGTTGCAGGTGTTTATTACTTTACCATCTTCTATCATGCTGGAGGGGAACGTGGAGCTCTATTACGACTCTACAAGAACAATGAGTTAGTGGTCGTGACCTTTGATCACGTTGTACCTCTGACTCAGCTGATAATGGAGCAAACGCAGTGTTCCTGCAGCTTGTTCAAGGAGACCAGGTGTATGTGCGCCTGGGTGTAAACACGCATGTTTGGGGAGACGACCATCATACAACCTTCAGTGGTTTTTTGGTCACTGAAATGTGAGAATCTGTATCTCTGTAGTCATTTTTGCTTGAGGGTGGATGAAGAAGTTGGCAGTCCTTTTTCAGAATATCTGCAGAAATAGGGCATTGTGCCTTTACATTTGAAGCTCCATCAGATTCAAACAATCAGCCCACTCCATACATTTTACTTCTATCATTCTTACTTTTTATTTTAAATCTACACTAGTGTATACATGTATATTACATTCTCTGCGAAGGTGAAAACAAAGGGAACACACATGCATTCATGTGTTGTTTGAATGAATGTTTTAGCTCCACAGTATCACTCTGTAGTGTCAAGAATTAAAATCAATGATTGTTAACAAGTCATTTATTATATCCTCATTCCTTGTCGCTTGTCTGTACATTTTCAAGTGAAACTCCAGGGAGTTATTTTGAAAAACAATCTTCTGCCAATAAAGTTAGGTTTCAGAAGAGACAAATAAATAAAAAAGATCTAACCACTATTCTCCAAAGAAATAGGGAGCAGCATCTCACCTGTAGTACTGGGTCCTTACAATCTAAATTGCAAGTTTTTTAAAAGCCTACTAATACGTGCCAGCATTGCAAGAAAATGCAAAAGTTAAAGTGGACCTATTATGCTATATTGGAACATATATTGTAGGGCCATACCTATACAAAACATATCTGTGAAGTTTTTTGCTTAAAATACCAAACAGATCACCCATTGTAGCCATGCCTCATACTGCTCATACCCCTCTTTTGCAGCCCTGTTAGAGAAACACGGATTTTGGGTCCTTAGCTTGAAAAAAATAAATAAGAGGAGGCGGAGCTAATGCCTGATCAGAATTCTACCGGAGATAAAGTTAAATTCTGCTGTGATAAAGCGCCATCCAGTTTAAACCACGTCAAGGATTATTTCTGAAATAGTATGGAGCTCAAATGCTTAACTCTTGCAGGTTTATCACAAGGTGAGTTCCTTTTTTTATTTCCTGCTTTTTAAACACGTGCTCTACAGTACAGGTTCGCTCTGAGTGTTAGCGATGCTTGCTAATGTAAACAAAGACGAGATTACGTCCAAAACACATCAGGTATTGTTTCTGATAGCAACTCTCTGTGGGTCCGCTGCCGATTTGACGTCAGATCGGAAGCAAATCTGTATCCGCTCGTTGTACACCCGTTTTTAAAAGATTTGGGTACGGAGGAAAAGAGAGAGGGTTTTATTTTCTGACGCTGCGTGAGTTCCCCGACGCACCGGGGACACATATTTATCAATAAAAGACATCACAAAGTGCATTTTGCATGATAGGTCCCCTTTAACTAAGCTGAAGATAATTAAAAATGTTTTTTTTAAGCCTACAAGGTCCTTGATGGTCAGGCACCATCTTAGTAACCTAAGGCTCTCAACCTTGCCATAAATTCCCGAATATGAGTTGTTAGGAGAAACTAATGACATAATGGTAATCTAAGTTGTTATTTTCTTGCCTGAAAAAGTGTTTTAACTAAATATCAGTTTGTCTAAAAGCTTAAAAACTGTTTGTTTGGCAGGTAAGGGTTTATAAAGCTACCAATGCTATGCTACTTGGAAGATCTTACTAGATCTGCCTTTGTTTTAATATACAGTACGTTCAAATTATAATTTTATGTCATTCGGATTGTCTGTTGCAGTTTGATTATTTTCAAATAATCTATAGGCCTACACAAAACTCATATTGTACATCTGTCGTCTGTCTATCTTCCATCCCTTTTAACCGTGGGGTTTCCTCTCTAAGGTTCTAAGGACAAATGGTTTTGTATGCTGTAACGCTAGATTTTAGATCACATTGTAAGGGTTCATCTCACAGACTGAAAATGTATATTTCGGGGAAATTATTAAGTTATTCCTCTTGAACCCCATCGACCCGCCCCCGGGCGGAAAAACGCATCATATGCAGGAAACAGCGTCTGAGGGCTTTTTAATATTTAATAAACTATGAATGTTTCATATCCATGTAACGGGAAGAAACTCAGCTAACTGATCTTTTTTTTTTTTTTTTGCAAAAAAACCACAAAATCTTAAGGCCGTTAGCACAGAACTCTAGCTATACCGATCGATGTACTTATTGGATCTGCACAAACAAGCTTAGATAACATCCTGAGATTCCACAGATTATAGAAATATAAGGATCATCACTGAGCGATCAGAACTCGTGACAGGGGAAGCAAATACAGACAAGCTTTAGGTAGCAAAAAACGGAGATAAGCTCACCTTAGCTGTTATCCTGATCAAAAGTCGTGTTCAATGGCATTAAAACGAGAAAAAACGCGGCTGAAGGTTAATCCATAGGTTAATCCAATGTGTCTGTCACTTTGAAAAAATTATTGATAATCCATAATTAAATTTTTATGCAAAAATCGGAGAATAAAAATGTGCTGCTAATGGTAGCCACCAGAGGTTAGTTCAGCTTCCGGTTTTTCTACGCGTCACTCTCACTCCTTATTTGGTAACCTGTGTGTGTATGTGGAACTTTCCCTCGATTCCATTGGCTCTGACGGTTAGAAAGAGATGTCAATCATCAAAATCGACCAAGGGGGGCCAGAGATATGGAAAATCCACCCAAATGACCCCAGAAGTGGGTTTTTTTTTTGCTAAACCTCTCTAAAAAGGTCACATGTCACTTGTTTTGCATCAATCTTGATACAGGGTACTTATTATATGTTTTACTTTGGATTCCTAAAGCTTTTAGTCTACCATCCCATCATTCAAGGGTAGTTTTCACTCTAAGTAAAAAAGAATTTTTGGACGGACACTATAATTTACAGTTTTTTACCATGTTCAATCTGAATTTTCTTTAAAATAAAAAAACATCTATATTGATTCTGACATTTATACATCCAACTCAAAGGTTTATCATTACTTTGAGAAAAAAGATTATTAATTTTCCCCTTTTAGAAGTGTAGTTATGGTCATTTGTTCTGGAAATTTCATTTTCGAGCCTGAGACCTGAAAAACAGGGATGGGGTTCAACAGCAGCCATGTAATCAGTTGGTTAATTATACAGGTCAGTTAGTGCAAAAATGAAACCATTCAGTGTCCTGCATCACCTTGTATGGCTAGTTTCGGCAATAAAGACCTTCTAACTGTACATGGACACATTATGGTTAACATTCCTCTAGGAGGCCATTGATTAACTGATTACCAAAAAATGCAGTGAATACTTTTTGTTCTCATTGCAAGAAAAGCCTTGTTTCAAAGCTGATGTTAAACATTAACAGGTCTCTATAAACCATATAAAAGCAGCCAGCAGAGGGATCACATCATTCAGAGTTTTGGGGATTGATTGACTTTGTATCAACTTGGAAGATGAGTTTGATCATTTTACTGATTCTGTCGCTGTTTTGCGGCCTTATTTCGGCCCATAATGATGGTAATACTACTATATTAGAAAGTCACTTAGAAACACAGGGATGCTTTCATGACATGTGCAACCTCCTGAGAGAGTTTGGTGCAGTAAGTGAGAAATTACGAGTTATGGAGACCAGGATGGAAGACAGTGAAACAAGACTGAATGACACCGAAATGAGACTGAAGGACACTGAAACGAGACTGATGGACAGTGAAAACCAGATTCTTGAACTGAAGAACAAAGGTAAAGGGAAACTTTTGTTCTGATTAATTTAAAGACCTCACGGTAGAATTATGTTCGGATTATCTAATGGAAAATTGTTGAAATGCTACGCAAAATGTAAATGAGATTATAATGTGTCTTTGTATAGAAAAGAAGACGGTCATATTCAGTGCAGCAACAGGAGGACATAAAGACATTGGACCCTTCAACACAGACATCACTTTAATCTACAGAACCTTGATTACAAACATTGGTGGTGCCTACAGTCCATCCACAGGTAATACTTTTTCCATCCTGGTTAGAGGTCTAAAAACGTGTTGAATGACCACTGATGGTTTGTGATTTGACTTTTTGACTAATTTAACCAACACCCTGTTGTGTCCACCCACAGGTGTCTTTGTTGCCCAAGTTGCAGGTGTTTATTACTTTACCATCTTCTTTCATGCTGGATGGAGATATGACACTAAGTTGCAGCTCTACAAGAACGATCAAATAATGATCATGACCCATGATTTTTCAACCATCTCTGATAAGGCTGATAATGGAGGAAACGCAGTGTTCCTGCAGCTGAAGCAAGGAGACCAGGTGTTTGTGCGTCTGCTTGCAAAGACGTATGTTTGGGGAACCGACTATCATACAACCTTCAGTGGTTTTTTGGTCACTGAAATGTGAGAATCTGTATCTCTGTAGTCATTTTTGCTTGAGGGTGGATGAAGATCTAAGCTCACTATATTCAAGATTCAAGATTCAAAAGGTTTAATGTCATATCATATACAAAGCTTAACCAGGTAATGAATAAACAAATTGGGTCACAGGTTCCTCAATGCAATTACAAGACATAACACACATTTAAAATGTATATATCCATCACAATGAAATGTTCAATGTAATGACACACAAGACTGTTCCTAATAAAATAAAATAAAGAGTCTTAAATTGTCTTCCTTAATATTACTTCATTTGGTAGTAATGTCAGCTCGAAGTCGACCGGACTGAGACCACTTCCCTTTAAAGGACCTTGGTAAATCAACAAATACAACGTCGATCATGTTTTATTGCTTTAGTTTTTACAAGACCCCTGAAGAGATATATAAAAAGTTACCTTGGTTGGCTAATGGTGACACAAGCCAAAAAAATCGTTATGACATCATAAAGTGGCCAAAATCTGATCAGCTCATTTTCAGACAGGTTTTTATATAAATTGATCAGGACAAAAAGTGAGAGAATCTTTTTTCCTGAAACTTTCAGAATCTCTTTACACAGAGGGGACACATGTTGATGTAGAAGAGACATGAACAAGTGGATTTTGCATAATAGGTGACCTTTAAAGGTGGGGTAGGTAAGCCGGAAGAAATCTGCTACTTCCTTACAGAGCCCTCCTCCTACAACACACGAACGCGCACATGACCAATGAGGGCACGAGATAAGTTTGTGCACAGATGGAAGGCTGACAGGCAGGTAGGCCATCCAGTTATTTTAGCCGGGCCGGCTAAAATGATTGGTCGTGCTTTTTACAGTACTACAGCTTCCTCAGATGAATTTTTTTTATGGATTTTTTGTCAAAGCACTTAATATATTCATTGCTATCGGGATGTTAAGAGCATTCCATGGAATATAACAAGTGTATCTCGAGCCGGTTTCTCAAACTTACCTACCCCACCTTTAAGTGACCGAAGTGAACAAACTGCTACTGATTATTCAAGGATTAGGAAATTATTAAAATATCATTAAGGATAATGTAGGTACACACACTAATCGTTTTAAAAGTTTAAATTCAAACTATTTAACACATAAAACTAATCGAGACAATCTCAGATGCCCAGGCCAAGACCCTAGATTTAAACCCTTTGGTATTCTCAGTAAATATCATGTACACCTGAACTGATATTTACATTGAGTGGTGCATTTTAACTTTTAGTGCACCGGTAACTATTCACTTCATATAACTACAACTGCTTCTTCACAGGAGAGATAATCAGAGGATGGGAGTTTTTCTCATTTTGTTTAGGATGTGGACTGAAATATGGAAGAATCAGATCGCTGAACATGCACTCGGTAAACGTGTAGATGTGAGATTGAGCCATCACATCGTAGAAGGACACGAGACGTTCCTCGTAATCCACAAACACTCCAACCTTTTCAGGTTTCTCTTTAAGGGGCAGGCTGACTGGTGGTACTGTCAGGGCTGCATACTTTTTGTCTTCGTAATGCACGACTACCCAGTAACCGCTCTCCGAGTTCACCGAGAGTTTCCCCTTGCGATTTGCATTGCGTCGTGCCACACCCAGGTCCCACCCCGACTTGTTAGTGACCTCCACCTCCCAGTATGACTTCCCAGAAGTCAACGTGTTGAGCCCCAGGATGCTGCCGAACATGTCGAACCTCTGCGGAGCATCGGGTACTTTTTGGTCATTTCCTCCATCTCTAACTGTCTTTCCATCGGGGGAAAGCACAAGGCACTGGTGGGCTGTGGTTGGGTCCAGCTTTACATCCACTGTGGTTGAGGAGATAAATAGAAATAGGGTCATCATGCACTTCATATGGATGACACAAACTACATGCTGATGCGTTTAATTTTAACTTGTCATATTCAAGTATAACTACTTCATAAAGAAAGCAAATATTAAGAAGTCTTGAGAGGTTTGAGAAGAATAGAGCTTTAAAATGTATAACTTCCACAATATTGCTCTACAAGTAGGACCAACTCTTTTTTTAAGGTCCCAGCTTGTTCATTGTCCTACCAACAAAACACACAGGTTACATTTTTTAAGAAAATGCCTCTAGTGACTAAGTGGAGAGTTATGTGATGAAAAAGTCCAACTTTAAGACTGCAAAGTGTTTGTTTGTGGAAAATGTTTTTATCAAAAAAGGAGGGGTACGCTCAGTGGGTCAGACATGAAATGCACTCAACAAACAAATGCTGATGAAACTGAATTCAACCATTCAACAGATCTGCTGCAAGGTGCCAATGGAGGCAACACCTGAGCCTGATCCTTTTATGCAATCACTCAGGTTTGTGTCCTGATTGGAAATTGGGTCAACAGGTGGGAGATAACCAGAGTTATGCTGAGAGAACCTTCTTAAGATTTCACAAACAAAAAACGAATCCAATAAAAATATAAACCTGGTCACTCAATAAAATACATATAAAAATATCTATGTTTAAATACATATTTAACGATACATTTCTTCATTTAGGCCAGGATAATCTGTTTATTCCATTAAGTTTTGAAGTCAAAAAGGCTTTTCTCTGGAGGTTTGTTCACAAATGGGTCATTGTTTTATCCATTCAATATCCTCAATAAACATCTGTACACATTTCATTATACATCTGTGTGGAGAAAGTCCATCCTTTTTGTGCATCAAGACAATATAATGTACAGTATAGTGTTCAAAGGTGGGGTAAGTTGGAAGTTGCAAATGTCCTATTCATTTTGAAATTAACAAATATTTTTGTCTTAAAGGAATTTCAATCACTTAAAGTAGGTTGAGGACATGTTTCTGCCACATAGAGTACATTTCCTCATAGTATTTTTATTGTGAAACATAATTTTTTCTTTGCAAATAACAATGTTCATCCTTATTTGATTTGTTTCTTGTAGTTTCATTTATTTCGGTTGGTAAAATCTTTGGGGAGCACCCCCTGAATGACGCTGATTATCTCCCACCAGTTGACCATATTACCCAACGAGGAAGCAGCCCTGAATGATTGCATAAAAGGATCAGGCTCAGGTCTTGTCTCTTTATTTGCTAATCTGAAGAAGACCTGACCATTTACTTTGTTTATTGCCATGCACAAGCCATGTAACCTTTTTCTTTCTGTGAGTGCCTGGAGGTGTTTTCTTTTAAACCATGACCAGGTTACAATGTTTAATTACTGACATTTTCTCTTAATATTCTGGGTCACACACCTGCAAAGGTGGGAATCCTCTTGAGTTCTGTGGGAAGAGAAATCGTGTTACTATGATTTAAAAACATTACGTGATATGCAATAGGCAATGGATAGGTTTTTGCTTTAAATGTAACGCCTGTAGAATAAGAAAAACATCTTCATTCAGATTGGTTCCCTACGATTCCTGTTTTATTATTTGCGAAACTCAAAGAAAGCAGTGGTGCATGAGTTTTCACATTTTAACGTCAAGAACATACCAACAGAAGAGAGTTTTTCCAGTTCCTGGTGAATTTGTTCCATCATGCTTGATATTGTAGTTCTCAGTGACCCAAAGGAGAATGAAGTGTCAACAGTTAAATGTTTCCAATCTCGAGATTCATCCAGGCCTGTTTTAGGAAGACCCTGTGGGATAAATGTCACATTCTCAGTATAAACCTTTTAGTGTCCCCTGGATCTGGATATTGTCCTCGTATACTGACATCTAGCATTATAGAGGCCAAATGACTTGTTTAATGATAGAAAAATGCCAAAAGTTTGATGTCTTACCTGCAAGTCGGCATTTTTGTCCAACTCATCAATGGTCTTCCTGATTTTGTCAATTTCCTTCTGCAGCTTCTTCACCTGATCAAGTCCTTCTCTACTCACTCTCTGTCTCCTAAAATAACATATAGTAACAATAGGCAGTTTCATTTATTGATGACCTTAACATTGGGGCAGTTAATGTCATAAATCACTGCAATATTTACTGAGCCACCCACCTCTCCTCCAGAGGTTGAAGGGCTTTCTTCCGAGAGTCCTCCACGACTCTCATCACCTCTGAGAAAACGCTGTTGATCTCCAGCCATTCGGCATCCAAGCCGCCCTGAAAAGAGTAACGGATGATGAGGATGTTGAAAAAAACCTTAATGAAAGGAGAACATTTAAATAATCTGCTTTGGCTCACCTTGCAGGCTTTTACAGATGATGTGACTTCAGAAATCTTCTGTTCTCTTGTCTGAATTTTCTGATGTAAATAAGCCCTTATCATGTCTTGCCTCATCTTGAGTAAAGACAAAAAGTACTTTTATTAGATTGCCAATACAGTAAGGTCCAATAAAAGCTGAGGGGAGCATAACTTTAATTTAAACCCATCCGAAGCTCATGGGACAATACCTTAAAACAACAAATATGCACCTGCTGGTGGCACTAGAAGATGGGAACTGGGAAACACCCATGGCCCAAGGATATAACATCTATTGACCAGAAATGTCTTCAATAGCAATTTGGCCAATGTATCTTGTAGATGTTTAAAACTGGACGAGTAATCCTTGATATCATGGTACGAAAAGTGATGACTATGCTAAATTCTTTAAACAGGTATTCTTTCAAATGGCCAGTAGGGGGTGACAACAAAGGTTGCAAAAACAAATGTGTTCGTATGGAAGCCTATGAGTTTAAAACAATTGAATAATTACTGGTGTAAACATTTAGCTAACGCGTTTACGGTGTCAGTGTTAGTCTTCTGTGCTACTGAGCAACTTTCATATGAATACAAGGCTCCAACACTGTCTACTTTCACTTCTTATATACCAGATATGGTTAGCATTACATCAAAAGTCAAAGTTCTACCAAAGTCTGTAGGATTCTTCCTGTGGGCACCGTGGATATCAGTACCACATTTCATGAAGCTTCATTTGAGAGTAGTTGAAATATTTAAAGGTCCCCTATTATACTGTTTTTCATCAATATATTAAAGGTCTCAGATATATACATCATAAGGTGGCCAAAATCTGATCAGCTCATTTTCAGACAGGTTTTTATATAAATGGATCAGGACAAAAAGTGAGAGAATGTTTTTTCCTGAAACTTTCAGAATCTCTTTACACAGAGGGGACACATGTTTATGTAGAAAAGAGATGAAAAAGTGGATTTTGCATAATACGTGACCTTTAAGACTAGACCATCGTGGTGAATCTACAGACCTAACAATAGGCAAACATTCATACCTAGAGCCACACTGCTAGTTTTGTCTAATTAAACATTGTATAATTTAAAGTTAAGTACCTTTTGTAGTTTTTGAGCCTCCCTCTCTTTCTCCATCTCCTTCTCCTTCTCCCTCTCCCTCTCTCTCTCTCTTTCCTTTAATTGGAAGGCTGTTTCCTGAGCTGTGGTTGTTGGATGTTCCCAGTTCAACTGCCCCACCTAAAGGAGGAAGGCACTTAGTGCAAGCTAGACCCAAAGATAGTATACATTTCAGGCTGCAATGGATCTATTAAAGAAGTCACATTTAAAAGACATGAGACCTGTTGTACCTGCTGTGCACCGGTGGAGAAATCAAGTGCTCTACGAACGTTGTTGGTGTTTTGATGAGTTGTACTGAGATGGGGGGGAGTTTCAAACACTGTATAGAAAAAAAAGTTGATAAGGATCAAACAAGCTGCTTTTAATCGTATCTATATATAGTTACATTTCTAAAGGAATCAGTTAAAAACAGTACTTGATTTGTTTGTGTTCGTCACTGTGACATCTTTAACTGTAGGAATCGTTGGGCTGCCAAATATCTGTGACATTGGCATCAGCGAAGGCTATTGGAGAAAAATGGAAGATGAGACTTTAAGGGTTAAACTTAACAAAGCTTTGCTAACATTTCGTGCCTGTTTGTACAGAAATCTGTTGTACCTGTGCACCACTGGAGAGATCGAATGCTTGATGAGTTTTGTCAGAGTTTGTGGCGTTTTGAAGAGAGTTTTGCTGAGTTTTCATAACTGTAGAAATTGTGGAAAGAGGATGGGTTAGGGTTAAACACACCTGCATTGTGTTAATCCAGTTAGAGATATACTATAATGATGATGCATATTATTTGTTTGTGGCCTTACCTGGGACTTCTGCTGCAGGAATGGTTGGGGTACCAAACATCTGTGGCATGGGGAGCACTGAAGGCTGTCAGAGGAAAGTGGGAAATACGATTATATCTATATAGCTTTTCTAACTTTTTCCGTAAAAAAAAAAAATGTTTTTGACACTTGAACCTGTTTAACAGGAATGTATTGTACCTGTGCACCACTGGGGAAAGTGAATACTTGACGAGTTATGTCAGAGTTTGTGGCTGTTTGCTGGAAGTTCTGCTGAGTTGTAACAACTGTAGGAAAAGAGGATGGGTCACTGTTAAATACAGCTGCATTTTGTCAAATAAAGTTACAAATATACAAACTTGGTAATGCATACATGATGTGTTTGTGTCATTGACTGTGATTCCTGCAGCTGCAGGAGTGGTTGGGGTACCAAACATCTGTGACAAGGGGTACAGTGAAGGCTGTAAGAGAAAAATGGAAAATAAGATTTTATGATTTGAACTGAAGCTTTTCCAACCTTTCCCAAAAAATTATAATTTAAGCAACACTTTAAACTGTTTTACAGGAATTTATTGTACCTGTGCACCACTGGAGAGATCGAATGCTGGATGAGTTTTGTCAGAGTTTGTGGCGTTTTGAAGAGAGTTTTGCTGAGTTTTCATAACTGTAGAAATTGTGGAAAGAGGATGGGTTAGGGTTAAACACACCTGCATTGTGTTAATCCAGTTAGAAATATCCTATAATGATGATGCATATTTGTTTGTGGCTTACCTGGGACTTCTGCTGCTGCAGGAATGCTTGGGGTACCAAACATCTGTGGCATGGGGAGCAGTGAAGGCTGTAAGAGAAAAATGGAAAATAAGATTTTATGATTTGAACTGAAGCTTTTCCAACCTTTCCCAAACAATTATAATTTAAGCGACACTTTGAACTGTTTTACAGGAATTGATTGTACCTGTGCACCAATGGAGAAATTGCGCCCTTGATGAGTTTTGTCAGAGTTTGTGGCCGTCTGCTGAGAGTTCTGTTGAGCTGTAAAAACTGTAGGAAAGGAGGATGGTTTACTGTTAAAACCAGCTGCATAGCCTAACTTCCAGCTATGATAAAGTAGAAAGATGAATGCATACATAATTGATTTGTGTCGTTCAGTGTGGCTTCTGCAGCTGGAGCGGCCGTCTGGGTTGTGAAGTTTGAAGCAACAGGTACATTCTGTCATTTTAGAATGGGTTAGGGTTAGGGTTTCTTCCTTCAGGGATATATTTAATACATTTTATCTATATATTTTCACTTGAATATACCTTTCCGCTTGCTGAAGCAATGGAGTTATTTGGTCCGCCATCCTGTTGAGGAGATTCTTCCAGGGGACTTCCCCAAGTAATCTGTTTACTCTCTGGGAATAGATTTGTTTTGTAAATTCAGTTTTAAGAGCTTGAAATTGCCCTCATGCATCATTTGCAGACATTGAAGAGTTAAAACATACTATTTAAAACATATAATCAGCTATTTATCACTCACCAAACTTCAGAGGCTTGAAGGTTAAAGGTCCAACGTTAGCGGCTGAATGAAGGGAACTTGTTAATCTTAACTGGTCACTCTGAGGGATACTATATCCCCTCTGTGTGCATCCCATCATCCCCTGGTGAGTCCTCAGACCCTGGTAGGTCGTAACCAGGAGGTTCTCATCTGATGTTTGGGGTATCTGAAGTCACAAACACATTTAGAAAGCACTACCACATTTGTAAAAGCAACAATTTCTTCTCAATATGTTCTGTGAAACTATTGCCATGAAAATTCCTCAATTGAGTAAGACCAAGTAATTGTCTTCGTTGTATTTGTTTGATTATTTTTTTGATGGCGGTCTGTGCGGTTTGAAGCATTGATTTGTAGAACTTAGGCAGGGAGTAGTCGCCCTCTAGGGGTACTCTAGAGTATTTTTTGTGGGGTCTTGACTACTTCCTGCTGTAAATGATACACCACCAGGACATAAAAAAAAGATTGAAATATTTTTTGACGGTAGAAAGTTAGTTGTCAATGTAGAGCAAATCAAGGGGCCAGAGTTGTGGAAGAATTCACAACAATAAAAACTAACATTTAAAACAAATATTTGTGTGTACATGTAAGCAATGTATATTTGCTTGAATATACCTCCCAGACCGGAGTAACCCCGTTATTTGGTCCGCTGTCGTTGTGACGGGATTCTTCCAAGGCGGCATTTCTCCAGGTGAACTGTTGATGATCTGAAAAACATAATAAGAAAACCCATATTTTTCTAGAAAAAGTTATTTCTGTAGAAGACAACCATCCATGTTTTGGAGAGAGCTCTTAACCGTTAGTGTCACTATTCATATTTTCTACATTTGACCCTTATCTGCATCAGTTTAATGGAAGACATAAGTTATAACTAAGAAGATGTAACACTCACCGATCTCTAGATAAGGGCCGAAGATATCTTTCAGGGGTTCTTCTATTTGGATTGACGGTCCAATGTTAGCAAACATGTATCTTGTGAATCTGAGTTGGTCACTCTCAGGGATATTCATTCCCCTCGGTGTGCATCCCATCTTCCCCTGGTGAATCCTCAGACCCTGGTAGGTGGTGACTTTGGACCATCCGCAGTAGCAAGCCTGCAAGCTCTTCTCTGATGTGTTGGGCATCTGTAGAGGTCACACACAGACATTAGGAGAGGACGTGCTCCACATAGAAGCAACGCATGCCACCCAAGATGTTCTGTGTGTACAGGAGGCTCAGAGGTGCATGATTGTATTAATTTTCTAATATACTTTTACATTTTTTGGCAAATAACATTTTCCTTAGATTGAAAGTCCCTCCACCTGCCTCTTCACCCTCCTGCCTTCAGGGAGAAGGTTCTGCAGCCTGAGGTCGAGCACCACCAGACTGAAAAACAGCTTCGTCCACCAGGCTGTCAGGAGGCTGAACTCCCCCCCCCCCTCCCACCTCTCCCCTCTCTCCCCTCTATCTCACCTCTCCACCCTGCCCCCCACTGGACCGGGAATTGAACACCCCCCCACATCCAGCACCAGTCACTATTTACGCTGCTATTTAAGTAAATAAGCTGGGGTATAGTTATGTATACATATTTTATATATATTGTATATCCTTTATTTTATTTTCATTTTATTTCATTTTATACCTCGGGACTGTGGGAAACAGTATTTCGATCTTTCTGTGTGTACAAACATATTTTGAGATTGACAATAAAGTTGACTTTGACTTTGAAGTAAGTACAGATTTCAACTTTTGTTTTGTGTCAATGCTTAATTTTTATGTGGACATTTGGAGAATAAATTAAAACCCAATTTTAAGATCTTAATGGTCACCTGATGAGTCCCCAAAAGTCATTATTGATGTGATTAAAGACTCTGATGTTTGTAAGCCGGATGTGTATGACTGAGGTAAAACAGGTATCAGTCGCCCTCTAATGGTACTCTGCAGTACTTCGTGTTGAATTGCCTACTTCCTCCTGCTAATTAAATAGAAAAAAAACATGTAAAAGTAAACTAAAATAGCGTAGATACAGACTATAAGGGATCATTATCTAATAGTATGTATAATAAATGTTACCGAACATTATGTTAAACCAGTAACACAATTTAAAATAGGGTTAGATCAATTAGTGAGTAAGTAAATAAATACAAATATGAATAAATAATGCAACACTTCAAGATAGAAGACATATCAAAGACAGGTTATATAATGAGAAAAACATTTGTTATTAGTCATCATTTATCATTTATCTATTGAATAATATTTCTTATATACATTGTAACTTTTGTTATCTTAAAAAATGCTACTATCTGTGTAAGATAAGTTTGAACAAACTTGGAAATAAAAAAAAAACATTTACATCTCTTTGACATCTTAAGAACAGCCCATTAAACATTTATATTTTCCACACACTCCCATCTGTGTTTATTGCAGTGTTTGCACACGCCCTGAAACTTGTCCACAGCATATTTGCATTGCTGCCCTGTCTCATTCGAAGTCTACTATTAGTTTGTTTGCACGGTATTCATAGAGTGTAATACAACATAAACAACTGTAGATGCTATAGCTCTAACTGAGAATTTGGAGGTTGTACTTAAATTGTACTTTTACTCCTCTTCTACAATTTAGAGGTAAATGGTGTACTTTGACTCCACTAAATTGTTTTAATACCTTCAGCTACTTTACAGATTTGGATTAATTATGTGAAATATAATCAACTCTTAAATCCGACTTTAGTTCCACCTGCAGTTAATTCACAAGCTACCCTGCAGTATACAAAGTCATTAAAACTAGCTGCACCTTTACCAGCTTTGAGAACACTTAAATGCATCAATAATTATAATCAAAACATATCATATATATTATTCTGAAATGAAATCTGCATTATGAGTACTTTTACTTCAGATTAGCTGTCAAGCTGCATTTTACCTTGTCTCTCTCTCCTCGCGATCCACTGAGTGATCTGTCTCTCGGTGTCTCCTGCTATATGTTAATTCTGAACAGTTTCAGTTTCGTTTCTAACAAAACACATACGGACGCGTTGCCTAAAATCACCTCAACTACACACAATATCCTGTGTAACAAAAAAAGAAGAGGAAACGAATCTCTTTTTCATTTCCTGTGCATCTAATAAAATAAGTGGCCTTTTGCCGTAGCAAAGAGCTAGCACACAATTAATATATCTGACGTTTTTCTGAAGATATTTAAACATGTATAATGTTCATTAGTACCCAGAGGTGGAAGAAGAACTTAATGACTCGTTATGCAAAATGGCCATTATATAGCACCAGATATTTAAAAATCCTTTTATTAAAATTATTGATGCATTAATGTGTTCATCACTTCAGTGTTGCAATTGGTAAAGGTGTATATGAATTACTTGTTACACTACTGGGTAGCTTAAAGGTGGGGTAGGTAAGTTTGAGAAACCGGCTCGAAATACACTTGTTGTTATATTCCATGGAATGCTCTTAACATCCCGATAGCAATGAATATCTTAAGTGCTTTGACAAAAAATCCATAAAAAAAATGTCATCTGTGGAAGCCGTGGCGCTGTAAAAAGCACGACCAATCATTTTAGCCGGCACCGGCACGGCTAAAGTAACTGGATGGCCTACCTGCCTGTCAGCCTTCCATCTGTGCACAAACTTATCTCGTGCCCTCATTGGTCATGTGCGCGTTCGTGTGTGTTGAAGGAGGGGCTCTGTAAGGAAGTGGCAGGTTTTTCTCCGGCTGTGTATTTCAAGTTCTAGCGCACTCGAGCTGGTTTCTCCAAAATTACTTACCCCACCTTTAACCTATTATAAGGTATTCCAATGTGTGCCGGCCCGTTTTACATGTTATATTAATAACCTCAATCTGCAATGGTAATAGTAACTAAATATGTAAAATAAATGTAGTGGAGTAAAAAGCAAAAACTGGCCTATAAGTGTAGTGGATTGAAAGTAGCATAACATGTAAATAATCAAGTTGTGTAAAAGCAACTACATGTTTTACTTAAAGGTAGGGTAGGTAAGAATGGAGAATCCAGCTCGAGTGCGCTAGAATTTGAAAGTACACAACCGGAACAAATCTGGCCCTTCCTTCAGACTTCCTTAGAGCCCCTCCTCCAACACACACCAACGCGCACATGACCAATGAGGGCACGAGATAAGTTTGTGCACAGATGGAAGGCTGACAGGCAGGTAGGCCATCCAGTTACTTTAGCCGGGCCGGCTCGGATGATTGGTCGTGCATTTTACAGCGCTACGGCTTCCACACATGAAATGTTTTTATGTATTTATTGTCAAAGCATTTAATATATTCATTGCTATCGAGATGTTAAGAGCATTCCATGGAATATAACAAAAAGGGTTTCTGAAGTGAATTACCTACCCCACCTTTAAGTACAGTACTTGCATTGAAAATGTGACTTAAAGTACAAAAATTAAAAGGCTAATTCGAAAAATGAATCAGGAGATTTCCTGTCTTACAACACTGTTTCCTTTTTTGTGAAACAGGAAATCTCACACAAAAGGAAAAGAGAAACTTGATTTGTTATCAATAGTTGATTTTTTATTTATGTAATAATTCAAAAATATGTTATTACAGTATATGTTGTAAATATTCAGGGTACATTGTATGAAGACACAAACTTGACATTTCCTGCCCAGTAAAATAACCCCCCCTCTCCACCCAATTAAAGAAAGTAAATACAAAAAAAAGATATCATTGTTTGTAATTAAGTTGAATACATCTTATACTATCATTTTTACCAATTTGGTCATAAAACAGTGTTAAACCTTTGAATGCATTTAGCCTGTATAATGGCTGTCTATCAAAATGTCCCCATTCAGTGGCTCATAAAGCCAAGCTACTGGTATTAAGCTACAGCTTTGTTGAAGGTTGTATATAATAAAGTATGAAAAATATTTAATATAATAACTAAAGACACTCAGTATTTTGTGGTCTTTTCAATGACACCACCACCTACTACGCTACCCTAATGCTAATATGAAATGTAGCTGAACTAGCATCCCCTAATATTGCATTATTATTCACAAAGGCTTGTTTTCAGCACACTGTGTTGCTGACTCATCATTTATAGTTCCACCTTCAATTTCACAAATCATTTTATAAATTTGAATCCTACAGATTCTTCACAACTCCGCTATTGATTAATTCTTACAAATTCATCAAGCTTCAATGGGCAGGATTTACCAAACTCCCAGAAAAACACAACATTTGAACTGCTAGTCTTGCACTTTCTTCACTTCATTGACATCCTTCTCACAATGTTTGACAGGAGAAATGATCAAAGGACCAGAGTTTTTCTCGTCGTGTTTTACATGAGGACTGAAATATGGGAAGAGCTCGTCACCGAACGAACACTCAGTAAATGAGTGGATGTGAGATTGGGCCTTGATATCGTAGAAGGACACGAGACCTTCCTCGTAGTCAACGAACACCCCAACTTTCTTAGGTTTCTCTTCCAGCGAAAGACGAACTGGCGGCGCTGTCAGGGCTGCGTACTTATCGTCCTCGTAATGTACCGTGACCCAGTAACCGTTTTCTGGGTTCAGCAGGAGTTCTCCCTTGCGCTTTGCATCACCCCTTGCCACACCGAGGTCCCATCCCGACTTGTTGGTGACCTCGACCTCCCAGAAAGACTTCCCAGAGGTCAACCTGTTGAGCCCCAGGATGCTGCCAAAAATATCAAACCTCTCCGGAGCATCATCTACTTCCTGTTCCTCCCCATCATCTTTCACTTCCTTCCCATCATCAGAAAGAACAAGGCGTTGGTGCGCAGTGGCTGGATCCAGCTTTACATCCACTGTTAACAACAGATTGGAGTTCATTAAAATATCTGATCACAGAAGTGTATTATTGTAAAGGTATTGTCAGGAAAAAGCTGATCAAATCCCTTACCTGTAAACTTTGGAACTCTCTCAAGTTCTGTGAAGTAAAGAAACCGTTTTAGATCAATTTAGTCAACATTTTAGATCTTAACATTCACCGTCATGATTTCAACTTTTACCAATGGAGGTCAGCTTGTCCAGTTTCTGTTGAACTTGTTCCAACATGGCTGTTGTGGTCTTTCTCATGGTGCCAAAAGACACTGATGTGTCAAACTCTACCTTCGTCGAGTCTTTGAAGTCCAAGTCTTGAAGAGATGGGTAACTCTGAGACAAAGAAAGAGGGAGAGTGTTGAGATTTACCAACAGACATACAGAGAATAAGATCAAATCATACAAGCTACAGTAGCTGGACTGTAGTTGTTGATCTTCATAACACATGTAAACAAATGACCACTGTATTACACAAACAAGGTCCATTCCTCTCACCTGAAGGAAAAGGATGTGATCCTCAAGCGCAGATATATCGTCCAGCTCAGAGACCGTTTTCTCAAGATCTCTAATCTCTTTTTCCAACTCATCTTTGATGTATTTTGCATCTTTCTCCACAACCTCCCTTCTGTCCTTTAGTGGCTTAAGAGCCGCAGCTTGGGCTCCCTCCACAATGGCAATCACAGCTAGGAACACACCCTCAATATCCCACCACTCATTCTCCAGTTGGTCCTGAAATGATTCAGGGTTAGGGTTATTTGGATTGCTTCAACACTGGTCACATTTTAACTAAATCTGGAGAGAGCAATTCTGGCACAGGCTGGGTGTTTTAGAGCTGTACCAATAGTCTAGATGGGTAAGCTGTAGATAAAGGTGAAGATGTATATCAACTGGCCCAAGTACCAGCATTTTAATTTGCAACATAACACTATGTTTCCGCTTAAATGTCACTGTTTGGGAACTAGCTCAGCCAGTTTTGAAGACTGGTCTGATTGGTTTTCAATCCAAGTTAACCCAAGGAAGCTAACATTGGTCTCTCTTGCAGCTTACCTTGCAGCTCTTTAGAGATGTATTAGTCTCATCCACCCGTGCTTTTCTCTTCTTAATCTTCTCTTGCAAGTCTGCCTTTGTGTTTTCAAGCTTGACCTGTAGTAAACACAAAAAAGCAAGTCAATACCTCAGCAATCCCTGCCTTTGTGTACCTTCTTGAAGTGTGTTTGCATATTGATTTGCACAACATGGATTCAAGCTAAAATATAGCACTGTCAAGACTTTAAATTCACCTTCTTCTGGTCCCATTCGTGTTCAGTAGAAACAACCTCCTCCTGATCTTCTTCCAAACAGCGTACACAAATGCATTTCTCCCTCTTTCTGCTGTACAGCTCCAAGGGCCGTCCATGCTTCAGACAGGCCCTCTCATCCAGGTTCTCGACAGGATTCACCAATTTGTGGCCCTTCACCCTTTCAGTTGAAGAATGATTCTCAAGGTGGGTCGGACAATACGACGCAAGGCACACAAGGCAGGACTTTGTAGCCTTGAGCTTTCGTTCTGTGCAAATGTCACAGGCCACTTCGCCGGGCGCCCCGGTGTACTTCTCAATGTCTTCCTTTTTCAGCTGCTCGACAATGCTTCTCAGGACGATGTTCGACTTCGGGGTTTTCATCAGATGCTGCTTGCATAGTGGGCACGCTTGAACACCGACGAGAAAGTTACGTTGCAAACATTCCTTACAAAAAGAGTGGCCACAAGCTGTTGTGACGGGTTCCTTAAATAGATCTAGGCAGATGGAGCATTGCAATTGCTTCTCCAGTGAGGGGGTGGGTGATGCTGCAGCGGAGGCCATATCTGCTTAAAGACAACATCAAGAAGTTATTATAAGTATAATAAATCTCACTTCATTATTTTGTTGTTGTAATTTTTGTTTTGCTTCGTCCTCATACCTTGAATAATTAAAAACTTAAGGCAAAGAGACGTGTGTACATTTTGTCCAACATTGGGTATTGTTGCCAGATGACAGTATGATAGTATTTGCATCTAATTTTCAAGCCACATCAGGCATATATAGCTTGCAGCAACCCCACCCCTACCTGTTAGTGCTAGAGTGAATGGGATTGAGCAACTTCTCCTTTGTAAAAGGAACATTTGCTATTTGCTCTATATTTAACATGTTTGTTCTTGATTTATTCTATAAGTCTTTGTTTAATAAAAGCTCCTAATTAACTCAAAGAGATTTAAAGAAAAGCCACTATAGCTTTTGATTAATTCCAATATCGACACCACTGCAGTTTAACTCTGTTGCATGCTGTTGTATCTTTGTTATAAATAATTATTGTCAGCATCATTCCTTTTCTGAACAGCAAGAACACATACAAAAACAATCTAATGCTACCTCAAAGGAATTACATGTGACACCCTCTAGGTATAGAAGCCTCATGTGTGTGGGTGTGTGGGCGTGTTAGATCACAATAGCAAAAAGCATCCGGACTTACGGAACAAACTATTGCAGTAAGATAATACCCTGTCTAAAACACAGCAGGTGAACACACTGGAATTACATTTTGCAAGTGCTTGACATTGTTTAGTAGTATCAGTAAAAAGGTTAACAGAACCTTAACATGATAATCTAACATGATCTGGTACTACCTTTAAAACTAACCATTAATAGGAAGTAATTTGATGTAGTAGAGTGTGATATTACCTTTCAGCTATTGAAATGCTGTGTAACTCGTATGTGTCTGTCTCTTTCTCTCTCCACTCCCACCTGGTGTGTGTGTGTGTGTGTGTGTGTGTGTGTGTGTGTGTGTGTGGGTGTGTGTCCTTCCTCTTGGCCGTCCTTACTCTACTCCTAAGTTTCGTTTCTGTTTAAAGGCTCTGCCAGCTACTTCCTTCTCTCATAGAGGCATGTGGGTGTGAACATGAGCAACCAAAACATCTGTTTGTCTGCTGAAGACTGAGTTCCCTGTTTGGCAAGTGCAAATAACAGATCAAATATTTGACTTGCGTTAGTTATTCAATTCCATAAGGTTCATAATCAATGTTTTGAGGGAAAAGAGTCACAAAAGAAAAGCACAAATAGAGTGTTTTATTAATTTGTCCAAAGGAATATAAAAAAGGAAAAACATTAAACATTTTAACACTGAACGATTGCACTGCATTATCCACAAATCACATCATTCACCCAGACATAAATTACATTCAAACAATACAAGCTATTGTGTACACCCTGGATCAAGTTCAGTTCTTTTTTTAATAATGTTGTTTCGAGGTTCCCTGCTCTGTAGAAATAATTATTCATATTTTATTTGCTCAATATTCTTGTTTTAAAGAAAAGTGGCCTTAACATTTCAACAGGGAATACATTTAAATGAATCTGTTTAAACAAAATGTTGACATCTTGGGAAATATGCTTATTAGCTTTCTGGTGGATAGTTAGGTAAGGAGATCAATACCATTGTCTCACATGTCTGTTAATGATGTCTATGACCATCAGCCAGTTAGCCTAGCTTAGCACAAGGACTGTAAACCCTGGGAAACAGCTAGCGTGAGGGTGGGGGCATTAGCAACACATGATAAACATGTTAAATATTAAGCTGAAGAGATAATAATAGGTAGATTTTGTTACATTTTGTTTATTTATAGGCACACCTATCAGTGCTGGGAAGGAAGGCTGTCCTGTTGGACTCTATCATTTCCTGAACACTCATAAACTCAGGTACACCTGATAAAGCAGGTAATGTTTACTCATAAAAATGTAGCCGCAACTCCAAAAAAGGGCAACGAAAAAACAA
Organism: Dissostichus eleginoides; assembly: GCA_031216635.1. Lineage (NCBI taxonomy): Eukaryota > Metazoa > Chordata > Actinopteri > Perciformes > Nototheniidae > Dissostichus > Dissostichus eleginoides. Next base: position 7,579,663 of record CM062286.1, read on the forward strand.
GTGAATCTTAGTAATAATGCAACACACACTATTCTCCTGAAGGAAGTCAAAAATGTTTATAGAATGATGTAATAATGAAAGAAAACTACTTTTGTCATGCATTGTGCTGTTGTGAAATCAGTTATGATATTGATTACACATTCATCCAAGCTCTATTGGTGCACGTTTTGCATGTGTATTAACTATTCGCTATTGTCGTGTTCTTTTATTCCAGGAAAGACAAACAACTTCTAAGTTGAACTATTTATTAAAAGAGCAAAATATATATTTCACTTGGCCAAGGACTCCGTCCGGTCACAGAAATCCCAGGCAGCAGAGCTGTAATCTATAACTCTATTTCCGTAAAAAAGCATTGATCCTTGTGCTTGCATACATTTTTATTATTCCGGCCTCTGCACGTACATTTATGATTGGTTGAGACTAGATGGGGAGGACCGTGGTGGTTTAGACTTTGGCCTCCCTGGTTGGTGCACAGACTTAGAAAAGTCTCTTGGCAACACGAACTCAATCAGCATTCGGCCGGCCTGTGAAGGTTCCCTCCCTACTCTAGTCGCTATCCTACGTAATTTGTTTTGCTGAAGCTGCTTTGCAATAGATATTGGGAATCTTCCATTATACTAGTTCCCAGTTATGCGTAGGCGAGGAGCTCACTGTTAAAGGCCAGGGCGATCTCCTGTTTTCAATAACTCTTTGTCTCTACAGTGTCTGCACCGGGCTTTTGCTACATTTCTAATACAAGCTAAAACTTTCTTCAATGACTTTTCCCTTCGTTTCGTATCCAACCCATCAGAACCTGGGATTAGTGATTGTGTCTATTTATTTTATAGTCATAGCAACATCTCATGAGCACAATAAGCATATAATGTAATAATAAGAATCACTATTGTAATGTTAATAAAAATAGACCCACATAAGCCTACTACTGCTGCACCCCTGTAATCTCAGATGCACCCCAAGTCATTTTTTCTGGAAACGGGCCTGCTCGTAGGGATACTCATTCCCTTCGGTGTGCATCCCATCTTCCCCTGGTGAGTCCTCAGACCCTGGTAGGAGGTGACTTTGGACCAGCTGCAGGGGTGCAGCTCTGAGGGCTCTGATGGCTCTGATTTGATTTTGTGGGCATCTGTAGGAGTCAAACACAGACATTAGGAAAGCACTAGCTCCACATTTGTAGAAGCAACACATTCCACCCAAGATTTTCAGTGTTCACAGGAGGCCTCTGCTTTTTATTTATTATCTAACACTTATTTTCATTTTAGGCAAATCACCTTTTTCCTTAGATTGAAAGTAAGTACAGATTTCAACTTTTGTTTTGTGTCAAAGCTTAATTTTTATGTGGACATTTGGAGAATAAATTAAAACCCAATGTTAAGATCTTAATGGTCACCCGATGAGTCCCAAAAGTCATTATTGATGTGATTAAAGATGTGTAGGACTGAGATTAGACAGTGATTAGTCGCCCTCTAGAGGTACTCTACAGTACTTCGTGTTAAATTCACTACTTCCTTCTAATAGTATGTATAATAAATGTAACCAAGCATTATGTTAAACCAGTACACAATTTAAAATAGGGTTGGATCAATTAGTGAGTAAATAAATAAATACAAATATGAATAAATAATGCAACACTTCAAGATAGAAGTAGGACATATAAGATTATATAAGGTTATATCATGAAAAAAACATATAATTTCTCATTTATGTATTCAATCATTATTTTTTATATTTACATTGTAACTTTTTTAAATCTTAAAAAATGCTACTATCTGTGTAAGATAACTTTGAACAAACTTGGAAATGTAAAAAAAACCTTCATCATAGGAAACCTTACTTAGATCTCTTTGACATCTTAAGAGCAGCCTATTAAAAAATGGTATTTTCCACACACACCCCACTGTGTTTATTGCAGTGTTTGCACACGCCCTGAAACTTGTCCACAGCATATTTGCATTGCTGCCCTGTCTCATTCAAAGTCTACTATTAGTTTGTTTGCACGGTATTCATAGAGTGTAATACAACATAAACAACTGTAGATGCTATGGTTCACACTGCAAAAATCAATATGTTTTCATAAAAGAAGATACTTTGACTCCACTAAATTGTTTTAATACCTTTAGCTACTTTACAGATTTGGATTAATGATGTGAAATATAATCAACTCTTAAATCCGACTTTAGTTCCACCTGCAGTTAATTCACAAGCTACCCTGCAGTATACAAAGTCATTCAAACTAGCTGCACCTTTACCAGCTTTGAGAACACTTAAATGCATCAATAATTATAATCAAGACATATCATATATATTATTCTGAAATGAAATCTGCATTATGAGTAGGGAGACCAGGGAAGTTGCAACACGGGTCAGTTGTAACACCTTCAATATCTCCAATCACAAACAAGCTAGAGTGATGACACTCACTCTGAACATGCGCAGTTAGATGGTAAGATCGCTGAGAAAAAAAGGAGCCACGTTTGAATTTCTCGCGTAAGATATCAGCAAAAGTGTGTTTCTGAGGTAAAATATTAACTACAATTATATGATGTATTTTTTGGATACTGTCTTGAGTTCAAATGTCTAGGAATCCAAACTAGTATTATTAGAATCACTGTTTTGTAAGCTACAAATATAACTAGCTAAATATGGGTCAAGCTAGCAATCAGGCAGGTTCACAGGGGGTGAAAGCAAGACTTGTGGTCCTGGGACGGTTGTAACGGGACGGTTGTAACATGGCACATTTACAATGATGGCTCATGTGCTTGAATGATCAATTGTTCATTCAAGCATACAGTTGTATTGTTGATGATCAGTGTTGCTCCTGTAAAGCCTGGGCACACAAGGACTGCACAGATGGAAGTGCCTTTTACACCTGTTGCCACAACTGTGAATCTGATTAATTCTGGTGTTCTGTTTTAAGTTCTGTTCAAGTTCTGTTCATTGTTTGTTGGAGGATGTGTGAAACCCCATTCAAATCTTGTTGCCTTAGAATTTGACAGCTTTCCCTATTTTTTGTCATGTAGTGTGACAAAAGGTAACCGTTATTAACATGTTACAACCGTGCCTGGCATGTGCTACAACTGTCCCTGTACACAAGGACAGTTGTAACAGTTGAGTTTTTAAAAAAAAATACATTTTCCAACCTGTACTTATTTCATAAAAACATCTTAAATACATTGTTTCAGTAGCTGACATATTGATAATGTATAATATAGCAAAATGGCTATCCTATTGTAAATGGTTTTTTACTTATTGGGGAAAGCCCAAAAAGTGTTGCAACTGTCCCTGGTCTCCCTACTTTTACTTCAGATTAGCTGTCAAGCTGCATTTTACCTTGTCTCTCTCTCCTCGCGATCCTCTGAGGGATCTGTCTCTCGGTCTCTCCTCCTATAGGTTCATTCTGAACTGTTTCAGTTTCGTTTCTGACAAAAAACCACTACTGACGCGTTCCCTAAAATCCCCCCACCTGCACACGATATCCTGTGTAACAACACCTTAAAAAAAGAAAGAGGAAACCAATCTCTTTTTCATTTCCTGTGCATCTAATAAAATAAGTGGCCTTTTGCCGTAGCAAAGAGCTAACACACAATTAATACATCTGATGTTTTTCTGAAGTTATTTAAACATGTATAATGTTCATTAGTACCCAGAGGTGGAAGAAGTATTTAGATTATTGACATAAGTCAAAGTTAAAGTCCTCCATTCAAAATGATACTTAAGTAAATAACTATTAGCATTGAAAACGACATTAAGTTCCAAAAGTAAAATGACTCGTTATGCAAAATGGCCATTATAAAGCACAAGATAATTAAAAATCCTTTTATTAAAATGATTTATGCATTAATGTGTTCATCACTTCAGTGTTGCTATTGGTAAAGGTGTATATGAATTACTTTTGATACTACTGGGTAGCTTAACCTATTATAAGGTATTACAATGTGTGTTGTTTTACATGTTGTATTAATAACCTCAATCTGCAACTTTAATAGTAACTATATGTAAAATAGATGAAGTGGAGTAAAAAGTAAAAACTGGCCTATAAGTGTAGTGGATTCAAAGTGTCAAGCAGCATAACATGAAAATAATCAAGTTGTGTAAAAGTAACTACATGTTTTACTTAAGTACAGTACTTGCATTGAAAATGTGACTTAAAGTACAACAAATAAAAGGCTAATTCGATAAATGAATCAGGAGATTTCCTGTTTCGCAAAAATAGTTCCTTTTTTGTGAAACAGGAAATCTCACAAAAAAGGAAAAGAGAAACTTGATTTGTTATCAATAGTTGATTTTTTATTTATGTAATAATTCAAAAATATGTTATTACAGTATATGTTGTAAATATTCAGGGTACATTGTATGAAGACACAAACTTGACATTTCCTGCCCAGTAAAATAACCCCCCCTCTCCACCCAATTAAAGAAAGTAAATACAAAAAAAAGATATCATTGTTTGTAATTAAGTTGAATACATCTTATACTATCATTTTTACCAATTTGGTCATAAAACAGTGTTAAACCTTTGAATGCATTTAGCCTGTATAATGGCTGTCTATCAAAATGTCCCCATTCAGTGGCTCATAAAGCCAAGCTACTGGTATTAAGCTACAGCTTTGTTGAAGGTTGTATATAATAAAGTATGAAAATATTTAATATAATAACTAAAGACACTCAGTATTTTGTGGTCTTTTCCATGACACCACCACCTACTACGCTACCCTAATGCTAATGGGAAATGTAGCTGAACTAGCATCCCCTAATATTGCATTATTATTCACAAAGGCTTGTTTTCAGCACACTGTGTTGCCGACTCATCATTTATAGTTCCACCTTCAATTTCACAAATCATTTTATAAATTTGAATCCTACAGATTCTTCACAACTCCGCTATTGATTAATTCTTACAAATTCATCAAGCTTCAATGGGCTGGTTTACCAAACTCCCAGAAAAACACAACATTTGAACTGCTAGTCTTGCACTTTCTTCACTTCATTGACAACCTTCTCACAATGTTTGACAGGAGAAATGATCAAAGGACCAGAGTTTTTCTCGTCGTGTTTTACATGAGGACTGAAATATGGGAAGAGCTCGTCACCGAACGAACACTCAGTAAATGAGTGGATGTGAGATTGGGCCTTGATATCGTAGAAGGACACGAGACCTTCCTCGTAGTCAACGAACACCCCAACTTTCTTAGGTTTCTCTTCCAGCGAAAGACGAACTGGCAGCGCTGTCAGGGCTGCGTACTTATCGTCCTCGTAATGTACCGTGACCCAGTAACCGTTTTCTGGGTTCAGCAGGAGTTCTCCCTTGCGCTTCGCATCGCCCCTTGCCACACCGAGGTCCCATCCCGACTTGTTGGTGACCTCGACCTCCCAGAAAGATTTCCCAAAGGTCAACCTGTTGAGCCCCAGGATGCTGCCAAAAATATCAAACCTCTCCGGAGCATCATCTACTTCCTGTACCTCCCCATCATCTTTCACTTCCTTCCCATCATCAGAAAGAACAAGGCGTCGGTGCGCGGTGGTTGGATCCAGCTTTACATCCACTGTTAACAACAAATTGGAGTTCATTAAAATATCTGATCACAGAAGTGTATTATTGTAAAGGTATTGTCAGGAAAAAGCTGATCAAATCCCTGACCTGTAAACTTTGGAACTCTCTCCAGTTCTGTGAAGTAAAGAAATCGTTTTAGATCAATTTAGTCATCATTTTAGATCTTAACATTCACCGTCATGATTTCAACTTTTACCAATGGAGGTCAGCTTGTCCAGTTGCTGTTGAACTTGTTCCAACATGGCTGTTGTGGTCTTTCTCATGGTGCCAAAAGACACTGATGTGTCAAACTCTACCTTCGTCGAGTCTTTGAAGTCCAAGTCTTGAAGAGATGGGTAACTCTGAGACAAAGAAAGAGGGAGAGTGTTGGGATTTACCAACAGACATACAGAGAATAAGATCAAATCATACAAGCCACTGTAGCTGGACTGTAGTTGTAGCTCCTCATAAGACATGTAAACAAATGACCCCACTGTATTACACAAACAAGGTCCATTCCTCTCACCTGAAGGAAAAGGATGTGATCCTCAAGCGCAGATATATCGTCCAGCTCAGAGACCGTTTTCTCAAGATCTCTAATCTCTTTTTCCAACTCATCTTTGATGTATTTTGCATCTTTCTCCACAACCTCCCTTCTGTCGTTTAGTGGCTTAAGAGCCGCAGCTTGGGCTTCCTCCACAATGGAAATCACAGCTATGAACACACCCTCAATATCCCACCACTCATTCTCCAGTTGGTCCTGAAATGATTCAGGGTTAGGGTTATTTGGATTGCTTCAACACTGGTCACAGTTTAACTAAATCTGGAGAGAGCAATTCTGGCACAGGCTGGGTGTTTTAGAGCTGTACCAATAGTCTAGATGGGTAAGCTGTAGATAAAGGTGAAGATGTATATCAACTGGCCCAAGTACCAGCATTTTAATTTTCAACATAACACTATGTTTCCGCTTAAATGTCACTGTTTGGGAACTAGCTCAGCCAGTTTTGAAGACTGGTCTGATTGGTTTTCAATCCAAGTTAACCCAAGGAAGCTAACATTTGTCTCTCTTGCAGCTTACCTTGCAGCTCTTTAGAGATGTATTAGTCTCATCCACCCGTGCTTTTCTCTTCTTAATCTTCTCTTGCAAGTCTGCCTTTGTGTTTTCAAGCTTGACCTGTAGTAAACACAAAAAAGCAAGTCAAGTGTTTGCATATTGATTTGCACAACATGGATTCAAGCTAAAATATAGCACTGTCAAGACTTTAAATTCACCTTCTTCTGGTCCCATTCGTGTTCAGTAGAAACAACCTCCTCCTGATCTTCTTCCAAACAGCGTACACAAATGCATTTCTCCCTCTTTCTGCTGTACAGCTCCAAGGGCCGTCCATGCTTCAGACAGGCCCTCTCATCCAGGTTCTCGACAGGATGCACCAACTTGTGGCCCTTCAACCTTTCAGTTGAAGAATGATTCTCAAGGTGGGTCGGACAATACGACGCAAGGCACACAAGGCAGGACTTCGTAGCCTTGAACTTTCGTTCTGTGCAAATGTCACAGGCCACTTCGCCGGGCGCCCCGGTGTACTTCTCAGCGTCTTCCTCCGGGATCTTTTTCACCTGCTCGACAATGCTTCTCAGGACGATGTTCGACTCTGGGGTTTTCATCAGATGCTGCTTGCATAGTGGGCACGCTTGATCAAAGAGGCTAAAGTTACGTTGCAAACATTCCTTACAAAAAGAGTGGCCACATGCTGTAGTGACGGGATCCTCAAATAGATCTAGGCAGATGGAGCATTGCAATTGCTTCTCCAGTGAGGGTGTGGGTGATGCTGCAGCGGAGGCCATATCTGCTTAAAGACAACATCAAGAAGTTGTTATAAGTATAATAAATCCCACTTCATTATTTTGTTGTTGGAATTTTTTTTTTGCTTCGTCCTCATACCTTGAATAATTAAAAACTTAAGGCAAAGAGACGTGTGTACATTTTGTCCAACATTGGGTATTGTTGCCAGATGACAGGATAATCATAAATGCAAAACCATAGTTGAAGATAAGTCCACATCACCCCCATTCTCACTCAACTACACTGGCTTACTGTACGCTACCGTATTGAATACAAAAACCTTCTACTTACATATAAAGCTCTCCACAACCTTGCCCCCATCTACATCACCGAGCTCCTTCAGGAGTACACACCCTCCCGCACCCTCCGCTCTTCGTCGGTAGGACTTCTCACCATCCCAAGCTCTCGCCTCAGCACCATGGGTGCTCAAGCTTTCAGCTGCTCGGCTCCCAGACTCTGGAACTCCCTGCCACTACATATCCGACAGTCTGATTCCATAACAACATTCAAAACCAAACTCAAAACCCACCTGTTCAAACTGGCATTCTCATTATAAACTGCACCCTGTGTCCTTTTGTGTCCTTTTGTTGTCCATTTCCTGTTGTTTGTCTTGTTTTACCCCGGCTGACATTTCACCACTGTTTTAATATTTCCTTATATTACCCTATGCCCTGTAAGTAGTCCTTGGGTGCTGTGAAAGGCGCCCCCCAAATAAAATGTATTATTATTATTATTATAAGTGAAAGAGTAACTTCATAGTATTTGCATCTCATTTTCCAGACACTTATAGTCACATCAGGCATATATAGCTTGCAGCAACCACACCCTTAGTACAAGAGTGAATGGGATTGAGCAACTTCTCCTTTGTAAAAGGAACATTTGCTATTTGCTCTATATTTAACATGTTTGTTCTTGATTTATTCTATAAGTCTTTGTTTAATAAAAGCTCCTAATTAACTCAAAGAGATTTAACACACATATGAACCTCAATACGATCATTACTCTACCATTTACCTACTTTTTAATCCTTGGTATGGTATGTATAGTTTCCTGCTGATCCGTTGAGATTTTGATAATATTATAGCGGGAGGGTGTTTTATTATTGAGCAAAAGATCTACAAAACATTTTTAGAAAAGCCACTATAGCTTTTGATTAATTCCAATATCGACACCACTGCAGTTTAACTCTGTTGCATGCTGTTGTATCTTTGTTATAACTAATTATTGTAAGCATCATTCCTTTTCTGAACAGCAAGAACACCTACAAAAACAATCTAATGCTACCTCAAAGGAATTACATGTGACACCCTCTAGGTATAGAAGCCTCATGTGTGTGGGTGTGTGGGCGTGTTAGATCACAATAGCAAAAAGCATCCGGACTTACGGAACAAACTATTGCAGTAAGATAATACCCTGTCTAAAACACAGCAGGTGAACACACTGGAATTACATTTTGCAAGTGCTTGACATTGTTTAGTAGTATCAGTAAAAAGGTTAACAGAACCTTAACATGATAATCTAACATGATCTGGTACTACCTTTAAAACTAACCATTAATAGGAAGTAATTTGATGTAGTAGAGTGTGATATTACCTTTCAGCTATTGAAATGCTGTGTAACTCGTACGTGTCTGTCTCTTTCTCTCTCCACTCCCACCTGGTGTGTGTGTGTGTGTGTGTGTGTGTGTGTGTGTGTGTGTGTCCTTCCTCTTGGCCGTCCTTACTCTACTGCTAAGTTTCGTTTCTGTTTAAAGGCTCTGCCAGCTACTTCCTTCTCTCATAGAGGCATGTGGGTGTGAACATGAGCAACCAAAACATCTGTTTGTAATTAGGTAAGGAGATCAATACCATTGTCACACATGTCTGTTAATGATGTCTATGACCATCAGCCAGTTAGCCTAGCTTAGCACAAGGACTGTAAAACCTGGGAAACAGCTAGCGTGAGGGTGGGGGCATTAGCAACACATGATAAACATGTTAAATATTAAGCTGAAGAGATGATAATAGGTAGATTTCGTTACATTTTGTTTATTTATAGGCACACCTATCAGTGCTGGGAAGCAGCAATACAATTACTAACAAAGCATTTATATACTAATAAAGGACTGGCTTATCTAAAGCTAGTTGAGTAGCACTTGAAATATTTTGGCTCTATGAAACCTGATGTACTTATATGATTCTGTTTTCTTCTAGTTTGTATCTTCTTGGTCGAATGCACTTATTGTAAGTCGCTTTGGATAAAAGCGTCAGATAAATGTAATGTAATGTAAAAGGAAGGCTGTCCTGTTGGACTCTGTCATTTCCTGAACACTCATAAACTCAGGTACACCTGATAAAGCAGGTAATGTTTACTCATAAAAATGTAGCCGCAACTCGAAAAAAGGGCAACGAAAAAACAAGTGAATCTTAGTAATAATGCAACACACACTATTCTCCTGAAGGAAGTCAAAAATGTTTATAGAATGATGTAATAATGAAAGAAAACTACTTTTGTCATGCATTGTGCTGTTGTGAAATCAGTTATGATATTGATTACACATTCATCCAAGCTCTATTGGTGCACATTTTGCATGTGTATTAACTATTCGCTATTGTCGTGTTCTTTTATTCCAGGAAAGACAAACAACTTCTTTTTTTATTTATTTATTTATTTATTCTACTAATTCATCCAAAAAAGAAAAAAGTATAATTCATACACACAAAGATAAACAAAATTAGTAGAAGCGGGAGGGCTGATGGGAAGTAGCCCTCCCGTGAATCATCCTAATATAACATTGGCATTATTGCGTCAAAAACGTATAGAAATGAAGGAGTACAAAGAAATAAATGCATATATATATGAAAACTAGATATAAGGTCATTTTCTGCATCTGTCAATAGCAGTTTCAAACAACTTCTAAGTTTAACTATTTATTAAAAGAGAGCAAAATATATATTTCACTTGGCCAAGGACTCCGTCCAGTCCCAGAAATCCCAGGCAGCAGAGCTGTAAACTCTATTTCCGGAAAAAAGCATTGATCCTCGTGCGTGCATACATTTTTATTATTCCGGCCTCTGCACGTACATTTATGATTGGTTGAGACTAGATGGGGAGGACCGTGGTGGTTTAGACTTTGGCCTCCCTGGTTGGTGCACAGACTTGGACAAAGTCTCTTGGCAACACGAACTCCAATTAGCATTCGGCCGGCCTGTGAAGGTTCCCTCCCTACTCTAGTCGCTATCCTACGTAATTTGTTTTGCTGAAGCTGCTTTGCAATAGATATTTGGAATCTTCCATTATACTAGTTCCCAGTTATGCGTAGGCGAGGAGCTCACTGTTCAAGGCCAGGGCGATCTCCTGTTTTCAATAACTCTTTGTCTCTACAGTGTCTGCACCTGGCTTTTGCTACATTTCTAATACAAGCTAAAACTTTCTTCAATGACTTTTCCCTTCGTTTCGTATCCAACCCATCAGAACCTGGGATTAGTGATTGTGTCTATTTATTCCATAGTCATAGCAACATCTCATGAGCACAATAAACATATAATGTAATAATAAGAATAGGTCTTTTAATGTTATATATAAAAATAGACTCCACAGTGTCCTACTCTAAACAATAAACAGTCCTTGTTATAATGACCGATGGAAACACAGATTAAAGTAGCTTGAAGTTAAAAATAGTTTTTTTTTTAATGCTATTCTGCTCCTGCTAATGTTAGCTAGTGTGTCTGTTAGCTTAAGATACACATGTCTGATAACAGAAATTCTCCATTTAGTTAAAATGTATAGTTAGAAACGAACAAGATATAATAAGTGTAACTTCAAAAATGTACCTGAAAACTAGAAGAGAGTCCCTTTATGACAGCTAGCAGGAGACGACCACAATGCAGACTCATGCCGAAAGGGGATAGCCCCACAACCCATTTGAAGTGACCGAAGTGAACAAACTGTTACTGATTATTCAAGGCTTAGGAAATTATTAAACTATCCTTAAGGATAATGGTACACACACTTATTGTTTTAAAAGTTTAAATTCAAACTATGTAACACATAAAACTAATCGTAGACAATCTCAGATGCCCAGGCCAAAACCCTAAAATGTAAACCCTTTGGTAGTCTCAGTAAATATCATGTACACCTGAACTGATATTTACATTGAGTGCTGCATTTTAACTTTTAGTGCACCGGTAACTATTCACTTCATATAACTACAACTACTTCTTCACAGGAGAGATAATCAGAGGATGGGAGTTTTTCTCATTTTGTTTAGGATGTGGACTGAAATATGGAAGAATCAGATCGCTGAACATGCACTCGGTAAACGTGTAGATGTGAGATTGAGCCATCACATCGTAGAAGGACACGAGACGTTCCTCGTAATTCACAAACACTCCAACCTTTTCAGGTTTCTCTTTGAGGGGGAGGCTGACTGGTGGTACTGTCAGGGCTGCGTACTTTTTGTCTTCGTTGGTAATTTCCTCCATCTCTAACTGTCTTTCCATCGGGGGAAAGCACAAGGCACTGGTGGGCTGTGGTTGGGTCCAGCCTTACATCCACTGTGGTTGAGGAGATAAATAGAAATAGGGTCATCATGCACAACATATGGATGACACAAACTACATGCTGATGCTTTTAACTTTAACTTGTTAAATTAAAGTATAACTACTTCATAAAGAAAGCAAATATTAAGAAGTCTTGAGAGGTTTGAGAAGAATAGAGCTTTGAAATGTATAACTTTTTAAGGTCACAGCTTGTTCATAGTACAAGTCCTCCCAAGAAAAAACACAGGTTCAGAAAATGCCTCTAGTGACTAAGTGGAGAGTTATGTGATCAAAAGGTCCAACTTTAAGACTGCAAAGAGTTTTTTTGTGGAAAATGTTTTACCAAAAATGGAGGGGTATGCTCAGTGGGTCAGACATGAAATACTCTCAACAAACAAATGCTGATGAAACTGAATTCAACCATTCAACAGATCTGCTTAATATCTATATAGGATATTATCACTCCTCTTGTGAGTGCCTGGAGGTGTTTTCTTTCAAACCTCGACCAGGTTTCAATGTTTAATTACTGGCATTTCCTCTTTATATTCTGGGTCACACACCTGCATATCTGGGAATCCTCTTGAGTTCTGTGGAAAGAGAAATCTTGTTACTATGATTTAAAAACATTACGTGATATGCAATAGTCAATGGATAGGTTTTTGCTTTAAATTGAACGCCTGTAGAATAAGAAAAACATCTTCATTCAGATTGGTTCCCTACGATTCCTGTTTTATTATTTGCGAAACACAAAGAAAGCAGTGGTGCTTGAGTTTTCACGTTTTAACGTCAAGAACATACCAACAGAAGAGAGTTTTTCCAGTTCCTGGTGAATTTGTTCCATCATGCTTGATATTGTAGTTCTCAGTGACCCAAAGGAGAATGAAGTGTCAACAGTGACATTTTTCCAATCTTGATATTCATCCAGGCCTGTTTTAGGAAGACCCTGTGGGATAAATGTCACATTCTCAGTATAAACCTTTTAGTGTCCCCTGGATCTGGATATTGTCCTCGCATACTGACATCTAGCATTATAGAGGCCAAATTACTTGTTTAAATTATAGAAAAATGCCAAAAGTTTGGATGTCTTACCTGCAAGTCGGAACTTTCTTCCAACTCATCAATGGTCTTCCTGATTTTGTCAATTTCCTTCTGCAGCTTCTTGACCTGATCTTTTCCTTCTCTACTCACTCTCTGTTTCCTAAAAATAACATACAGTAACAATAGGCAGTTTCATTTATTGATGACCTTAACATTGGTCCAGTTAATGTCATAAATCACTGCGATATTTACTGAGCCACACACCTCTCCTCCAGAGGTTGAAGGGCTTTCTTCCGAGAGTCCTCCACAACTCTCATCACCTCTGAGGAAACGCTGTTGATCTCCAGACATTCGGCATCCAAGCCGCCCTGAAAAGAGTAACGGATGATGAGGATGTTGAAAAAAACCTTAATCAAAGGAGAAAATGTAAATAATCTGCTCCGGCTCACCATGCAGTCTTTTACAGATGATGTGACTTCAGAAATCTTCTGTTCTCTTGTCTGAATTTTCTGCTGTAAATCAGCCCTCACCATGTCTTGCCTCATCTTGAGTAAAGACACAAAGTACTTTTATTAGAATGCCATACAAGGCCAATAAAAGCTGAGGGGAGTATAACTTTCATTTAAACCCATCCGAAGCTCATGGGTCAATACCTTAAAACAACAAATATGCACCTGCTGGTGGCACTAGAAGATGGGAACTGGGAAACACCCATGGCCCAAGGATATAACATCTAGTGACCAGAAATGTCTTCAATAGCAATTTGGCCAATGTATCTTGTAAATGTTTAAAAATGGACGAGTAAATGACTATGCTAAATTCTTTAAACAGGTATTCTTTCAAATGGCCAGTAGGGGTTGACAACAAAGGTTAGAAGCCTATGAGTTTGAAACAATTCTGCTACTGAGCAGCTCTCATATGAATACAAGGCTCAAACACTGACTACTTTCACTTCTTATATACCAGATATGGATAGCATTACATCAAAAGTCAAAGTTCGACTGTAGGCTGTAGGATTCTTCCTGTGGGCACCGTGGATATCAGCAGGGCCGGCCCTTGGCATAGGCAGTGTAGGCGAATGCTAAGGGCGCATCAGCCCATGGGGGGCGCCAAACATTGGGGAGAAAAAAAAAAAAAAAGTTAGAAATTAAAAAAAAAAAGAATTAATTAATTTCATAACAACACAATTTCCCGATTTTGAATCAACAAAGTACATCTTATTATCTTATACTAACAGAACTACGCCTATATTGCGTACAGCGCCCATAAACTATGGCGCACCCCCCCCCCCCAAAATCAAGTTGAACTGCCCCAGCCCCAGTAAAAACCAGAGGTCTATGTGAAATAGTTCTTTTTTTGAAATAATGGTTTTAGTGTGCAATTATTATTGTATTTGTGTTAATTTAAAATAAATCAAACTCCCAAAAAACGTATACAGCTTCTGTGTGCTTTTATTAACATTGGAATTTACTGTGTAAGCGGCCGCGGGGGGGGAGAGCTTTATGGCGCGTTTCCACTACAGCGCGGAGCCCGGCCTCGCTCGGCCTCGCTCGGCCTCGTTAGGCCTTGTTAGGACCAGCTCACTTGATGTCGCGTTTCCATTACAGTTTAGGAACTGGGGCAGTAACTATAGTAATGCAGTGTAGGCGGAGCAATCGGCTTTTTGTCGGGCGGAGTCACGCTGCTTAAAACTGCCGTGACGACTTATTTGTTAGAAGTGAGCTTTAGAACAGATAGGGACACAACGCTTTCAAGCAAATAACAGAGCGTTAGAAAAAACGTACCATGCAGAGACTCCAGTAACGCCGTTGCAGAGTCCAGGCCTCCATCCCTCCCAACGCTAGCCGGTCTATGGCCGTAAATGGTGTCCATTAGCTAAAACCACTTCCAGTTTTTCCTACTGGCACCACTCCTGTTGTTATTATCTTTGACCAAGCGATATTCACTCTTCATCTTTTTGAGTTTTTCCCTACACTGCACGACAGTCCTCGAGTAGCCGCTTGTGGACATCTGTGTAGAGACCTCCTGAAATACTTTAATATTGCGAGTTGTCCCGTCGAGCTCCCGCTGGATCTTATCATCTGCAATGTAATGTAGGAACGTCGTCACTTCCTCGACCAACCACGGCGTGCTTTTCTTTTCCATTTTAGCTCCTCTGTTGACAAAAATGTTGTTTATAAAAATGCTGCAAGCTTCGCTATATATATATGCGACGCTAGGGATTATCTCGCGCGCCGATTGTGACGATTCTCTCTGACCAATCAGCAGTCGAGAGTGTTGACGTCACAACTCAGCCTGGTTGTTCCTGGCCCTAGAACCATGATTTTATGAGGCCAGAAAAACTGTGAATTAGGACCCGCCGGCCGGTACTAGACCAAGTGGAAACGCAACCAAAGTCGGGCCGCTGACGTCACAGCCCTCTTAAAGACCCACTGAAGTGTGCGACGGTGCATGATCTTTTATGCTAATACGTATAGTAATGACCAAAATTGTCCATTGGAACCCATATCAAAGATGTTGGAATAGCAACGAATTTGACGAGTTTGAATTTTCCGCTGGGAAATTCGCAGTCGACCTCCGCCTTCGTGGGCGTGGCTTGCGATCTACTGCGTGACGTCACAAGATGGGCCAAGCCGAAGTGTTTACATTCACCACCATTCATTTTGTCTCTATTTCAAAGTCGAATTTACCAACGTTTTTGAGCGAGTATTTGATTGGAAAGTGTTTCGCAGTCGACTGGAAGTGATTGCCAATCGAGAAAAGCTGACAATGGAGGCGACAGTGACGAAAAAGGGAGGAAAAACACACGGGAAGCGATGCATTGCCGCTGGCTGTGGTAATGTGAAGTCTGCCGAAGTGGCGATGTTTCTGTTCCCAAAAGATGAAGGTGAGTGGCTGGTGTTATTGTTTCGTAGATTCGTAGATTGTTTATGAAAAATAAACGCCACTGTGTTGATGTTTCTGTTCCCAAAAGATGAAGGTGAGTGGCTGGTGTCATTGTTTCGTAGATTCGTAGATTGTTTATGAAAAATAAACGCCACTGTGTTTGTGTTAACTAACAAGACTGTCATGGCGGCGGCAGAGCTCAAGTCGAGTTTCTCCCCTGGAGATATTCTCACTATTTCACTTTTGTCGAGCACAAAGAAAAGAACGTTTTAGTTAAATGTAAGTTGTGTCTTGGCGGGTCAAAGATCCTATCGACTGCCCAAAACAGCAATTAAAATCTGTTGAAACATCTGCAGAAAAAACATGCTGGGACGAAGCTAGTAGCGAAGCTAGTAGCTAAGACCACAGACCCAGACTCATCCGACGCCATTCCACCTCCACCTAAGCAACAGCGGCTGGATTGGCACTTTGAAACATATCTTTGTGTTTGTGTTTGTATAGACCACATTGCTTAGCAGAGTTCAGTGATGCAAATGCATGTCAAGTTGATCAACAGGTTGTATTATTCTCCGATGCAATAACAGTACTGAAATGAAGGCTACAGTATAAGGGCATTAATGGGTGCCCTTTTCTAAGTAACTAAGAAGTTACTTTTCACAGTAACGCATTACTTTTTGGTGTAAGTAGTGAAGTAACTAGTAATTGTAACTACTTACTGGTTTTCAGTAACTAGCACAACACTGCATGTGAACATGAATGTTGCATCATGCTATGAACAGATGAATGTATGATCAGGTGATGGCCAATCCTGTGTGTAGATCTACTCTAGATCTATGACAAAATATTGTCCTCAACTAAATTGACTTCCATGGCCACTTTCCTCATCTATCCTGTCCGAAAAGCTGTCAAAATCACTAATTTCTCTCGCACCAGTATCACTTTCCGAAGTCTCTGCCATGTTTACAATCACAACTGGGCCCATCTTGTGACGTCACAGCCGCTATCGTCTGCAGCAGCGGTAGGCTCCGACGGCCGTTCACGGGATGAAAAATTTGCGATGTTTATCTCGTCCCTCGCACTTCCTAAAAAATTATTTTAGCCATGAACAGGTACAATTATATGTAAGAAATGAAACTGCCATTTCATTTTGGTGCAAAAAAATGCACTTCACTGGCACTTTAAACCGGGCTCCGCGCTGTAGTGGAAACGCGCCATTAGAGAGCTTTCTCCTGAAAGACTGAGCGGCTCTGATAACCTCAGCTCAGTGAGGTAAAGGCACACCTTTATATGATCATTATAGTTATAAAAAAATAAGAGAATAGATGAAAAACAGGTATAAAATACTATATGACAGTAAAAAAAAGTTGTTATTAATAAACAAGAAAACAGTTTAAAAGGGGAGTGATTTGATAAATATCCATAAAGAAAAAGAAATCTGCTTACAGTTCTGTTTCATATGGGTGTTGAGAGATGTATCCATATCTCTTAATGTTGCTCTCAAAGTGCACCAGATTGATGCTTTTAACTTCAACATTTAAAAAAAAATCTTCCCGGGGGAGCATGGCCCCGGACCCTACTAGAGGAGGTGAGGTGAGGTTCCCCCCCCCCCCACACTTAAATCATGTTCACATGGATAGGATACTAAATACATTTGCACACATCTTGTGTCCATATCTTTCTGTTTTGGTGGTCATGCCACAAATGTGCACGTGCATGCATGCGCAAGTCATAGTGAGTGTTTTTTTGGGGGGGGGGGGGGGCCAGCTAAAATCTTGCCTAGGGCAGCAAATTGGTCAGGGCCGGCCCTGGATATCAGTACCAAATTTCATGGAGCTTCATTTGAGACTAGTTGAAATATTTAAGACCAGACCATAGTGGTGAACCAACAGACCTAACAATAGGCAAACATGTCATACCTAGAGCCACACTGCTAGGTTTATCTAATTAAACATTGTATAATTTAAAGTGAAGTACCTTTTGTGGTTTTTGAGCCTCCCTCTCTTTCTCCCTCTCCTTCTCCCTCGGCCGTGAGCTGTGGTTGTTGGAAGTTGTTGGAAGATCCCAGTACAACTGCTCCACCTAAAGGAGGAAGGGACTTAGTGCAAGCTAGACCAAAAGATAGTATACATTTCAGGCTGCAATGGATCTATTAAAGAAGGTACATTTAAAAGCGATGCATCGTTACAACAAGGAATTCTCTAAACTCTATCAATCAGGTAGGATTTAATCTCCAGGGGGACATTAAAATAACATGAGACCTGTTGTACCTGCTGTGCACCGGTAGGGAAATCAAGCGCTCTACGAACGTTGTTGGTGTTTTGATGAGATTTGCTGTGGGGGGGGGGAGTCAAAGGGTAGTCTATTTTGATTGAAGGTCCACTGTCAGCATTTTTATCCTTGTAACCCCTGAATCTGAATTGTTCACTCTCAGGGATATTCACTCCCCTCTGTGTGCATCCCATCTTCCCCTGGTGAATCCTCAGACCCTGGTAGGTGGTGACTTTGGACCATCCGCAGGAGCAAACCTGCATGCTGGACATCTGTAGAGGTCACACAGACATTAGGAAAGGACGTGCTCCACATAGAAGCAACACATGCCACCCAAGATGTTCAGTGTTCACAGGAGGCCTCTGCTTTGTATTTATTATCTAACACTTAATTGCATTTTAGGAAAATCACCTTTTTCCTTAGATTAAAAGTAAATAAAGATTTCTCATTTTGTTTTATGCCAAAACTTAATTGTTATGGGGACATTTGAAGAAGAAATTAAAACCCAATTTTAAGATCTTAATTGTCATCTGATGAGTGCATGGATGTATAATAAGACAACACAGTCTCACTCCCTGATAGTCCAGGAGCGACGCTTGGTCAGGGTCCTATGGCGTGCAGTTGTGACGCGCCGAGTCTCCTTCAGCTTCATAAACGGACGCAAAGAGCTTTCAACTGATTGCAATGTATTCCCATCGGCGGCGGTATTTGACGCTCAGGGAAGCACCGCATCGGTCCATGCCGGCGGCACTTAAAGGTGGGGTATGTAATTTATTTCAGAAACACTTTTCGTTATATTCCATGGAATGCTCTTAACATCCCGATAGCAATGAATATATTAAATGCTTTGACAATAAATACATAAAAATGTATATGTAAAATGAATGTTTGTGTGTGCTCAGGATGAATTTCGCTTGTTCTCGCTGTATCGCCGAGAGGCTCGTTGCTGCGATCTGCTCCGCTCCTCGCAGCAGATCGCAGCAACGAGCCTCTCAACGTCCCGACCAATCAGAGCACACTGGGCTCACAGGGAGGGGGGGGCAGGAGCTCCAACAAGCCGTTTAGGACAGAGAGTGAATACCGGTGAATACACATACTTTACAGAGATGCTGTATGAGAAACCAATGTGAGTTTGGAAAATTCCACAATATAAATCTATTCTAGTATACCTCAACAATGGAATTATGATCAGTAGAAATGGCCATGACATGAGACCTTTAACCTAAAGTATTATTTAATGTTTAAATAAAGGTTAATTAGTTTTTCTAATTTGCACATCCTCCTATTAATATCTTTGTACATCCGGCACTAAACTGTTTTATTCTAGATATCATTTACAGTATCTTCTTGATATTTTTCTATTCTATATTTCTATCATTGACCTTTTACTTTCCCCCTATTTTGTATGTACTCTTAATATGTAAATGTTTTCATCAAATATAACACATTCAACAGAACATGCAGCAGACCTTAGGCAAGGCAAGGCAAGTTTATTTTTTATAACACCTTTCAACACAAGGCAATTCAAAGTGCTTTACAAAAAGGAAAGACATTAAAGGTGGGGTATGTAATTTATTTCAGAAACACTTTTTGTTATATTCCATGGAATGCTCTTAACATCCCGATAGCAATGAATATATTAAAGGTGGGGTAGGTAAGTTTGAGAAACCGGCTCGAGATACACTTTTTGTTATATTCCAAGGAATGCTCCTAACATCCCGATAGCAATGAATATCTTAAGTGCTTTGACAAAAAATGTCATCTGTGGAAGCCTCTCAATTGAAATTACGGGCCAAAAGTTTTATTTACAAGTATTAAAAGTAAGCATAGGACACCAAACCTCTCCTAAAGCATATAATAGGCTATATATCAGGATACAGCCGTTGTGTATTTTATTATGTGAAGCACTAAATGGTCTTAGAAAAATATTGATTCTTTGTTTGTAGATATCTAAACTACAGCATACAAATACAGAGAGTAATGTAGGCCTGTTATACTGAGTGATATATATTTTACACACTGCTCTGCTTCTTGCACAGACCTAAGTTCGGCCGTGCGTCACGCCTCCACCATTCCCGGAAATGCATCCGCGGAGGAGCCGTGGAGGAACCATAAGGCCGTGGCCGTTTCTCAATGTCGAGTATACCTGCTGCAGAGCCACTATTTCAAGTATACTACATCATCTAGTGGCGCCGAATGCTGGGCATTTAACATGCATTTAAACAGTCCTTCGGCGCCACTCGATTACGTAGTATACTTGAAATAGTGGCTCTGCAGCAGGTTTACTCGACATTGAGAAACGGCCTCAGTGTATCCTCGGTTATAGCTCCTCCAGAGAGCCTCCTCGATGCTCGATGCTCGGTCCTCGATGTGCATTTAGAGAAATTAGATGTCCTTCAACATGGCGCGCTGAAATCCATTTCCAGGTCACTACCGGAGGGCCGAGGAGTCGAGGAGTCGAGGAGGGGAAATTAGAGTATTGAGAAGCCTTCACTATAGAGAGGCGAAGTCCCGCCCATCTACTTCCGACCCATGGGACCTTATTTCGGAAAGATTATGCATTGAAGTCAATGGAGAGAGAAAACGTATCTTTCGATCCCGTTTGAATTGTGCCACGAATTACACATATGATGTTTGTCAATCTTAAAAAATAATTTCCATGTCAAAAAAGTCACAGTTTGTTGTAAAACTGTTGAAATATATGAAAAATACGCAACTAGAAAGACTACAAATCCCAGAATCCCGGTCCTGCATGCTGGCTCTTACGGAACCGACTAACTCCCCTTTTGTGTATGTACGGCTCTCAACATGCCCAGACTTGTAGTGATTTTCACCTCGTTTAATACTTTAAACGAAAGAAGTGAAATGTGCCAACGTGACGGCCGTCTTGGTGTGTGGTGCGAGACGGGAGATGTAGTTCATTGAGCGGTTTCACACAAAAAAAGTGTTACTGCACAGTTTTAGTCAAAGTCAAAGTCAAAGTCAGCTTTATTGTCAAAAATTCTACATGTGTTATACATCCAGAAATCTCGAAATATCGTTTCCCGCAGTCCCACAGTGTGACATGTATACATAAAACAAAACAAAAAGGGCCTAGATAAACGTGGTATTAAACAAAACAAAGAGCCTAGATAACCGGGGTATACAGTTTAAAATGTCAATAATATATTTAAAGTGTTCAAAGTACAGTGTCAGTGCAGTAGCAGCGGAGATGGGCAGAAAAGTGACTGGTGCTGGATGAGGGAAGGTTGTGTGTGTGTGTGTGTGTGTGTGTGTGTGTGTGTGTGTGTGTGTGTGGGGGGGGCTTAAAGTCCAGGACCATTTGGGGAAGGGGAGAAGGGTGGGAGGCAGGGTGGAGAGTTCAGGGGAGAGATGCCAGAGAGGGGGAGAGAGGGAGGGAGGGAGGGGAGAGAGTTCAGCATCCTGACCGCCTGGTGGAGGAAGCTGTTGCCCACCCTGTTGGTGCCCGAGCTGAGGCTGAGGAACCTTCTTCCTGAAGGCAGGAGGCTGAAGAGGCTGTTCGAGGGGTGGGTGGAGTCACCCACAATGCTGAGTGCTTTGCGGGTGAGGCGGGTGTTATATATGTCCTGTAGTGATGGGAGTGAGGCACCGATGATCCTCTGGGCAGACACATTTTAATTGTTTTGACTTGCAAAATTATCTTTTAAATTGAAAAACATCATATGTGTAATTCGTGGCACAATTCAAACGGAATCGAAAGATAATCTTTCTCTCCCCATTGACTTCAATACATAATTTTTCCAAATAAGGTCCCATGGAGCTCCCCTGGAAAGGGAGGGACTTTGCCTCTCTATTTCAAGTATACTACGTCATCGAGTGGCACTGAATGCTGGGCATTTAAACAGCATTTAAACAGTCCTTCGGCGCCACTCGATGACGTAGTATACTTGAAATAGTGGCTCTGCAGCAGCTCTACTCGACATTGAAAAACGGCCTGTGTTGCAACCATAGACTGTGTGTATATATGTATATAAAGGTTGCAACAAGAACTGGATACACCGTAGGAGGCGGGGTTTCGTTCTTTCCTATGAGAGCTGCTGATTGGCGCATGAAGTCAAAATGGCCAAACTTTTGAGAGAGCGAAACGTCACAGATTACCCGTCATGCCTGGCTGTCAGAGCAGAAGTACCCCTATGTGCGCTCATAGAGCATGCGCAGTCGAGTTGCCCCTTAAGGCCCCCCCCCGGAGCTCCCACTCTCGTCTCGCTAGAATTAATGGAGAGAGAAATTAAATCTAGATTCGACTTTTAGTGCATTTAAAACTTTAAGGACCGAATGATTCTAATATGGGCTATAACATAGTTCATACTGGCTAGTTTATGTAGTTAAAAAAAAAAATATCCACCGATTTACAGACGTCTCTTTCCCCATGTTAGTCAATGGGAAAAAGTTGTTTTGGGCCGGGTGACGTCACGGACTGATACGGAAGTTGCAGTACCGCCGTTTGGACACAAGGAATATTGGGCACAGAGTCCGGCGCACTTCCTGGGGGTTTGGATGAGTCCCCAAAAGTCATTATTGATGTGATTAAAGATGTGTAGGACTGAGATTAGACAGTGATTAGTCGCCCTCTAGAGGTACTCTACAGTACTTCGTGTTAAATTGAGTAATACTTGCTAAAAATGTGACAGCTTAATAAATGAAAAACATGTAAAAGCAGTCTAAAATAGCGTAGATACAGCATATAAGGGATAATTATCTATTAGTAAGTAGAAAAAGCCTTATTTTAAAACAGTATACAACTTAAAATAGGGTTGGGTAAGTAAATAAATAAAAATATGAATAAATAATGCAACACTTAAAGATAGAAGACATATCAAAGACAGGTTATATAATGAGAACAAAATATGTTATTAGTCATAATTTCTCATTTATGTATTCAATAATTATTTCTTATACATTGTAACTATTTTTTATCTTAAAAAATGCTACTATCTGTGTTAGATAAGAGAGAGAGAGAGTCTGCAATGTATTATATGAATTAGATGAATCTGTATTCCTAATAACTAAAATAAAAACATGTTCTTGCTGTTCAAATTCTTAGCCGTTTGTTAATATGTATGTATTTGTGTATAGAGTGCCACAGTGACGCGTCCTAAAACTCCTTCCGGTTCCCTCGACAAAAAAGCAATGCAATTTCTCCATAGGATTTTGGAAAATAGCTCGAAATAAGGTCTGTGGTTGACACACATTTAAGAGACGGAGCACGTTTTGTTCATCCGGATAATCTCCACATGTCTACCCTACTTTTATAATTCTAATCGTAAATCTAATCGCCAGAAGCAAAATGCTAACGTTATGCTATAAACGAACTACAGCAGGGTCGCTGCTTCAATGTCACGCCAACTTAAGATCCATATTCAAATATACAGATTCAAAATTGTACAAGTTGAAGCGTTTGTTTTAACAGTTTGCAGGAGGCAGGTACTTGCTTTCAAGCAGAACAGGGGCAAACAAACTTAGCGGGAGTGTTTACGTGTTCGGTGTAATGACGTACAACGGCCTCGACAACTTCTGTAGTCCTATTCAGCCACTTGTTAACAACCATCGTTTTTCAGACACGTAAACTCTTCAAAAATCACCAGTGGGGTCACTGCTGATGTAATTAATGTTGTAGAACAAAACGTGATCTGTCTCTTCAATTTGTGTCAACCACAGACCTTATTTCGAGCTATTTTCCAAATCTGAGAAATTGCATTGCTTTTTGGCGAAGGAACCGGAAGTGGTAAAATGCTAACTTACTTCCGGGTTTTAGGACGCGTCACTGTGGTACTCTATAGATGTTGCAACTATACAGAGCTCTGGCAATACTGTATGCAGGGGTTAAATTGGCACACGTTCGCTAAGCCGAAAAAACCAGTGTTGTAGTCGGCGTTGGACGCGGGGGTACGCCGTACCCCCACTTATTTGAAGCATGATTTTTTTTTTAATAGTCTAATAAACATAAAATCATTGCCAGTGTTATCAGTTGCAAGTGTGTATTTGTTGTAATAATGACGAAAACATAATAGGCAGATTTCACAGTAATTATAATAAAAACGTAGCTCAAGCATTTATGCAACTTGATTTGAAGCGTGTGTGTGTGAGGGGCAGCACCGTGGTGTAGGGTGACCAGGTGTCCCGATTTGTGCGGGACTGCACACAAAGCATTTTTATTATTTGTCCCGCGTCCCACAAATTGAGACTATGTCCCGCATTTGAGTGACAGTCACGCAGAAAGGACGCTGCTGACGGCCGGCACCGCCCTTTATTATTATAATTTGTAAACGGCATTATGTAAATTGCGCTGACAGGCGACACAGAGGTCCACAGTGTACCATTGAGCCTCTAGCCTTTATATCAGGGATGGGAAAATGGCGGCCCGGGGTCCGCATGCGGCCCCCACTTCCTCTTTTTGCTTTTAATTAATAATAAAAAATATATATATATATAAATATTTTATTTATTTTTTACTTGTAGTACTGATACCGTCCACTAGACTCCTATACTTCGTGAGCTGTGTACATGATTTTGTTCGGCAGCCAAATACCGCAAAATAATATGTGACACGTTTGTGTGTATTGTGTTTGTTTCCCGGGGAAACACTCAAAAGAAACACCGGCTGTTGTTATGCCTGCTGTGACGTTACGTTACCGCTTGTAATTATGCCGTTACAAGCTTAAAAGTTGTATTTATCATCTGAATTTGGCGAAACAAGTTTAATATTCTAAAAACCAAGACTTTGTTTATTTGAAATCAGATGAAAACAAACTGTCACGGAACCTGCCGTGTTATCTATGATTAGCCTACTATATACGCTTTTCATTCATAATTTCAGCGGGAGGGAGGGGGAGCGACGCTGAGGAACAGCAGAGTGCGGGTTAACAGGTGCCTGTGTTGACATTCCCCTTATTGTGCGTCAGCAGAGACAGGCTACAAGTGTCTTACCCCCAGTTTCCACCGGGTCCGTCTGCGGCGCGTTACGGCTGCGCCGCGGTTTTGGTCCGACCTCCTCTAGCGTCATAACCCACCGGGCGCGTTCCAGAAGCATTTCAGAAGCGTACGGAAGCGCAGCGTCGTGCGTGCAGGCTCGCAGTTTTGTTATTGATTTGGGCATCCTGGACATTTGTACTTCTACAAGAAAGTAGGCTACGTAGTTAAATGGTTTATTTTTGTGTCTGTTTAAATTGTTTTTATTGTTGTTATTTCCTATTTTGTTGTGTTGTAGACTACAGACACAGTTAATAATAATTGTAATAGTCCAGTTATAAACGACATGAATCAAAGATGTGTTGCTGTATTTTAGTGGTAAACAAATGCATTCAACATCATAATTATTCTATATATATAATTTACTCACATAGCTAAGTGAAGTTTTTTCAATGATGTAAAAAAACATTACAAATTAAAATTTAGTAGCCCTAGATTTGATGAATTAATGTACTATGGCACTTGTGCTTGAGAAATACAATTTCCTGTTTTATTTACAATACAAATACTACAATACACCTCAGAGGGAAATATTATTTTCTTAATTTTACATTTTTCTGACAGCTATACTTTGCAGATTAAGATGAATAAAACCAAATTATAATACAAAAATATATTATCATTATAATGGGTTAAACACAACTGTATTGATCCCTGGGCGAAATTCACAAGCTAAAGTATAGTTAAAAAAACAATATATATAAAAATATAAATACAAAATAATATAATATATATATATATACATATACACATATATATGTTTACATATATATGTGTATATATACAGTATATATAGATATTTATACAGATATATATATATAAACATATATGTATATATATATATATATATATATATATGTATATATATGTTTATATCTTGATATAGGAAATAAGATCTTACTTTATTGTGAAATGCAAGTTTACTGAAAAGTTATTTAATGACTTTCACAAGATGTTAAACTACTGAATGGCTCTGTACTGTACCTACAAGTATTAATTAACTATAAAACATTAATATGTAGTTGTCACCTTCCACTCCACAAACTCCAGCGATTAAAAACCAGGCCTTGTCCTTTCTGATGTTGTCCTTGTAAAAAGCATTGGTTACATCTTACAAAATAGTGTGTTTTTCCACTTCCATGATGAAAACCTCGTTGTCCATTGTGCGTGTCGTGGTGAAGGTGTTGTGATGAAGGAGGGGGGGTCTGCAAAATTAGTACATTTGGGGGATGGGCCTGGCCCGGATGCTCTGACCGTTCCACTTCCTGCCTGCCCGACGCGTCGAAAATAGGATCCAATCCTATTTTTAGCGGAGCCCAGCGCCGAGACGCTTCTGGGACGCTTCTGGGACGCTTCTAGCCGTAACGCGGCGCGTCTAGTGGAATAGCAGCCATAGACATATACCATAGACATATATGGCACCCATAGACATATATGTCTTTATATGTCTATGATAGCACCCATTGACTAGAGTGGCCACGATCGCCGTGAACGTCGCGGCGCGGCCGTAACGCGGACGTAACGCGCCGCAGACGGACCCGGCGGAAACTGGGTGTCAGGTTCCAGTTAGGCAACTAATGTCTGGGTTAGTGTTCATGACTTCATGTTTATGTCATCTTAATGGTTAATCTCAATGCACACACATTTTCCGTGCTTTCCAATAGTTTAAAATAGTTGTATTCCACTGTTAAATAACCTGTTCAATACAAACATGCCACTTGTAAAAATTAAATAACATTTCTGTGAACTGATATTTGTTTAGTGAGCTTATTAGAGGATGTTCCCTGAAAGATTGTAAAATGTCAATGAAGATGTCAGACTTAGTATATTTGTTAATAATTACATACAATACATGGAATTTGTGTAGTGTGTGTGTGTGTTCCAAGTGAATCTGCGGCCCCCTGGTGGCCAGTACATCAATTATGTGGCCCCCACCACCATCCAAGTTGCCCATCCCTGCTTTATATATATCTATGGTGTCTCCCCCCGCCCCGTCGACCTAGTAAAAAAATCCCCACTACACCACTGGAAAAAACTATATCCGATCACAGAGCTCTGCTATTTTAAAGTAAAGTCAACATATTGAGCCTAAATATAGTCTATATTAATAAGAACGAGAAAAGTTTTAACATATATATAGTTTATGACAAACATATGACAAAAGTTTTACTCGCTACAGGGTGTACTTTGAGGGTTTTTAGTCTGCAGACCGTTTACATGCATAAAAACCTTCATAACACACAAGGGGACGGGTAATAACCGGAAAAGCATGACATGTGTCCTTTAAGTCATGATGTGAAACGGTTAACAAAGAAAAAGGGAAACTCAAGCTGCTGCTACACTTTATTTTATTTATCTAAAATTAAGCACTTTTAAGATGCACATATTTTCAAAAGCTATTTTATTTATTTTCTCTATTTTATTTTTAAATGCAGCCAGAGAGGAACATTACACATATCCACAGTATTTTACTGTATATCTGTGTAGTTCAATGTTAATTGACAATAAATAATGTTGTTTTTGAATTGTACTTTCTTTATTTGATTGGCAGTCAGTTGTTGATTACATGCAGACGTTGATAAAGCTGCAGCTACTTCAATATATATCACAGTAATTCATAAAGCAACTTAGACATTTTGAAGTTCCGGACCTTTGCATGGGGAGATTTTCTCTAACTGGACCTCGTTGAATTTTAGTTGAATACCCCTGATCTAGGGGGTACAACTCTAAACACCCATATGAAAAAGATCGGTTTACATTTTAATAACCAAATAAGTCTGTGAACATAACCAACAACCTACCATAGCCAATAACAAATAAATGTAACTTATTTTATTTTTGTTGTTCATCTTATTTTACCTAGTTAATGTTTATTTATGCATATTTTTTTATCTCTCCAGTTTTAAATGATATTTTTGGTTTACTGTCCTGTAGTATACATTGAAATGATTTCAAACCTGTTTATCACAATAAGTATAAAGGAGTGCCTTGGAAATATTTGTTTTCATAAATTGCATTTATCTCTCTCGCTCGCTCCCACGCCCACTTTGGCTGTGAGCTGCGGACGCCTGATAAGCCAACAGTGTTGGCTGTAAGTGATGAAAGTGGGGGCCAACACCCCCCACTTTCATCACTTACAGCGCCCATCGTCTAGGGCAAATGAAAAGTGTAACCGGGGTGAAAAGGGTGTTAGATTTACTTAATTATGAATATTGTTACATCAAGGCCGAAAATTAGGATGAGCGCGGGCAGAGCGGCAACAGTCAAAACGGCGTTTTTCCCTCCCAGAGCTGCCAGCGCAGCGCCCCCCCAGATATGGCGCCCTAGGCGAAAAGATCAGGGGTGGAAGTAACTAAGAATTTACTTAAGTACTGTAGGCTACTTAAGTAAGATTTTGAGGTTGCACTTGAGTTTTTAAATTGTACTTCTACTCCTCTACAATTTAGAGGTAAATGGTGTACTTTAACCCTTAAAGACCTAGACGGAATTTTCGCCTGCCTGACTCTCCTGTATTTATTTGTTTCTCCTAACCTGTTCTAACCTTTTCTAGCAGTCAGCATCAAGTGCCTTACCTCATTTGATTCAGGAGAACCTCTAGTTTCAAGTCTGGTTGATTTAAAGTCCACATTTTACCTTAACTTTGTGTGATAATGGCTGAATTTACCAGCACTTTTCAAAAACGCCAGTACAAATGTTGTGTTTTTTTACTGTTTACTCCGCCAGGAACATAGGAATTTTCTTTTTTATTATTTATAAAGCTGCATTTAGATGTTTTAGGCTTTCAAATGAAATTTAATCTGCATATTATGTTCTCTGAGCAAGTTACAGCTATTTATTACAATATTATCCTAGGCGTTTTTCAGTGAAAAATGCCTAGGATAATATGGAATAATAAAAACGAAATGTATTTCCATATTTAAATGACTGATCATGTTTCTTCTGTCAAAAAAAGGTTGAGAGAGTAAAAATAAAAAAATTAAACCATAACAGATGACATTGCAACAAAAATAACTTGTTTCAGAGAAATATATTATCATTTGAACATTTAAATAGAAACACAAACAGTGAAACAAATTCCAAGTGCTGGAGATCCAAAGTGCAAATGAACAAAGTGCAAATTATATTGAAACTATAAACAAAGTATTAGGAATATATAGAAAGGGCAAATTATCTTGAAACTATAAACAAAGTATTAGGAATATATAGAAAGGGCAAATTATCTTGAAACTATAAACAAAGTATTAGAAATATATAGAAAGTGCAAATGTACAAAGAGCAAATGATCTTCAAACTATAAACAAAATATTAGAAAAATATACAAAGAGCAAAGGAAATGTATCAACATTTTTTAAATTATTTACATTAAATTACAATCAGACTTGATTCAGTCAATCGAAAGGTTTTACGTGCGGCGCCTATGCCACTTGCTGAAGCAATTTCTGTGAGCCACAAGACACAGTGTTACATCACACTGCGCACACTTCCAGATGGAACGTTTTTTGCAGAGCACACATTTTCGCCGACCTTTTGTTGCCGTGTCTCCTGACCTCTGTCTCACAAATGAGTCAATTCCCTCTTCCTCCTCCTCCTCCTCCTCGTCTGCACAGGACATTGACTCTGGCAAGCACTGTGCCCCTCTGGGTGGCACAAAGCTGCCAATTGGGACTCCACACAGCTCTGCAGACAGCTCCTCCATGAACTGGGCGTGGGACATGGCCACTGACCCTGAGGACAGACACATCTCCTTGTGCAGAATATAGCTGTTGGTTGCAGCAATGTCTATAAAGTGGTACAGCAGTGTCCTGTACCACCTGTTGGACCTCTTGTGCACTGAATAGTATTGGATGAGCTGGTCAGACAAGTGCACCCCACCCATGTATTTATTATATTCAACCACACAACGAGGTGCCATGATGTTTTCTTTTTGCCATTTCCCCGTTTCCTTAGCATACACATTCCTGGTGACAGTGTCTCCATTGAAGGCTTGGTGTATTGTAGAGCACACTGACACCTCTCTCATATCCATCCACTTCACAAACAAAAGCTCCTATTCTCTGAGCCATCGGATTGAGCCCCTGGGGCTCTTTGAGGTTAGCGCATTCAATTTTGATTTAGGCACGTTCTTCCGATTGTCGCGGAATGTACCACATGCCACAAAACCCCTTGCAAATAGGTCAGTAAAAAGTTTGGGGCTGGTGTAGAAATTGTCTACAAAAAGATGGTAACCTTTCCCCAAGTAGGAATTATCCATTAGGCCGCTGACAACATCATAGGAGAGACCCTGCCCTGAAATGAAGCGGCTCTTTCCAGTATAGATGGAAAAATCGATGGTATACCCATTGCTGGAATCTGCTAACACAAACAGCTTCACACCCCACTTAGTTGGCTTGGCCTTCATGTACTGCCTCAGTCCAATTTTGGCTTTTGTGGCCACCATCCGTTCATCAATTGAAATTTCTCTCCTAGGCTGCCACATTGCCTTGCATGCCTCTTTTATGGTGGCTTGAAGTGGTTTTAGGCGATGGAGTGGATCGTACTCTGGGGTGTCCTTTTTCCGGTCATTTGCCAAATCATGGTCTGGGTCGCTCAGGTGTACAGCTCTGCTGATTGCCATGAACCTGTCTCTTGTCATGACAGAAGCAGGAAAGAGAACACTTAGGTGTGATCCCTTCCTCCAGTAGTCTCTTACTTTTGGCAGTTTTAGGAGTGCCATGAACATCATAATCTTCATCACTCTTTTCGGGCAAAAGTGTGGTAGTTGTTGGGCAGTATCTGGCACCTCAGGTCCGTTCCAAACAGCTCCTGGCTCTTCTGGGGTCAGAGATGTTTTTTTCCCTTTTCCTCTTCCTCTCCCTTTCACTGTCAGGGGGGCTGGCATTGGTTTGGCCTTTTTTCTGGAAGCTGCGCCCTCCTGGCCATATTCTTTTCCCTTTCGGTTTGAAGGAGGCCTACTGATGGGGACAGTGGCTTGTGCATCCCCTCTCTCATCCTCTGGACTAAAATAAAAGGGAGGAAAATATACAGATATAAATGTCTGAATTTATTTTATTTCCTTTATTGCTTTTATTTCTCCAGTGTCATCCTATCTATTTTCTAAACACAGTCTCAACTTTTGATTTGATACACCCTTTATCCCTCTGCTAACATTACTAGTTGATGGAATCAGTAACTGAATTGTAATGCAATGAATATAATAACATTAGACCTTATAACAAACAACCAAAGAGGGCAAGCGGAATGAGGCAATAAATGAAAGGTATTGCTTGACGTTTTTTTACTGAAATAAATAGTAGCCTCTATTGATAGTGAATCTTGAGCTCAGGACTTCACTTTATGACACAATTACGGCAAATGGCCATCCATTATAAAAACTCTTATTTTTGGCGTTATACAGAAATAGCAACCGATAAATGCAACACAAACAATAAGAAATAAGCAAGGTTACTCACTTTTTATCTTCGAAGGGATCAATCCTGTGATCATACTCCTCTTCATCACGCCAGCTGTCAGCTTCGGAATCTGAGGAATCCACCGCTGCATCGCTAAGCGGTCCGCCAGACAAAATAAATTCTACGGCTTCTTCCGTAGTGTAACGCCGTTTTGACATGTTGGTTTGAATTTGTCTTGGGATGTGTGTGTGTGTATATGTATGTGTATGTGTGTGTGTGACTGTATCTAGATATCTCGTGTTGTATTTATTTCTCTTACGCTGGCAAAATTACTCTTCTTTAGTATTACTCTCTCGTCTCTCTGTTTCTCTTTGTTTATCTCCCGCCGCCAAAAACATACACAGCAACCTATGTTGATTGGTCGAGAAGATGGTAGCATGGGCAGAGGTTTGCCTGGACCTTTACATTTTAAACCTATCCGGACACAGGGGGGTGGGACTTCGTCTAAAACCCTTGCTGTTTGGCTCAGACGGAGGGGCCGCGTGGGTCTCCTTGACGAATCAAGGCTGTGCAATGTGATGACGTTGCACCGATCACATCGGAGCCTCTGAATCCCGGAAAAGGACATAGTGATACCAGCGAAAAGCCTAGAATCGCCGCTTTACCTCACTTTTTAAATCAGATGGATAGGATTAGCGGTTAAAAAGTTATTAAGCATTTTAGAACGCTACCTCTTTGAAGCCGCGGGCGGCTCGCTCGGTCTTTAAGGGTTTTAACTTCACTAAACATTTTTAATACCTTTAGCTTATTTACAGATTTGGATTAATGATGTGAAATATAATATACTCTTAAATCAGACTTTAGTTACACCTGGAGTAAATTCACAACCCTGCAGTATACAAAGTCATTAAAACTAGCTGCACCTTTACCAGCTTTCATAACACTTAAATGCATCAATAATTATAATCAAAACATATCATATATATTATTCTGAAATGAAGTCTGCATTATGAGTACTTTTACTTCAGATTAGCTGTCAAGCTGCATTTTACCTTGTCTCTCTCTCCTCGCGATCCACTGAGTGATCTGTCTCTCGGTCTCTCCTCGTCAGAAATGAAACTGAAACAGTTCATTCTGAACTGTTTCAGTTTCATTTCTGACACAAAAAAAAAACGCATTCCCTAAAATCCCCCCACCTGCACACGATATCCTGTTGAACAAAAGACGAGGAAACTAATCTCTTTTTCATTTCCTGTGCATCTAAAAAAATAAGTGGCCTTTTGCCGTAGCAAAGAGCTAACACACAATTAATACATCTGAGGTTTTTCTGAAGTTATTTAAACATTCATTAGTACCCAGAGGTGGAAGAAGTACTTAGATTATTGACATAAGTAGAAGTTAAAGTCCTCCATTCAAAATGATACTTAAGTAAATAACTATTAGCATTGAAAACTACTTTAAGTTCCAAAAGTAAAGTGACTCGTTATGCAACATTTCCATTATAAAGCACAAGATAATTAAAAATCCTTTTATTAAAATGATTGATGCATTAATGTGTTCATCACTTCAGTGTTGCTATTGGTAAAGGTGTATATGAATGACTTTTGATACTACTGGGTAGCTTAACCTATTATAAGATATTACAATGTGTGTTGTTTTACATGTTGTATTAATAACCTCAATCTGCAATGGTAATAGTAACTAAATATGTAAAACAAATGTAGTGGAGTAAAAAGTAAAAACTGGCCTACTAAGTGTAGTGGATTCAAAGTGTCAAGTAGCATAAAATGAAAATAATCAAGTTGTGTAAAAGTAACTACATGTTTTACTTAAGTACAGTACTTGCATTGAAAATGTCACTTAAAGGTGGGGTAGGTAATTCACTTCAGAAACACTTTTTGTTATATTCCATGGAATGCTCTTAACATCCCGATAGCAATGAATACATTAAATGCTTTGACAATAAATACATAAAAAAAATGTCATCTGTGGAAGCCGTAGCGCTGTAAATAGCACGACCAATCATTTTAGCCGGCCCGGCTAAAATGACTGGATGGCCTACCTGCCTGTCAGCCTTCCATCTGTGCACAAACTTAAAACTGCGCGTTCGTGTGTGTTGGAGGAGGGGCTCTGTAAGGAAGTGGCAGATTTTTTCCGGTTGTGTATTTTCAAATTCTAGCGCACTCGAGCCGGTTTCTCCAAAATGACCTACCCCACCTTTAAAGTACAACAAATAAAAGGCTAATTCGATAAATGAATCAGGAGATTTCCTGTTTCACAAAAAGAGTTCCTTTTTTGTGAAACAGGAAATCTCACAAAAAAGGAAAAGAGAAACTTGATTTGTTATCAATAGTTGATTTTTTATTTATTTAATAATTCAAAAATATGTTATTACAGTATATGTTGTAAATATTCAGGGTACATTGTATGAAGACACAAACTTGACATTTCCTGCCCAGTAAAATAACCCCCCCTCTCCACCCAATTAAAGAAAGTAAATGAACAAAAAACATATAATTGTTTGTGTTGGGGAAATATTTTCCAAGGACCAACTGTGACCCAGTGTATCCGTTTTAAACTGTCCTGACTGAGCACACGCACCTGTAACCTTGGCTGCTGTGCTCTCAGTGTTTTGACTCCCTGTTCCTGCCTGTTGGCGTCAGCTGATAGAGGTGTTATGATTATATCTTGTTGTGCACAATGTTGATTATTCTCTCAGAACTAGCTAAATACACGGGTCTGGGGTGGAGTTCTTCAGAATTGGTTTGGCATCTAATCCGTGTGGTCAACTCGTGGCCCGTGAAATGTCTTGTGAATTCTCCGGCCGAAGCTCCAAATAAACCGTCAGTGTTTGCCATCAAAGCTCCAGCTCTCCTCGTGTCTCTCTGAGTCCTGTTTCCAATTGCTTCAGAAGTTTCCTCCACAGTTTGTAATTAAGTTGAATAAATCTTATACTATCATTTATACCAATTTGACCATAAAACAGTGATGAACCTTTGAATGCATTTAGCCTGTATAATGTCCCCATTCAGTAGCTCATAAAGCCAAGCTACTGGTATTAAGCTAATCCGTGTATCCGTCCACTTTTTTTCTTTATTAAACAAGTAAACGGAAGAGCGTCTGCGAGGCGTTTTTGCTTTTTGCTTTTTACCTTACTAAATGGTCCAATGGTCAGTGGAGCGAGGGGCGGGGCGAAACTCACGGAAGTGATTTCAAAACAAAAGCACTCGTATGGTAAAAAATACACTTTGAAGCACTACAGTATCCGGCTGAAGGAACGGTGATACTATTATAAAGAAGGTGAATTTATCGATCACGAAACGAAACGAAAACGGCCAAGACACACATTGAGCCCAGAAAGTGAATGTTATTAAGGGCTGTAAACAGGGGTTAAGTTGGGATTTGATATGTGGGGGGGCTCTGTGTGGAGGTGCGAGAGGGGGGCGGAGGTCGAGGATCTCATTATTTGACCTTAAGGGATATAGGCCTACACTGTGGCCCTAAAGCAACTTCTCCATTATCTGTATCAAATGCACACATTGATGCCACCATATGTCACAATAAAAATAGAAAGTACTACAAATAAACTGGAATTCATTTACATCTTAAATTATTAATATATATATACACAAAAAAAGATTTACAAATATCCAACCTTCAAATTGCTTTTTCAAATCAACACTGCTCTGCACACTTGCTAAAGAACATTTGTGTGGAAATCTCAATTCATTTGTAGGGCTGCTTGAGTATGGCCAAAAGTATGGGAGTAAATCTCATTGTAAACTATTTAATCATCACCAAATCCTGTGTTATTATGACCGATCATAACAGACATACATTTAGCATGGTGTACAGGGCCGGTTTTTGGCATAGGCGGTCGCCTAGGGCGCCAGATCTGGGGGGGCGCTGCGCTGGCAGCTCTGGGAGGGAAAAAAACATTTTTGACTGTTTGCGCTCATCCTAATTTTCGGCCTTGATGTAACAACATTCATGATTAAGTAAATGTAACACCCTTTTCACCCCGATAACACTTTTCATTTGCCCTGTACGATGGGCGCTGCAAGTGATGAAAGTGGGGGTGTTGGCTTATCAGGCGCCCGCAGCTCACAGCCAAAGTGGGCGTGGGAGCGAGCAAGAGAGATAAATGCAATTTATGTAAACAAATATTTCCAAGGCACTCCTTTATAATTATTGGGATAAACAGGTTTGAAATCATTTCAATGTATACTATAGGACAGTAAACCAAAAATATCGTTTAAAACTTGAGATATAAAAATATGCATAAATAAATGTTAACTAGGTAAAATAAGATATGAATGAACAACAAAAATAAAATAAGTTACATTTATTTGTTATTGGCTATGGTAGGTTGTTGGTTATGTTCACATATTTGGTTATTAAAATATAAACCGATCTTTTTCATATGGGTGTTTAGAGTTGTACCCCCTAGATCTAGTCTCTAGTAATTGTGTGCTTAAAGTGCACCAGATTGAAGCATTTTACTTTACATTTTCAAACATTTCTTCACACACACACACACACACACACACACACACACACACACACACACACGCACACACACACACACACTGCTGCAGACTCTTTGCACGAAGAAGCCGCTATGCTGCAGCTCCTGATCGGAGCAGAGACACACGTTCACTAAGCAGAAAAACTATATCCTGTCACAGAGATCTGCTATTTTAAAGTAAAGTCAACACATATCGACCCTAAATAAAGTCTATATTAAGAACGAGAGATGTTTTAACATATGGCTTAAACAAATGACAAATGAGCGAGGGTGATGACGTCAGAGCATCGTCCTATGTGCCGGGGCTGAGCCCCGGACAGCCCCGGCCCAATTTAACCCCTGGCTGTAAATATAAGCCTCTGTCTAAAACAGGGGTCTCCAACACGTCGATCGCGAGCTACCGGTCAGCTCGCCGCAGCTACATCACTCACATGCATGCCCGTGTATTATGGGGAAGATGCCACCACGGTCAGGAGGTACTGCAGGAAGTACTCTGATGCTGGCAACAGAAGGGTGAAGACACCTGTGTACTGCAGGAAGTGTCAGGTCCCTCTGTGCTTCACTCCTAAAAGAACTGTTACAGGGAATGGCATGACTTACTGGAATAATACTGTAACATTCAGGGTTTGTATAAAGTTTTGAGAGTGTTTATTACCCAAAAATGCTTGTTGTTTTTACCTAAAGTGTGGTGTTATTGTATAGTGTGTTGCTAACATTTTTTAAATAAATCTGCTCCAGTTGGAGTCAAATTTTTCCTATGTTTCCTAATTTTTATTGTGCAAGTAAACATGCATCTCATGCAAAGAGGGAACTTCCCACACACCCCACCCCAGACACCCACACACACCCAAGCACATACACACACCCCCCAATACACACACACACACCCCCACACCCACCCACACACACACACACCCACACACACCCACCCCACATACACACACCCCCCACACACACACACACATACCCACACCCACCCACCCACCCACACACACACACACGCACACACAACATTTTTTTTTTTTGATGGAATGAATACCTATAGTGATGATTCAATGTTATAAAATGATTTTTACAGTCTGGTACCTGAAAAAGGTCAAATGGCACTGATGGAACCAGATGTGCCCAAAGTGCCCAAAGCTTAGTCCGCTTGGACTTTTTTTTGCTAAACATCTCTAAAAAGGTAAATTTTCACTTGTTTTGCCTCAATCTTGATACAGGGTACTTATTATATGTAATACTTTGGATTCCTAAAGCTTTTAGGCTACTAACCCATCATTCAAGGGTGGTTTTCACTATAAGTAATGGTTTTTCTTTGGGCGGAGACAAGAATTTACACTTTTTTACTATGTTCCATCTGAATTTACTCTGACACAGAAACATCTATATCGATTCTGACACTTCTACATCCAACTTCTACGTGTGTTAGTTGTGTTGTGTGTGTGTGGGTATGTCCTTCCTCTTGGCCGTCCTTACTCTACTGCTAAGTTTCGTTTCTGTTTAAAGGCTCTGCCAGCCACTTCCTTCTCTCATAGAGGCATGTGGGTGTGAACATGAGCAACCAAAACATCTGTTTGTCTGCTGAAGACTGAGTTCCCTGTTTGGCAAGTGCAAATAACAGATCAAATATTTGACTTGCCTTAGTTATTTAATTCCATAAGGTTCATAATCAATGTTTTGAGGGAAAGAGTCACAAAAGAAAAGCACAAATAGAGTGTTTTATTAATTTGTCCAAAGGAATATAAAAAAGGAAAAACAGGAAACATTTTAACACTGAACGATTGCACTGCATTATCCACAAATCACATCATTCACCCAGACATAAATTACATTCAAACAATACAAGCTATTGTGTACACCCTGGATCAAGTTCAGTTCTTTTTTTAATGTTGTTTCGAGGTTTCCTGCTCTGTAGAAATAATTATTCATATTTTATTTGCTCAATATTCTTGTTTTAAAGAAAAGTGGCCTTAACATTTCAACAGGGAATACATTTAAATGAATCTGTTTAAACAAAATGTTGACATCTTGGGAAATATGCTTATTAGCTTTCTGGTGGATAGTTAGGTAAGGAGATCAATACCATTGTCTCACATGTCTGTTAATGATGTCTATGACCATCAGCCAGTTAGCCTAGCTTAGCACAAGGACTGTAAACCCTGGGAAACAGCTAGCATGAGGGTGGGGGCATTAGCAACACATGATAAACATGTTAAATATTAAGCTGAAGAGATGATAATTGGTAGATTTTGTTACATTTTGCTAGTGTTTATGCTAAGCTAACAGACATTAGCCCTGTAGTTTACTTTATTGATTGAAAGGTAGTGAGAAGCTCCATACGACTGTCACATGTGTTTGTAAATTAGCAGTAAATTAGCCTAGCGTAGCACAAAGACTGGCAACCGCTAGGAAGCAGCTAGCATCAGGCTGGGCATGTTAAATATTGAGCATTAGAAATTATAATATCTAGATTATTTGTACAGTTTGATAGTCTTTATGCTAAACTACGCTAACAGACTTTACGGCCCGTCCACACAGCGGCGTGCGTTGAAGCTTGCCGTCGGGGGGGGCTGAAACTCGACCAACAACCAATCACATGAATTTCCCGCCCCGGACACACAAGCACGCGGTTTGATTGGCTAGAGCTTGTACTGGCATATGATTCGATTGGCTGATGCTTCCGCCGAAGCTTCAAAAGTTGAACATTGCTCAACTTTTGCAGCGAGCAACGCCAGCAAAGCTACGCTTCGCTCCCACAATGCAGTTCGGCGAAGCGTGACGTCACCCCATTCAAAGTGAATGGGCAGAAGCGTTGAATGCACGCCGCTGTGTGGACGGGCCGTTAGCCTTATATTTTACGGTCAAATGTGGGGGTGGTACTGATCCTCTAATCTAACCCTCAACCAGAGAGTGAAAACAATCCTATGAAGCAAACACATGGTCCAACAATATATGCTGCTGTAGATAATCAATAAATTATAGAAAATAAATAGAAAAAAAACTTTGTTCAGGTCCTCTTTAAGGTGAATCGTCCACATGTTCGTCCATTCATCAAGACCAAGCAGTGCGTAGAAATGACTGTAAAGAAGAGAGACAACAATAAAGAATCAGTGGTTGTTGACCATTGTTTGACATCACAAATATTGCTAATGAAAGAGAATATTGAGATGGTTTTTCATGGTGGTGCAGACCTGCAGGAAGTGGAGGTCGTCTTCAATCTGTGAGAGCTGCTCTATCTCCGTGTTTCTGCTCTGCAGCTCCGAGATTTCTTCCTCTAGTTGTTTGATTAGCTGTTTATTTTGTGCCCATGCCTCTTTTGGATTTCCTCCACCGAGGTCTAACGCTTGAACCTCCTCTACTTTACTCAGTGTCTCTTGAATCGCTTGCTGAAGTTTCATCCTTCTCCACTTTAGTTTGACCTGTCAAAGAACAAAACCGTTATGTTACGGTATGCAAGACAGACCTGCGTTTACATCAGTGAGAGCATGTCAAGGGTTTAATTTGGAGTTCAATGAGTAATTGATGTTAATATCCTTTTCAAAGATGCTTCTGTGTTTGTTTTTTATGAACTTGTGACGAAAATATGTTTGAATTAATTGTCGTGCCAGGGTACTTTTTTGCATTTGTTTCACACAATCAAGACAAGTTTTTTTTTTAAAAAGTAAAGCTTTCTGTCATAGAAGTGGTCAAACACCGGTGGCATTACGGGAAAAATGTTTGCTTAGCTGCTGTTTTTTTAGACTCTACCTTCTTCTTTGTAGCTTCCTTGCTGATGGAAAGGATGTGATGGCCCCTGTGTTCTGTGTGGGCGCACATGGAGCAGATGCATGTTCGATCACTCCTACAGAACCTGTTCAACTGCTTCCCATGCAGCCTGCAGACAGAGTCCTCCAGGTTCTTCACCACACTGATCAGAAGATGGCGCCCAAGCTCTTCACTCCGGTAGTGCGGCTCCAGATGAGCGGCACAGTACGAGGCCAGGCACTTCACGCAGGACTTGACTGCTCTGTGTTTCACTGGGCAGAAATCACACGGAACCTCTCCAGCTTTTAATGGCAAATCTCCCTCTTTATTCAGGGCACCAGCATGCAGTGTTTGGTCTGTTTTGAGCTGTGGCCTGCAGGGAAAGAAGGCCTTGCAGAGGGGACACTGACAGGCCTTGCTGATCCTCCAGTATTCCCCTATACAGCCCAGGCAGAAGCAGTGTCCACAGGGGAGGGAGGCGGGCCTGCTGAACTCATCCAGACAGATGCAGCACTGAGGAGGCTCGGACATCACACTCTGCATGTGTGTGTTCGTAAGCATGCAACAGGACGTCTGATTTGATGGTGTATCAGCAGGCACAGATGATGGTGTATTCCATTGGTTGTTGATTTACGGTATCTGTAGAGTGAACAAATGTGTGTTAGCATATACATGAGAAGGTTTCTCTTATAAACACTTTTGCAATTTACTTTTCATTTTGGTAGAATTTATTTTCTATTTGGTAATGTTACCTGCTCCTCTAATCATTTTGAAGTTCAAAAGTGTTTGAACTCATGTAATGCTTGACAACACTGCTGCTGGAACAACATAATTTCCCAATTTGGGAGGAATAGAGTATCTATCTACAGCAGATAATGTTGATTACCTGACGTTGTGGATGCTTAAAGAGGTTATTTTCCCTCTTATCAGGGCCAGAAGTAACACAATAGTGTTGGAGGACACATGATATAGAAATACATACTGTAAGAGGAAATAAATAAATACAGAAATAATATATGCGTTAGTGTTGTTTTCGTATTGTTGGTAGATAAAATACTCTTTTAACATGGACATGCCAAGAGTATGAATGATACACTGGCATCCATTCAGAAGAGTTGTGAGGAAACTATATCAAAGTCATGTGGTTATTTCCAAAATATTGCACACCCCCTGGCCAAATTAAAATCAAGATACAGAATAAGATTAGTTCAAGAGAGCAATTTGATTGTTACATATACAGTCAAAGTATTTACAGTAAAAATACATTTCTGGTTGTTTATTTATCATTTGACATGTCAGTGTAAAAGTGAAACTGACTCTTAATGTAAATGTAGTATAAACAATGTAGTAAAGTAATAGATAGTTGATCAGCCCACACTGTAACATCCATTTAAAGCACAACACTTTAGCCTACTTATAGATACAGCATTTCAATTCAATTTTAAAGCTCACATACCTTTCTTTAGCAGTTACCAGCTTGTGTCCCCTGAGGCTCTTACAGTGTTGTGTTGCACTCTCATCAGCTGGTTCCTCCTCTGTAGGTATAGAGACACACCTCAGTGCTGGGAAGGAGGGGTGTCCTGTTGGACTCTGTCATTTCCTGAACAACTCATAAACTCAGGTACACCTGATAAATCAGGTGATGTTTACTCATAAAAATGTAGCCGCAACGAAAAAAAAGGGCAACGAAAAAACAA
This sequence comes from Dissostichus eleginoides, assembly GCA_031216635.1. Lineage (NCBI taxonomy): Eukaryota > Metazoa > Chordata > Actinopteri > Perciformes > Nototheniidae > Dissostichus > Dissostichus eleginoides. Next base: position 7,621,090 of record CM062286.1, read on the forward strand.
GAGAATCTTAGTAATAATGCAACGACACACTATTCTCCTGAAGGAAGTCAAAAATGTTTATAGAATGACGTAATAATGAAAGAAAACTACTTTTGTCATGCATTGTGCTGTTGTGAAATCAGTTATGATATACTGTAGTTGATTACACATTCATCCAAGCTCTGTTGGTGCACATTTTTCATGTGAATTAAATATTCGCTATACCCTTTCTCGGAAAGCCGACTTGGTAGGTCTGTGCTTCGGATTTCTCCACATGTTAAAGTTGTGCGAACCACGCACTAGTAGTGGAAGTAGTAGTACTAGAAGTTATTGTCAACATTTGAAGAGTCCGATTGGGGTTTTATTAGCCCACGAATCAGTCTTGTCCAAGTGATGAGCAGCAGCTGAGACAGGTCTTTGATGATGTTCAGAAATATCGGATAATCCTCCGGCATTGATGCCATTGTGTGATGACATTATGGGTTCTCTGAAGGGGAAAATGTGATCAATATGCTAAAACATATATCACATATATTCTTGTGATAAGAATAGCGATCATGAAACAAATGACAAGGAATTGGCTAAAAGATAATAACTTAATAAACTCACAATGGATTAACCTATAGTAATTGAAATCTATGGAATGGAGAAAACAACTATGAGAATTAGAAACCAAATGCATAACTTTGAGGAAAGATGGGGAAAATGGGTAAAGTGTAGAACACTATAATGAAGACTTATAAGGAACATAATAATTGACATATACCTGAGTGTTAATATTGTTTCCATTCTTTTATTTGTATTATTATTACTATTATTATTATTATTATCTCATTTCGGATTTGTCAACTGTTATGTAGTTAATTCATATATCTATATGTGTTTATTTTGTCATGTATGCTTTGTGAATAATTTCTTAAAATGCAAATAAAGAAAATAAAAAAATAAATGCTAGAACATAACATTTGTAGGTGGAAAAGAGCCCAAAAGTTAGATACATCTTGAGAATCTGGTCAATATTTATGGCTGTTTAGAATACAATGAGTCATTTGCACATGAATGAACTTGCAGATCTTTTTCTCACATTACTAGATTTCTGTATTTCAAAATCAAAACCAAAAGAAAAACAGCTAAATTATGTGTAAGAATAACCCCAGATTTTCCATGGTTATTCAGTATTTTCGAAAGGACTGAACTACATCTCATGAAAACATGATATGCTGTAATTTAACCACAAACAATAATCATCACGAGAAGAGCCCTGAAGGCGCTTTGGTTACTGTAAGTGGGTGTGGTCAAGAGACATTTTACTGAAATGAAAGAAGAAAGAAAAATACTGAAATTTCTTCAAGGAACATTTATTGTTATAAATCGTGAACTCACGTAGCAGACAACCTTAGCCACATCAATCACACTTGATTAAAAATCAACATGCAATCTTGAAATCTGGAAACTACACTTTCTTTAGATTTGATGAAATGTCATGCGGTTAGAAGCTTAGGTAATTATAGAAACTACGCGTGTTGATGTCCTTGCTGAGAGTTACATGAAAGACCAACTGTTTCAAAACCACTGTTATGTCTGAATGGTAAATATTGTAAGCTTAGCATAAGTACTGGAAACAGCTAGCCTGAGTCTGTACAAGTTCACTTCTTATAAATCATATTAGTTGTGCAAAACAAAGAAGAAATATTATTGAACATACTGTAAAACCCCCATTTATGCTAAGCTAACTAACTGCTCTATCCTGTGTCTCAATTTTGGTTACTTTCATGTTGTAGGCTACACTGTTAACTTGCTGGTATATACATTTCAAGCTAGCTAGCTAGCATTGGCGTTATCGTTTGCTGTACCAAATAATTACAGACTGCTTAATTAACCAAATAAACATGATGGCTTAAACCTGATAACAGAATTGGGGTATCTAGAGAACAAATCAAATATGTGTTGCTTAACAACTGCCATCATTACTTGTTTCTCCCCTTTTGCTAAGTAGACGATATGGCGACCATTAAGGGATGAGAAGTGTGAGTACACCTTCCCGCTGCGCATAACGCAAAACAGTTCTCAAGTGAGAGAAAATTAAAATCAACATTAGTTTCAGATTTAGTGATGAGAGTTGTGTTTTATGATGTATTTTTCCCAAAATGTCAAACTATCCCTTTAAGGCTTCATATAACTTGAACAGATATAATACGTAAGTTGTTGAATCAATATATTGTAGGGCTACACTACACATGTAATAAATATACAGGATTTGATCAGAGCAAGTATGGCGGCTACAACATAACACAGTCAGTTTTCACTCTCATACATATTTTCAGTGCTGTTTTTACTGTCAAACGTGTCCTTAGCTTTGCTTGATCGGGCTCTTCTCAATCACAGGAGATATCACAATGGTATCAGAGGCTTTGTCGCAGCAGTACAGGTAGAAGAAGGGCAAGATCTTCTCTGTGAACGTATCTTTGAATGTGTAAATGTGGGTCAAAGCCTTCACATCATAAAAGGACAGTTGCCCCTCCTCGTAGTCCACATACACGCCCACTCGCTTGAGCTTGGGGTCGATGGCAAGCGGTAACGGCGGGGATGTTGACACACGATACCCCTGGCCTTTCTTCATGGCCAGAGCCCAGTAGCCTTGGGAAGTACTTATCGCAATTTTGCCCTTCCTGTTGACCGAAGACCTGGCCACACCCATGTACCAGTCGTCCTTGTCCCCCACCTGGACCTCCCAGTAATGTCTTCCTGAGGTGAAGCCCTCGCGGCCCAGGACGACGACCACGGTGTCGAAGCGTTGAGGATTATCTGGGAGGTCCTGCCATGCGCCCAGGTGTCTCACCTGATGCCTGTCCTGAGAAAGCTGCAACCAGGGGTTGGCGGACTCAGGGTCCAGGGTTACGTCCACTATAGAAACACGAGACATAATGAAAGATTTATTTTGTATGACAGTTTCAAGATGATGAAAAGAAAACCACACTGAGTGCCAAAAAAATACCTGTATATTTCAGAATCTTCTTGATCTCTGTAGAAAAACAGAAGAAAACTATAAGATCAAGTGTCCATCTTATCCTGGCGATGCTCTCAATTCACTCTCAAACAAAAACAGATAAAGTCTGTATTTCAATGTTAAAGGAAATCGTACCACTTTCCGCCAGTTTGCGGATCATTTCCTTTAATGCTACCTCCAGTTTGGACAAAGATCTCCTGATCATGCCGACACACATGGCAGTGGGAACACTGGTCTCAGACCAGTCTTTGACAGAAGGAGGAGTGCTAAGGGCTGGGAAGCTCTACGGAGAGATAAAGCATAAGAAATGAAATAGAATTAGGTAAGTCAATACACAAATATATCCAGAATTTCTATTCAAAATAGAACATTTTGCAAGCCTGCACATATGTATTTACAAAACCTTCAGTAATAATCCAATTTATTTCTATTTTGGAGTACTCATTTTTTATGATGTGCCTTTGGTTTGCGTTGCATTTTAGAACAGGGCACTGTTGTTTGAGCACAAATCAAATGGTGTAAGAAAAGGAAAGGAAAGGGTTTATTTTACCAGCATATACTCCTAAACTATTTGTCCTTGCAATCGAAAGCTACCGTGGTAACTGTATCTCTCGTTCAATTTCTGAAATTTAGCATGAAACATAGATCATCCCAACGTTAGATGATTTGGAGTCCGAAAACAAGATGTTAAACCTTTAGGTGGTCGCCAACTTCTCTTTACACAACAATGCTCATTCACCTTTAAGAAGTGAATGTGGTCTGTCCGAGCCACGTTTTCCAGGTCTGTGTTCCTCCTCCGCAGCTCAGCGATTTCCTGCTCCAGTTCAGCGATGAGGCCGTCAGCCCACCTCTCCGTCTGCCTCTGCTTCTCCTCTATGCCCAAAACCAGCTCGCCCTGAGTCTTATGGATGGAGCGAACCAGCTCTGAGACGACCTGCATGCTCTCCTCGACCTCCCTCTGAGCGCTGGCCTGGAAAATACACAATACACTGCTCAACGTTGGATAATAACCTTTGTTTAAATGCATTATACTGGAGTTTAATGGGCCATTCTGTGTTTGAGCTCAGCAGGACTCACTTTGTTTTCTTCCACGGAGAGTTTGATCTCATGCAACTTTTTCTCTCTCTCCTGGATCATCTGCTGGATGTCTATTTCTGTCATCTTCAGCTGCGCCTGCACACACAAACAAAGCCGATGGTGATGACACCAAAAACATATCCGTCTTTACTTTTACTGTTGTAGTTTCGGTTTGGAGGCAAAAGCATGTAGCATTGCCCATGCTGATATGAATACTTTGTTCCAAAAATGTCGTGGGGACATGTTTTAAATGATCTTCAACATAAACACTTTTAGGTAATATAATGTGGTTGATCAGTAAGAGGTCAGAGTAGATCAATTCCAAGATTGGGAAAAAACAAATAAACCTTTTTGAAAGTGTTATATTATGGTTAGTTAAAATGTATTTTTTACAAGTAATAGGGGCAAAATCAATGATGGTTCCAAGTGTATATGACAACAATCCCCAATCGTCTAATCAGGAAATCATTTTCGTTTTGACAGTTGAAGATCACATTTTCTTTGGCTTTCTCAATCAAACAAACACCACCAATGAGGTTTCTACCTTGAAAGCCCCTCTATTAACTGATATAAGAAAACTTGGATTGATTTTGACCTTTTTCTCCATCCATTCCCTCTCCACGGGGACGGTGTAGTGCGCCCGGTGGTCGGTCTCGGTGCAGAGGACGCACACACAGGTCTGGTCCTTCTTACAGAAGAGCTCCAGGAGCCTCTCGTGCTTCGGACACATCCGGTCCTCCATGTTGGCGACGGGCTCCATCAGCTTGTGCTTGGTGAACCGGGCCGAATGAGCCTTCAGGTGCTCCTCGCAGTAGGAGGTGAGACACACGAGGCAGGATTTGATGGCTTTTGGTCTGCCGTCGCCCAGGCAAACATCACAGAATACCTCCTCCCAAGCAGGAAGTGGGAGTGAAGAGGAGGGAGGTGAAGAAGCAGGGATTTGAGGTGAAGGTGGGGGGGATCTTTGGGGCAGTGGAGGTGGCTCCTGATCTGGTGAGGGTGGAGGAGATCTTTTGGGTGCTGGCACAGGGGGGATAAGCGGTGGTAAATCCTCTGGGAGAAGCTTTTTCTCTTCCTTACTTCTCACCTCCTCTTGCTCCTCCCGAACATCTTGCTTCTGCTCCTCCTCCAAAAGCCTCTCCTCATCCTCCTTTTTCTTTCTTTCCATCGTCCACTTCTTCTCCCTCACGCCTTCCACCTCCTCGCTCACCTTTTCTTCCGCACTTCTAACCCTGATCTCCTTGAACTGCTCTGCGATTTCCCTCAGCACCGTGTTGATGCTAATGTCCGGCCTCTTGCAGAAAGACTTCTTACACATAGGGCACTGGTACAAAGGGCTGGTTTTCCAGTATCCCAGGATGCAGCCCTGGCAGAAGTTGTGTCCACAGGGGATGGACACGGGGTTGGTGAAGACGTCCAGACAGATGGAGCAGTGCACCTGCTCTTCAGAAAGGTTCCCGGTGGAGGCCATTCCTGCACAGCAGATTGGCAGGGTCATTTTCAGCGCAAGCAACCAGGCTCTGAACCGGGCATCAAACCTGCTGTGATATTAAGGGGCGCTCGGGTTAGATGGCATGACTTTAGGTGAGGTCATTTCATGCAAAATTATGAAGCAAAGCATGACAGGACTCATTTATTATCTCTAACTCAAGCCAGATATCGGAAATATCTCGGTTTGTAATAAATGAGCCCTTGCAAGATTTGGGGAGTGTTGTTTATATTATTCCTTTTATTCGTTTTTAAAGGAGACATATCATTGTCGTTTCAAAAAATACTTTATTTTTCTCATACTGTCTAATTAAAAATACCTTTCTAAGGCCTCGGTTTCAAACGCTCCATTTTGACGCCTCTCTCTTTAAGAATGAAACTGCTCTGATTGGCTTGCAAGATAAAATGGAGCAGCTTTGCAAAGATAATGAATTGGTATTTAATTTAAACACATTACAAAAGCATTTTTAGAATATATTGAGTGGAATATATAAGAGTCGGAAAAAAAACTTTTCAGCATTCTTTGGTGGACGACCAACATTATGGCAACACTGTTTTAAAGTTACCTCAAACATATTTGTGATAATTTTATACCTGCATTTAATATTTAAATAAGATCTGCTTTCTGAACAAGTCATGTGTCTCTTTACTTAAGCTGCAGCTAAATATATCACGCTTGTTGATTTATTTTGAGTGTGTATGAAGCCGTAAGTGAGTTTGACTTTTAAAATAAGCAGCTCTCTCGAGACGAGGCCTAGTGCACTTATTCACAGCAGGCCGGATTAACAACTTTCCAAAAATATTAATCTAGCCACTGACCTGTTTTGCTGTACTCTAAACAATAATCTGGATTATGCTGACATGGAAACAGAAAAACAAAACTTGATAGAAGGGTTTATTCTGTATAACTACTACAGAGAAAAGTCCTTAGCACAGATCATAGACACTTACTGCCAATCAGTAATACAAATTATACAAACAACACTCCCCAAATAGATCTACCGGTGCACAGAGATGTGATGTTAAGGAAATGAAAATGCAGTGGAGGACAAGAAGACGATAGAAAAAGCAGAAGCACTCACCAGAGAGCAGCTGCCTCAGAGCTCCGCTGTACACTGACACATGAGACAGGCTATAACCACTGCCACCTCCACTGCCCCCCAAAAGACCCAAAATATATCCCCCCTCCTCCCCTCTTTTTACCCCAGATACAAATGTATACCCTCTGGCCCTTGCAGGAGGAATGGCTTCAAACTCTTCTGCGGTGGAGTTATGGACCATATTTGTAGTTTTTTAAGGCATCATGTGATTTTTATAATGTAAGATGACAATAAAACTATTTTGGATTGAACTACTTTTGTATTTCCTGGCTGCTTTCAATTTATTTTAAGGATTTTTTGCTACTTTGTTTACCACTTGTAGGTGGTAGCTGAATGCTAGTTAGCAGCTACTTAGTTTAACTTAGTTTAGCATTTTAATATATTATGTTTATGAGTGCAGCATCAAGGAGGAACATTCTGCATTATTTGTAATCTTTATTAGAAAGTTAGGAAAAAGGGTACAAAAGCAGGCATTTGATATAAAAATACAGAACATGGTTTCAATGTCGGAACATGTTTAAAAACAGCAATTGTTAACAATGTCATACAGAGTCCTACAGTTTCAGTATGTACAAAAAAATCTGCAAACAAGCAGATCCAGGATTTTGGCTCCTATTACATCATTGGCGACATCCAGCACACGTGACACGTCCCAACCTATCGTCTCCGGCACACGTGACACGTCCCAACCTATCGTCTCCGGCACACGTGACACGTCCCAACCTATCGTCTCCGGCACACGTGACACGTCCCAACCTATCGTCTCCGTATACAGTCGTCTAGCTGAATCCCCTCTCGCAGCTGTGTGTCTGTGTATTCAGCAGGATGTCTGCAGGAGGCAACTTTAAAGTTGTTATATATAATACATATAATGGCACTGTTCTAGACACTTAAGAAAGAACATGTCAAGCTTTGTGCTGTATCAGAAACAATGCGCAGCGTGTTTTGGGAGTAATATCTTCTGTGTTTACATTAGCAAGCATGCTAACGCTGTAGGCTACTGGAGAGAATATGTGTAACGTAATGTCCTTGCGGTAAACCCTGCGAGAGAGAAACGTTTGAGCTCCATACTGTTTCAGAAATAATGCTTCAAGTGGTTGGGAGCATAATATGGCATTTAATCACTGCAGCGTTTAGCTGAGTTTCTCCCGGTAGAAAACTCTCTTAGCAGGGGAAAGCTGCGTGACGCTACAAAGGGGCGTGGCTAGCAGCAGCCGTTCCGTTTAAAGCAGAATCAGCTTTTTGGAACAGGGCTGGAATAGAGGGGTATGAGCAGTATGAGGCATGGCTACAAAGGGTGATCTGTTTGGTATTTTAAGCAAAAAACTTCACAGACATGTTTTGTATAGGTATGGCCCTAAAATATATTTTTCAAATATAGCATAATAGATCCACTCTAAGATAAGGGTATACAGGATGAAGCAACAATTTGTAACTTTTAAATAACCAAATTGTAAATACATCTCTTACATTTTGGTTTCCTGGGATCCAAACACACCAAACATTCACAATGCTTTGGTTGTATTACTTTGAAACAGTCACTTTGTTAGTCATTGTCCCTTAAAATATCTTTATTGAGCCTGATTTAGCTTAAACTAATGCAATAACGTGCCCATACTATGAGAAAATGTTGTACTGGGTAGTTTTGACATGAAAAATGTCTTTCTTTGAGGCTTTGTTATTAAGATGATCGAGATAAAATGATAAAACTGTTTTAGAGTTGGCTCGTTAAGAAGACAACAAATGATGTTTAAAGACCAAATAAATGGCAAAATGATCTGATTAGATTAGATTAGATAAAAAGTATGGGCACTTAACCTGTTGAATTTATCTCAGGTGTGTTTAACAGAGCTTATCATGAGAGGCGCAGAGTTCTTCCCCTCCTGGGTGAGGCAGGGGCTGAAGATCGGGTACAGACTCTCGTTGAAGGTATCCACGAACGTGTAGAGATGCAGATGCGCCTTCACGTCGTAGAAGCAAATCTGGCCCCCTTCGTAATCCAGGAAGATTCCCACTTTACTGGGCTGGGACGGCAGCAGCAGAGGGAGGCGGGACGAAGCCAAAGCCTTCACCTCCCCGTTCTTCAGCCACAGGCACCAGAACCCCCCCTCGGGACTCAGCTTGATCTCCCCCTTGCGTCGGGCCGAGGCGCCGGCCATGCCGAGCGTCCAGGCCGTCTTGCGCCCCATGTCCACCTCCCAGTAGTGGCGCCCGGAGGTGAGGCCTTCTCGACCCAGGACGAAGAGGGCGGGGCTGAAGCGTTTGGGACCCTCGGTGTGGGAGGTCTTACGCTCTTCGTATCTCACCTGGCGGCCGTCTTCGGACACAACCAGATTCCTCTGGGCCGTGGCAGGGTCTAAAATCACCTCACCTGGAAATCGAACAATAATAAAACATTATATAACAAAATGTACAAAATCAAAAATGTCCCTGTTACAGTTGTTATGGCACTCTTAATTTAATGATAGACCAATGTTATCAGTTGATTAAATGGCCATTATTATTGGGTGCATAGATTTAAGGTGGTATGGCTCTATTGCTCCTAATTGACTCAGTAGTCTGATTTCCACAGCAGAGGTTTAAACATGCAATGAACTAAACTAACACTTAAGTTACGTAAAAAATGTCTTAATTCAACCTTAACCTTGATCTTTTCCTAAGGCTAACCATGTACAATTGGTGTCTAAATCAAACCAAGTACTGTTATTCCAATTCACAACCTTAACCCCGTGTTAATAACCCCAACAGTTTTACAACGTGAGGGTAGTTGCAGTATGTCCTGTATGTAGCATTATAACCGTAGTGGTAATAACTGATAACGGTCATATAATGAACTGATAACATTAAAAATGGGTGGAGCAGAAGTTCTTAGATCCTTAACTCCAGTAAAAATTGCTATTGCACAATGTTGCATTACAAGTAAAACTTGTGGTAAATGTTTGCTGAAGCTTTGCGCAATTCAAACTTCCCAGTCAAAAGACCTGTGTGGGATTGCAAGACATTTCACTGGTATTATTATATTTTATAAATAATGTATTTAATGATTTTATGTTAAATCAAGGTATCTAGATTCCAGATTCAGAGGCTTTATTGTCATATGCACAGCAGCTACAGTGTATATATGGCAATGGAAATCTTAAGTCTATATTTAAAATATCTGTAGAAATGCATTTACTGGAATAAAAAGTACAATATTTCCATTTTAAATTATATTGTCCAATGATTACAGTAAATGTGACACTGGCGACATGCCTCTGGATTGCGTTTGGATCTAAGGAAGTAGGGCCATCTTGTGGGCAATTTAGAGAACTGAACATCAAGTTTTGTACTTTAAAAAATCCTTTATAAGAACAAACCAGCCTTGGAAAAAAACAAAAACAGAAGACGAACAAATATAAAATGAATGTACTCACTTGAATAGTTCTGTACCTTCCGGAGCTCTGCGAGAGAGAAAGAGATAGAGACCGTGTCAGCGAGTCATTCGTCTATAGAGTAATGGTATCAAAGTGGAAGCAGATGGCACGTGTGGGTGGTAAACATGTATCTGATCCAGAGCTATAAACGCTGAGAGACATGTGCTGCTGTCACTCATCTCTCGCTGATTCCAAGTGGCTGAACTGTGGCATCAACACTATGTCCATCTGTCCCGCCATCTTGTGTGTGTGTGAGCGTGTGGCGCAGTGATGAGTCACGTTTCTATTTCAAAGTGCTCGTACACTGGCCTATATGTCGCTGTTTGGGGATTTTGTGCAGGAAATGTGGTGTATATCAGACGAGGAAGGGTGGATTTTGTTTTCACTTTGCATTTACAATATAAAAAAGGGGCCTGCCGAATGCTTTTATTTTGAAATTACAACTTTTGGAAGGCTTTTATTTTCCAAATCAAAGTTTGAAAATGGCACATTAAACTACATTTTCATCCATTTATGTATTTTTTTTTTAAATACGAGTGTTAGTATAAAATCAGCCATGTGGAGTTGTGTTAAACGGGGTGGACAAAATAACAAGAACAACTTACAATACAATCCAGTACAACTTATGAGCTTTTTACATCCATATTGGATAGTTGAATTACAAAAAGGTGTTCCTTTTATTTTGCACAATCCTATCAGTTTGTAATGGGAACTTGCACATTGTCATTAGGTTTGTGTCACATTCCTGTTTATTTACTTTATTTCCTCACACTCTGACGCAATTTTCAAAAATGACAGCAATTTATCGTGAAATAGGGAAACATTCATTTTCGCCCTCACCTTTCCCGTACAGTCTCTTGAGCTCCTCGTGGAATTTATCCACGAGGCCGCTGACGGAGGAGCGGATGGTTCCTAGGTAGAGGTCAGTGTTGATGCTGACCGCCGACCAATCGGTGGGCTCGGGTGGGGGTGTCAGCGTCGCCAGGTTCTGCAGGAAATGGTCAAGTGAGGCAATACTCAATGAACATGTAAATATCCATCCGCGGAAATACATTTTTTTCAGTGAAAAGAGCACCAAATATGATTTCTACAGCTTTATGGGGCAAACATCATGACACTATGCAGATTTTTATACCAGGCGGTAATTTTATATTCAGGAGGCTGAACTCTCTCCCCTCCCTCCCCTCTCTCCCCTGCCCCCACTGGACTATAACTCCCCACACACACTCAGACACTCAAATTCATTTACCCTGCTATGGACAATCTGCAATAAATGCACATTTTATGGACAATCTTGCACCAAAAATATTGATATTGAAATGACTGTTATTTTGTATATATTGATTGTTGTGTGTTTTTTATCTTATTGTGTGCATATGTGTCTGTTTATTGTGTATATAGGATATACATATGTTATACATATTTTTATACATATCTGTATACTGTATAATTTTACATTCGGGATTGTTGGAAACGTCATTTCGATCTCTCTGTCTGTAAACACAAACTGAGTAAGATTGACATTAAAGTTGACTTTGACTGCGATGTATCTCTTAAATCAAAGTAAAGAAGTGTTTAACAGATACAGATTTGTCTGCAATCTTTATGTGTAGCTGTATGCCTTATTTGCTTCCTCTCATACTATCTGGAATAACTTCAAAGACGTCTTTCATGAAAGAAAATCCACTTTATATCTACATAAACAGTCCAGGGTAAATGCACAAGGGGGGACTTCCATAACAGCTGGCTCTGTTCCTGGAGGCGTTTGATGTTGTGTTACACATCTCCTAGCAACTGCGGCTAACGCAACCATGGAGGTCTGCGAGATAATTGGTTATTATGTGAGAATAATAGATCATTTTGAATATATATACAGTCCCAGCTTGGTAACATTATCAATAATCATAAAGTGTGTTTAGGTGGATGTCTTTGCATTACTGTAAGTGGAGCATCAGCAGCAGCAGCTGAGTCTCGAGGATTTAAACTTAATTAGCTCCCTTGCTGTCCTAAATGCATAATAAATGCTGTGTATGTAGGCTACACACTGGAAAACTGACTGAAGTATTGCTCAATATGCCAGCATGCATTTTTAAAATGTCAGTTGCAGCGTGGTCCTGATTTTAAATATTGATCATCATTAGTAGTGAAAGGAAAGGAAGAGCTACACCAAAAGATGAAGAAGAGGTGAACAAAAAGTACAAAAAGTAACACAGCTCAGCTCACACACCATAAAACAAGTACAAGTAAAAACAATAGACATTTAAAAGCAATAAAAGCAACGCTCTAAAAGATGTTAATACGCTAAGGAGAAGAGGTGGGTTTTAAGAAGCGATTTAAAAGCAGGCAGTGTGGCGGCCTGTCTGATGTGCAGGGGCAGATCGTTCCACAGTGTGGGAGCTGCTACAGAGAAGCAACGGCCCCCTCTGAGCTTTGACTTGGTTCTGGGCACATTCAGGAGCAGTTGATCAGCTGACCTGAGAGGGCGGTTGGGCGTGTAAGGTGTAGCAGCTCAGAAAGATATGGTGGGGTCATGCCATTTAGGGATTTAAAAGTAAACAAAAGGATTTTGAAATGAATCCTAAGATGTATTGGCAGCCAGTGGAGCGAAGCCAAAATGGGGGAAATGTGGTCATATTTCCGTGTGCCAGTTAAAAGCCTTGCTGCGGCATTTTGCACCCGCTGCAGACGAGCGAGGGAGGACCCACTGACCCCCATGTAAAGAGAGTTACATTAATCCAGCCGAGTGGTGACAAAGGCGTGGATTACTGTCTCAAACTGCTGTCTGGAGAGAAAAGGTTTTACTTTAGCTAGCTGCCTCAGGTGATAAAAGCTTGTTTTTACCACAGATTTAAATCTGACTCAAGTTTTAGTTCATTGTCCATTTTAATGCCAAGGTTCGTAATGGTGGGCTTGGTGTACTGAGCCAGGGAACCCAAGTCTACAGAAGTACCACCAAAAACCATTACTTCTGTTTTTCCTTCATTTAGTTTTAGGAAGTTGCACCCATCCAGGCCTTTATGTCTCAGACACTTTAGCAGTGGACTAATTGAGTAACCCTCCTTCTTTGTTAGTGGGACATAAATCTGGCTATCATCAGCATAGCAGTGGAATGCGATGCCGTGCTTTCTAAATATGGACCCAAGAGGGAGCAGATAGAAGGAGAATAGCAGGGGGCCTAATACTGAGCCCTGTGGGACCCCATACAGGAGTGGAGCAGAGGATGACTCGGAGTCACCAAGGCTGACAGAGAAAGTTCTGTCCTTCAGATATGAATGTTTTAACATTTGAAATGAGTTCATCTGAATATGAAAATAAAAACAATGGGTATTGGTATTTTTCTTTCCTTTAACAGACAAATGGTCCTGTACTTTATATAATGTACTGAAAGTGCCATGTCTGCAAAAAAAAAAGAAGCATCTTCAGGTCTTTTGTTTCTAACGAGCTTTACCAACATGGCTGCCACCTGAGAGTGTCACCCACCTGCAGGAAGAGCACTTTGTCCTGGGTGTGAGCGTACGCCTCCAGCTCGTTGCTGCGGCTCCTCAGCTGGCTCAGCTCGTTCTCCAGACCTCGGGCCAGCTCCTGTGCGTGGCGCTCGCCCTCGCGCTGCCTCTTGGCGATCAGCTCCACCAACTCCGCCTGACTCTGCTCCACCAGGCGCTGCAGCTCAGCGTACACCTGCCAGCTCTCCTCCAACTCCTTCTGAGAGCTGGCCTGCAAAGGAGGGGACATGAAGGAGAGGAATGTGAATAGATGAAGTCTCCTCAAAATACTGTATGTATACTTTCTTCTGTGGCTCTGAATGAGATTTCTGAAGGCTTAGAAAAGAATCCCAATGACGTCAAGATTTTGTATAGATTTGACTTGAATATCTACTAGAAAGTGTGCATTGCAAACTTTAGGTCCAGCCAGAAAGGGTTTAATATAAAAAAATAGAAGGGTTGCATTGTGGGAAACATAGGATGGAGCACTTTCTGGAGTACAATCTGTTCGGTAGACTTAAAGGGGCCCATTATGCTAATTTCCATGTTCATATTTGTATTGTGTCTGTCTAATCCTACCTCGCCTTAAAGCTTTTGTTGTGTACATTCTTCCCATATCTGCAAATTACAGGGTTAGCCTAAAACAAACCATTAAAACCAATTACAGTACAACATGTTACCCTGTTAAACCTGCAGTTTAAGTAATCACAGCTCTTTTATCATGCGGCCTTTCCTGAGTGTCTGCCTGCCGCCTCTAAAACTGGACCAACAGGTTACGTTTTCCCCCGCCAAACGAAGGAAACTGCCAAGCATTGTGTCTCAATCTTACCCTGCAAAGGTTTGAATTGTATTCTCCATTTCCTGTTTTTTATTTCCTAAACAATACACACACTACTGTAATAAACACACACACACACACACACACACACACACACACACACACACACACACACACACACACACACACACACACACACACACACACACACACACACACACACACACACACACACACACACACACACACACACACACACACACACACACACACACACACACAATATGAGCCTCATTGTATTTATAAAAGTAGATTCAAATGTCACCAAGCAGGAAACCAAGAACAACACTCAACATGTGCGTATATGCTAATAAAAAATATCCTTCAACTCGTTTTAAAGCTATAAATACAATCCTTTTACTTATATGAACAAAGCACTTGATTATGTAATGTTTTAATTTCTCCCTATTGAGGTGAGTTGTACTTGAATCAGGCAGCAGGTACGTACAGGGTGTGGGAAACTAGAAGGTAAATGTTTACTCTGGAAGCACCGGTTGGACGGGCTAGACATGGATGGCGCCAGAGAAAAACAAACTGCATTCTCCTGTTTTCTCTACAGAGCACGAGAAGACACAAATCTACAGTATGGTATCTTTAACTGAAACATTAGCTCTTCAACAGCTGAGTTTCCTCACATTCTGTATGCTTTTCTGGATCAGACTGTTCTTGAAGTGCAAATGAAGCTTTACCTCGCTACCTGGGTTAATATTTAACATGCAAGGCGAGACGGGAAGCGACAGAGTTAAAACACACGCAGGTTTAAAACGGCTCAAATGACTGATTTACAAGTCAGTCAGTGCCAACCTTTCATAAGACATGCAGGCATATTCAGATTAGATGAGATGTAAGAGGGATCAATGTGAGAAGAATAGCTAAACTGTCACACAATTGTTGTTACCTATTTTGGATTAGCTGTTATAGTGAATCCTATAGCTATAAGTCCAATGTTTTACTTGTAATGTACTAAATGCACTTCTTTTGAAATGTCAATGTACATGTATACCCATCATGGTAATATGTCTGTGGCTCTAAATTTGCTATTTACAAAGGATTTGGTTTTCCCTACATTTGCAAAAAACATTTTAAAGCTGCCTTTCACTAGGATAATTTACGGTTAAACTTGATTCAGGGTTCATACACTTTTTCACCAATGATTTTCAATGACTTTTCCATGACTTCTCCATGACCTTTACCTAATTTTCCATGACCAAAGAAAGTACTCTTTCTCAGCGGTACCACTGAAAATGGTTTATTTGAACATGGAACAGGAAAATCAGGTCTGCATATGAAACATGTTGTGCCTAAAACAAATCAAATAGTAGGCTTACTAGCTTCTACACGCTAAAGCAACTAAAATCTCTCACCAGCAAAATACCTCGTCAGTTAAATGCCATTTTACGTTTCATTACCATACGATACAGTATTTATTATCATTATAGTATTACTATTTCGGCGATTAGATAAAATATAAATTATATTTGATGCAACTTTAGTTACATTTCCATGACTTTTCCAAAACTTTGGGAAAAATATTTTTTATTTTTTAATGACCGTAAGAACCCTGTTGATTATGAATTCACAATGTGACAATGCTTTTGCCATTGATTGGTTCACAATATGTCATGTTTTTGTTCTTTGTGTTGCACGTTTTCTATGATGTATGTCAAAAGGCTTCACTTTTAAACAATAAATGCCTTCAAATTTATTCTTGAAATCAGTTTGTTTGCCTTAAATTATCTATCTGGATGTGATCAAATTGGGGCTACAGTACACACATTGTCAGAATAGCTGCTGCTCCCACTGGTCTTACACTTAAAAGAGTGGAAAATTGACACCAAAACTGTCTGATTGTCTGATAACACACAGTTAGAGAGATAGCCCTCAGCCGACTCACCTTGATGACCTTGATGGATTGTTTGATTTCGTCCAGTTTCTTGGTTCTCTCCTTGATCAAATGTTTGAGCTCCGACCTCTTCTTTCCCAGATTACTCTGCAGGAAGAGAATTGTGGATAAGTGGAATTAATATCAACGCATATGGCAGGAGAATCTAAATCCATTGACATAAAGCCATTCAATCAATCAAAAAGTACACTTGTTGTTGTTTTTCTTTTTAGTTTTGGTGATTGTTTGTCCCTTATCGTTACTTCAGAATCTTTAGCTACAGCTCACCATCTTCTTCTTCCACTCGTGCTCTGCGGAGACGAGGTCGTGTGATTTGTGCGAGGCCTCTGCGCAGGCCGTGCAGATGCAGGTGTGGTCGCTGCGGCAGTAGATCTCCAGGAGACGCTCGTGTTTCTTGCAGATCTTCTCCTCCAGGTGGAAAGTGGGTTCGATCAGACGGTGAGACGTCAGAGACTTCACCTAGGAATTAGTGCACAGAGAAAGAGAGTCGTGAACACAAAATAAATACAAAAAAAGAGTATTCCGTGCACACATTTTTGCAAAAGATATGTAAAATGTAACCCTAAAATGCATTTTTCTTTGACTTTTTAAAATATATACATGTAGAATAAGTAATGGATGATTTAGAAGCTCCAAAAAAAGACATTGAATGGGATTGCTGTCAACTTTTAGGTTCAAGTACATGAATAAAGTGGAAAACTGTTTGAATAATCAGATAACAACAAAAAAAGAAACAAAGAGGCATTGCTAATGCAAACCAAGAGAAATGTATAAGTGCCATAATCCTAAAGAAGCAAAAAAACAGACCTTTTTATGATGTCTGAGGTGGACTTCGCAGAACGATCCAGGACAGTTCAAACACGATTTCAGAGCCTTCACCTTCCTCCCGATGCAGGCGTCGCAGGGAACCTCCCCCGCCCGGGCAAACTCCCCGTTGTCGGTGCTGCTGGGGCTGCCGTGGCTCGTATCTGAGCTCAGATTCAGGGTGGATCCCCGCGAAGATCCCCCTGATCCTCCTCCTCCAGATCCTCCGGCCAGCATCAGCCCCTGGAACTGGGAGGAGATTTCGGCCAGGACCCTGTTGACGCTCATCTCGGGTCGTCTGCTGTAGCTCTTCTTGCACATGGGGCACGTGAACTTCTTGCTGTGCGTCCAGTAGCCCATCAGGCAGGCCTTGCAGAAGCTGTGGCCGCATGGCGTGGTGACGGGCTCCACGAACACCTCCAGACAGATGGAGCAGCTGAACTGGTCCTCAGAGAGCGCCTGGCCGAGGCCTGGGGCCTGAGGGCCTGCAGGGAGGAGGACCAATGGGAGGAGGGACGTGATTAGATGCACAAAGCTTGGGTACAATCAGAATCAGAATACCTTTATTAGTCCCACAGAGGGGAAATGTACGTTGTTACAGCAGAAAAAGAGCCAAAGACAGCTTAATGTTAATGTTATAATGCCAGAGATGAACAAGTCCTGAGTCAAGTCCCAGTTCCTAAACTTTGAGTTTCGAGTCCTAAAGTAGTAGACCCCCCAACCCCCCCACACACAACAACACAGACTATAACACCCCTTGCTGTTACTATGTGCAATATGTGCAATATACATATGCCGTTAATACCTGTGCAATATATACCTGGGTGCTAAATCCTAAGAACTGTTACAGGATGTGTATTTTGTAAATTATGTAACCTTTTTCTTTTTTTTTTTATGCATGCTTCTACATAACAATAATAATAATAGATTTATTTTGTAAGCGCTTTTACAGGGGCTCAAAGTCGCTTTACAGAGATAGTGAAAAGAAAAGAACAACAAATAAGTATAGTTGAAGTCAAATTAAAATCAAGCAATACAACAACAATCACATTAAAAGCCAGATTGAAGAGGTGAGACAACATTAAGCTGTCTTTGGCTATTCTTCTGCTGTAACAACGTACATGTCCCCTCTGTGGGACTAATAAAGGTATTCTGATTCTGATTCTAAACAAGTTAAAATGCCCTCTTCCCCAATTTCAAACCAGCCTGCTTCGATTCAAAGATTCAAAGGTTTTATTGTCATATGCACAAAGCTACAGTGTAGAAATGGCAATGAAAATCTTCTGACCTGAGCTCCTCCAACGACGCAACATATATAATCAAATACAAAAATACAAAATAAAAAGTAGTGGAAAAAGTCTATGTACATGTAGATAGAATATGATATGTACAAGAACAGAATATGAAATACAATAATATAATGCAATCAAAAATGAGTACACTAACTATTTTGTTGACACACATAGTTTTGTAAGTGAGCTAAGTTAGAATTGGTCTAATTATTTTTGTTTTGGCAACAAGTGCCTTATTGAGTGTTTTTATAACATGATGGATACTGTTTGGATTCGGGCAAATAAAGTGGTTCTTGGAAATGAATGTTGACTTGCTGGGGTAAATAGCACTAATGTACAGTAAGTGGATACGTAACATACTTTTTAATTATTGGGATTGTATAAAAGTATCATGCATTTATAAGTAAAAAGCCATCGGTTTTAAAGTCAGGCTTTCTTTATATACAGGGTTTTACCAGGGTGAAATTCCGCCAATTTCCAAGGAGTTTTCCGAGCCATACAGCTGTGAAAGACTAGATGTAAAGTACATATATACACAGAATAACATACAGTTATTGTGCTATTTAAATCCAAAATGATGTTTCTTGACAGAGTTCTACACAAGGGTGACAAACGGAAAACACAACAAGGTTTCACGCTTCAAAATGTGCCTCCTTTCCAACCTGTGTTTGCAAAGATTTCCAGCACTCTTACAAACAATATATCTAGAAATACTACATTTGGATATTTTTGTGCTTTTTCGCCAACAGCACAAGAGGGTCGTTCACGCCTTTCATGTCATGTATGAGTCACTTAAGTGTCATTCATGTCAGGGGCATGATAGAAGAAGTGTGAATTGCTGTGAAACTGCCTCAGAGGGGATTTCAGGACAGCAGAGCTACAGTATTGCACTTACTGATTAGGTTTAATATTTGACTACAAACAAGGGTATTGGTTGGGTTTTGTGCACTATCCTGATATTGGATGGGAACCATGAGTTAAACCCCAACAGTGTCAATGACAGATGACTAAAGTAAAACTCTTTACTTCCCAGGAGAGAAATGGGCTTGTTACCCTTAATCTCACTCCAGAGTCAAAGGTCAGTGTTATTGTTCCCTTGGCACTATGAGTTTGATCATAAAGAGCCACAGAGGGGCAGAGAAAACCGTTTATATTCAGCACCAGTGAACACAAGGCTGTTCTACTCGAGCAGGAAGTATATTTAAGAGCGTCACTCTGTCCTGTGGTAAGAGAGTAGCTATCTGAGGAATGCAGAAACTCAGGACCTGCTTCAGGTTTAAAAGAAAACACAAATCCAACTAAAACAACAACCGCTGATGGCATTTTTAATTAGGTTTTAAAAGGCTTGACTATATTTAACATCAGTATTCAGTAATGGGAATATTTGTAAGATTTATTTTATATTACATTTGTCAACCGTAATGTTTATTTTGAGTATTTTTGATAAAAACTGAATTAGACACATTTGTATGACTAATGTAGCATCATTTCAGGACATTAAGCCAGCTAAAATAACACAAGTGTTATCTCAAAATTGCCTCTTTTTCTCCAAGCAAACACATGCTCATAGCTTTACAGACATTTAATAATAATTGTACAAAATAACACAGGGTACAGCTTTGTCCAAGTAAACATTTGCTATGGTTTGTTACTATTTAACAAGTAGTGACATATTAATGTTGAAAATGTCCGTAACAAACCAAACACCGAGATGTGTGTCTGTTTGCGACTCTTGGGACAACCTCTGTATAAACTGTTATAAACGTATACACTCAAGACATACCTTGTGTAAAGAAGAGGTAATCATTAGTTAAAAACAGAACTTACTCTGCATGTTTTCCTGTGACGTGGAGCAGTGCAGTCCTTCACTCTGCTGTGAGTCTCACTCCGACAGGTGCTGCTCTCTTCCTGAAACTCAAGTGTCCCTCCCACTCTCAGTGCACACACCCAACATCCACACATCCCTCCCTTTGTTATCACACTCTGATTTCTGGCTCTGCGCTGTAGATATGCAGAACCCGCTGCAAGGGCCTCCTTAAAGGTCACCTATTATGCAAAATCCACTTCTTCATGTCTCTTCTACATCAACATGTGTCCCCTCTGTGTGAAGAGACTCTGAAAGTTTCAGGGAAAAAGATTCTCTCTCTTTTTGTCCTGATCCATTTATATAAAAACCTGTCTGAAAATGAGCTGATCAGATTTTGGCCACTTTATGATGTCATAACGATGTTTTGGCTTGTGTAACCATTAGCCAATCACCAACCAAGGTACCCCCCCCCCCCTTATCACCTGAATCTCCTCCTAGAGCACCATTGTGTTCTTTCTAACCAAATATCTCTCAGAGGGGCGTGGGGAGTGGCTCCTTATTTTCATCTAAAGTAACAGACAGAGAATCAGCACTTTTGAAACAGGGCTGAAACAGAGGGGATTATGGGATGCTGCAATGATCTGTTTGGTGTTTGGAGCCAATCAGAGACATGTTTTGTATATATCTGAGACCTATAATATACTGATGAAAAATAGAATAATAGGGGACCTTTAACACACAGTTTTCTATTTTTAGTACCACATCACTTAATAAATACACTTTAAATTTCTATTTTGTATTTCTTTTACTTAATCGTCATTACACATATATTAGGTGCTTGTTTTTATATCATACATTTTTCGGAATTGTATATGCACTTTTATAATTTATTATATTATATTTTGCACGTTCTTTCTTTCTTGCACGTTTATTATTCATTTAATTCAAAGGTTTGAATTATTTTATTTGCTCTATCTGCTCTTATGTGCTCAGGTTCTTAATTGTTGCATGTCATACGGGGGGGGTTACTTTTTTTCATTTGACTCTACATTTTGTGCTTAGATATATACAATTATAATTATTATTATTAGGATATATATAAACTAATATTACCAACTATTCCGCAACAAGGTTTTGTAGACAGGTTTATGGCGTCATAAATTCCCTTTACTCACCTTATTTATTACTCTGATAAGTATCAATGATATCACTATCTTCATTTTAAAAGGACATGTAGGACTACTTATGACCTATTCTTGTTAATCTGGTTAATTTTTTATTTTAAAAACATAAAAACCGACATCCCTTTGATTATTTGTACTCATTTTATGTAATAAATTCTCTGACCTGAACCTTCTTCTGGTGAAATTCATGAAGTGTACAGGAGTTTTTCTTAAAAATGTTGTTTGTTTTACAGAGATTACAACATATATAAAGATCATTACACAAAAATAATGACACATCATGACTAAAAAGTTTACTTAGTTAAGTTTAAAAACTGCACTTTCTTAAGATATGAAGATAGACCTTAATTAGTTATGTGATAAATGAGGATTTTGAAGTGATAAATGACATGAGTAGTTAAATTAATAAAAATAGCTCAATTAATCAAATCACCCCAGTTCATCATCTTTAGTGACAGAATAATTTATCACTTTATTTTTAACGTGCAGCGTTTTCATCCAACAGCCCTTTACTCATCAGACTGTCAATGACACAGTCAGATTTCTCAGGGTAACAAACTCCCTTGCATTAATCACAAATGGCCACATGTAACCCTAGCTTAGTCCAATTCTCATCTATTGTCCATGTACCACAAAGTCCCCAAAAAGTACAGCATTTACTTAAAGACTCTCCTATGCAGTTGTAATGACATTATTGACCAACTTCAAGGTAATACTTTGTTTTTATATGCTTTTCCAATCTAACTTTTAATGTTAACAAAATATCAAGCTGAGATACAAGTGTAGTTAAAAGCATGGCAATGTCTAACAATGAATACTATGACTAAAAACATTTACTCTTTTAGAGCCGGTATGCAGAATATCATTTTTTAGGATCATTGCGGAGGCTGTGGCTAAGTGGATAGTGTGCTGGACTTCGAATCAGAGGGTAGCAAGTTCGAGTCCCACTGCAGTCAGCATGTCGTTGTGTCCCTCGGCAAGACACTTCACCTCAAATTGCTCCTGTGGGGATTGCCCACAGTATTGAATGTATGTAAGTCGCTTTGGATAAAAGCGTCTAACAAGTGACATGTAATAATTGCTTCGTGTAAAAGAGACTCAGGTGTAGAGAGTGGGACTAATTAAGGCGGATTACTAACAGGTCTGCAGGATTAATAGCAGAGCTAATACATAGGATCTGAAGTTATTTAAACAGAAGTTTTAAGTGTGTTTTCTATGGGGTGGATAGCAATATATTATCTACATTTAAAAATAAGTTAAAGTGTGTTTTCTATGGGCTGGATATGTATTATCTACATTTAAAGATAAGTTATAGTGTGTTTTCTATGGGGTGGATAGCAATATATTAGCCTATTATATTCCACAACCCTTAATCTAACTCAAGACGAAGTTGAAGAACCAAAAAAAAACTACTCACCCTTAATACATAGACTTATCATTTGTTAACTCTTAAATGACTTGAAATGAAGGTACTCTGGAATAGTAATGCTGTCATGCTCATTTCTGTATGCTTTAGCCTACCTTTTTTTGTAACGTTTTATGGTTAGCATCATTTTGGTTTACCTTTTGTATGGTTACATCTTCTTTAATTAATCACTGATACTGTATGTTTACCAACTGGCTAGCATGCTAATTGACCCAAATGCAGCAATAGGTGTGTGTAGCTAAAATGCTAACATGCTAATGGTGGATTTTTCAGGTGACTTAATTCTGCGTTTACTGAGGGACTTTACCTTGATATGGCTGAGAAGTTGATCCTGGAGAAGATTGAGGAATAATTCGCGGTGAGGAAGACTTGAAGAGTGACGTTCAGACGTGAGTACAACAACACAACATGTCTATGAACTCTCCTGAAAAAACGTCGCCAACCACTGTGTATCAATGTAGCATTGTGTGTGTGTAAACTATTTATAAAACAGTGCCTCTCCTCTGGCTTTGGAGATTTTCGTGGTTTAATGTTACTGTTGATTCCATATGAAGCGTCAGGATGTTTAATGATTGTGGCTTTATAATAATTGTTGGAGTTTTGTCTCTTTTAACTGAGGTTGTTTTGTATTTATAATTGGTTGTAACCACAGGCTGCAAGTGAGTCAATAGAAATGAATTGGTAAGTTTGGACATTGTGGTGTGTGAAGTTGCTCCATAGTGTGTATACGTTGACATTTAATACACTTTATTTTGTATTAAACACCAGTAATATGTATCTCTATATCATCAGGACTCTCCACACTTTTATTACTACCCGCTGCTACAACAACTACTATTTCCACTACTACTACTACTACTACTACTAGTGCTACTGCTGCCAACTGACATACTTTATATGTTGGAGTTTACACAAGTTTACTTTAACTTGAGTCCTACAATATTATAGTACCAGTGGCGAGCCGTGACTTTTATACCTAGGCCCTCTGACCCCCACCCATTCCCTCGAAAAAAAGAAGAGTTATTACGTCTCAGCGTATACTTCAGCGGAATATCAAAACAGCGGTCCGGGGTGCAAAACGCATCAATGACAGCGACCCTCTACCACACAAAACAACACCATTTATCTAAACACCTATCATGACAGGGCACCCACAGCCAAGTAACAATTACAAATGAATTAAGTCGGCACGGCGGCCCCACTTTGAAAATGACTCAGGCCTACCTTTGATGATTAAGCGGAACTTGTCATAAAGTCCGCGAAAATAAAGCCCACCCATTTAGAGGGAAGATATGATTGGTCAATTGTACTGTCACTTGACATTACTCTCTCGTTCAGTTACTATAGCTGGCCCTCTGTGAATGTACAGAGGGACCAACAAGCTCTCCCGTCTTCACAGTCACTGCAGAGACGGCATTTAACCCTTCACATTCCAACAGAAACTGAACAGGCAGATTCGAAGGATTCATTTCTTTGGAAATGTTATTTTAAATACAATTAAATCAAGTTATTTAGGTAAAACTAATGAAAATATTTTAAAAAAAATATTAAAAAAAAAATATTAAAAAAAAATGTTTTTTTTTTAATGTTTTCAAATATTATTTTTTAGAATATCTTAGGCCCTCAGAGAGGGCCTAGAGGGCCCTGACGGCTCGCCACTGGATAGCTGCTATAATACAAAACAAAACGTCTGCCTGCTCTCCACAATGACCAATAAGAGCGAACGGATGGTCAAAGTAAGGTACAAATAAACAGAATCACACAAAGCCTGGTTAGTGTTGCCTGACTTTATAAAGTGTTTTTTTTTTTAATAAGTTTGTTTGCGTTCTAGTCACTTTGCTCAGCGCTACGGCTTGTTACAACTTTTATTTGCCGTACTCGCCTTTAACTGTTAGCTCAGGTTAATCTCGCCCCCCTCCAACGTAAGCGTGAAGTATGCGGTTCTTGCTTCTAAACCGGCAATTTTTTGGTGCTTGAAACAAACCGGATTCCGGAGCTTAGAGGCGGCTCTGCTGCAGTGTGAACAGGAAAAACCGGTGCTTTTCAGGTTCTAGTGCCGAACCGGCCCTGGAACCGCGTTGGTGTGAAAGCCCCAATTGACGTGAACAAAGCTCCTTTGGCATGATCTTAACACTAGAACCGCCAGGGGTAGCTGTATACCTAAAACCGCCAATGGGTAAAATGTACCCGCTATTAGAATGCATTGAGTCTCAAGGTCTCTCAAGGTCTCTCAAGGTCTCTCACTCTCAAGGTCTCTCAAGGTCTCTCTCTCAAGGTCTCTCAAGGTCTCTCAAGGTCTCTCAAGGTCTCTCTCTCTCAAGGTCTCTCAAGGTCTCTCAAGTCTCTCAAGGTCTCTCTCTCTCAAGGTCTCTCAAGGTCTCAAGGTCTCTCTCTCTCAAGGTGTCTCAAGGTCTCTCTCTCTCAAGGTCTCAAGGTCTCTCAAGGTCTCAAGGTCTCTCAAGGTCTCAAGGTCTCTCAAGGTCTCTCAAGGTCTCTCAAGGTCTCTCTCTCTCAAGGTCTCTCAAGGTCTCTCTCTCTCAAGGTCTCTCAAGGTCTCAAGGTCTCTCTCTCTCAAGGTCTCAAGGTCTCTCAAGGTCTCTCAAGGTCTCTCTCTCAAGGTCTCAATGTCTCTCTCAAGGTCTCTCAAGGTCTCTCTCTCTCAAGGTCTGTCAAGGTCTCAAGGTTTCTCTCTCTCAAGGTCTCTTAAGGTCTCTCAAGGTCTCTCTCTCAAGGTCTCTCAAGGTCTCAAGGTCTCTCTCTCTCAAGGTCTCTCAAGGTCTCAAGGTCTCTCCCTCTCAAGGTCTCTCAAGGTCTCGTTCTCAAGGTCTCTCAAGGTCTCAAGGTCTCTCTCTCTCAAGGTCTCTCAAGGTCTCAAGGTCTCTCTCTCTCTCAAGGTCTCTCAAGGTCTCTCAAGGTCTCAAGGTCTCTCTCTCTCAAGGTCTCTCAAGGTCTAAAGGTCTCTCAAGGTCTCAAGGTCTCTCTCTCTCAAGGTCTCTCAAGGTCTCAAGGTCTCTCTCTCTCAAGGTCTCTCAAGGTCTCAAGTCTCTCTCTCTCAAGGTCTCTCAAGGTCTCAAGGTCTCTCTCTCTCAAGGTCTCTCAAGGTCTCAAGGTCTGTCTCTCTCAAGGTCTCTCAAGGTCTAAAGGTCTCTCTCTCTCAAGGTCTCAAGGCCTCTCAAGATCTCAAGGTCTCTCTCAAGGTCTCTCAAGGTCCCTCAAGGTCTCTCTCTCTCCAGGTCTCTCAAGGTCTCTCAAGGTCTCTCTCTCTCAAGGTCTCTCAAGGTCTCTCTCTCTCAAGGTCTCAAAGTCTCTCAAGGTCTCTCTCTCTCAAGGTCTCTCAAGGTCTCTCAAGGCCTCAAGGTCTCTCTCAAGGTCTCTCAAGGTCTCAAGGTCTCTCTCTCTCAAGGTCTCTCAAGGTCTCTATCTCTCAAAGTCTCTCAAGGTCTCAAGGTCTCTCTCTCTCAAGGTCTCTCAAGGTCTCTCAAGGTCTCTCTCTCTCAAGGTCTCAAGGTCTCTCAAGGTCTCAAGGTCTCTCTCTCTCAAGGTCTCAAGGTCTCTCAAGGTCTCTCAAGGTCTCTCTCAAGGTCTCTCAAGGTCTCAAGGTCTCTCTCTCTCAAGGTCTCTCAAGGTCTCAAGGCGTCTCTCTCTCAAGGTCTCAAAGACTCTCTCTCTGAAGGTCTCTCAAGGTCTCAAAGTCTCTCTCTCTCAAGGTCTCTCAAGGTCTCTCTCTCTCAAGGTCTCTCAAGGTCTCTCAAGGTATCAAGGTCTCTCTCTCAAGGTCTCTCAAGGTCTAAAGGTCTCTCTTTCTCAAGGTCTCTCAAGGTCTCTCTCTCTCAAGGTCTCAAGGTCTCTCAAGGTCTCTCAAGGTCTCAAGGTCTCTCAAGGTCTATCAAGGTCTCAAGGTCTCTCTCAAGGTCTCTCAAGGTCTCTCAAGGTCTCTCAAGGCCTCAAGGTCTCTCTCTCTCAAGGTCTCTCAAGGTCTCTCAAGGTCTCTCTCTCTCTCTCAAGGTCTCTCAAGGTCTCTCAAGGTCTCTCTCTCAAGGTCTCTCAAATTCTCTCAAGGTCTCAAGGTCTCTCTCTCTCAAGGTCTCTCAAGGTCTCAAGGTCTCTCTCTCTCAAGGTCTCTCTCTCTCAAGGTCTCTCAAGGTCTAAAGGTCTCTCAAGGTCTCTCTCTCTCAAGGTCTCTCAAGGTCTCAAGGTCTCTCTCTCTCTCTAGGTCTCAAGGTCTCTCAAGGTCTCAAGGTCTCTCAAGGTCTCTCAAGGTCTCAAGGTCTCTCTATCAAGGTCTCTCAAGGTCACAAGGTATCTCTCTCTCAAGGTCTCTCAAGGTCTCTCTCTCAAGGTCTCAAGGTCTCTCTCAAGGTCTCTCAAGGTCTCAAGGTCTCTCTCTCTCAAGTCTCTCAAGGTCTCTCAAGGTCTCTCTCTCAAGGTCTCTCAAGGTCTCTCTCAAGGTCTCTCAAGGTCTCAAGGTCTCTCTCTCTCTCAAGGTCTGTCAAGGTCTCAAGGTTTATCTCTCTCAAGGTCTCTCAAGGTCTCTCTCTCAAGGTCTCTCAAGGTCTCTCTCAAGGTCTCTCAAGGTCTCAAGGTCTCTCTCTCAAGGTCTCTCAAGGTCTCTCAAGGTCTCAAGGTCTCACTCTCAAGGTCTCTGTCTCTTTCAAGGTCTCTCAAGGTCTCAAGGTCTCTCTCTCTCAAGGTCTGTCAAGGTCTCAAGGTTTATCTCTCTCAAGGTCTCTCAAGGTCTCTCTCTCAAGGTCTCTCAAGGTCTCAAGGTCTCTCTCTCTCAAGGTCTCTCAAGGTCTCTCCCTCTCAAGGTCTCTCAAGGTCTCGTTCTCAAGGTCTCTAAAGGTCTCAAGGTCTCTCTCTCTCAAGGTCTCTCAAGGTCTCAAGGTCTCTCTCTCAAGGTCTCTCAAGGTCTCAAGGTCCTCTCAAGGTCTCTCAAGGTCTAAGGTCTCTCAAGGTCAAGGTCTCTCTTCTCAAGGTCTCTCAAGGTCTCAAGGTCTCTCCTCTCAAGGTCTCTCAGGTCTCAAGGTCTCAAGGTCTCTCTCTCTCAAGGTCTCTCAAGGTCTCAAGGTCTGTCTCTCTCAAGGTCTCTCAAGGTCTAAAGGTCTCTCTCTCTCAAGGTTCAAGGTCTCTCAAGGTCTCTCAAGATCTCAAGGTCCTCTC